>SJYT01051796.1:6478-96563 GCA_006410635.1 Cephalophus harveyi | reverse complement strand
TTTCCCTACTTTCTTCAATTTGAGTCTGAATTTGGCAATAAGGAGTTCATGATCTGAGCCACAGTCAGCTCCTAGTCTTGTTTTTGTTGACTGTGTAGAGCTTCTCCATCTTTGGCTGCATAGAATATAATCAATCTGATTTCGGTGTTGACCATCTGGTGATGTCCATGTGTAGAGTCTTCTCTTGTGTTGTTGGAAGAGGGTGTTTGCTATGACCAGTGCATTTTCTTGGCAAAACTCTATTAGTCTTTGCCCTGCTTCATTCTGCATTCCAAGGCCAAATTTGTCTGTGACTCCAGGTGTTTCTTGACTTCCTACTTTAGCATTCCAGTCCCCTATAATGAAAAGGACATCTTTTTTGGATGTTAGTTCTAAAAGGTCTTGTAGGTCTTCATTGAAGTATAATTACTTACAATGTTTCAGGCACACAGAAAGGTGATTCAGTTATACAGATATACATATATTGTTTTTGAAATTATTTTCCATCATAGGTTATTACAAGATATTGACTATAGTTCCCTATGCTATCCAGTAAACCTTTGTTGCTTGTTGCATATCAGTTTTTTAATTAGAAATCTAGTATTCTATTCATACTAAGTCAAACAAGTGGTCAAAATGTCATAATTATTTTAGTTAGGTAAAAATTCATAAGTTTTCTAAAATATATATGTTATACATACGTATATATATATATATATGTACACAAAAGCTTCTTCTGCACTTGAAAAGGCTTAAAAAAGAACATCAAAAAATTAAAAGAAGAGATGGAGAAATTGGAGAGCATAAACTAAATGAAATGGGAACATGAATATAAAATAGAAAAAGTGAAACAAACTAGGTAAAAGATCATCATATAGTACAGTTATTTTTAAACATGACTGCTCATTAGAAACATATCTGGAGCTCTGGCAAAAAATGCAATACCTGAGCATTTGTATTTTTCAAAAAATTTCAAGATAATTCTGATAGGCATCTGGATTTTAAAAAGTAAGTACAGGTTTTTCTATTAGATCCTAGTTTTGGTGATACAGGGTTCTGTAATTTTTCTGTTGACCAATAATTATACAATGGTATTAAGTGGGTAATAGTTACACAATCATAGTAGTAAAAGATGTTTATCAGTTTTCACAGTCAATAGCCAGACAAAGAAGATAGTTACAATTGCAAGCCATAATGGGAACATGATTAACTTAACAATATAAAATAATTACATACAATTTAGTGGGTAGCGGGGGTCAAGCAGAGTGATGTGGTAAGTGGAAGGGCATACATGCACATGTTCTCATCCACCCAGCCAAGACCAAGACCAAGTGAGGACTTCCCTTGTGGGTCAGATGGTAAAGCTATGTCTTTTGGTTGGTGCATTTAATCCATTTACATTTAAGGTAATTATTGATATGTATGATTCTATTACCATTTTCTTAATTTGGTGGGGGGAGCATTTTCTGTAGGTCTTTTCCTTATCTTGTGATTCAGCCTAGAGAAGTTCCTTGAGCATTTGTTGTAAAGCTGGTTTGGTGGTGCTGAAATCTCTTAACTTTTGCTTGTCTGGAAAGCTTTTGATTTCTCCATCAAATCTGTAGGAGAGTCTTGCTGGGTAGAGTATTCTTGGTTATAGATTCTTCCCTTTTATCACTTTAAATATATCATGCCATTCCCCCTGGCTTGCAGAGTTTCTGTTAAGAAATCAGCTGTTAGCCTGATGGGTTTTCCCTTGTATGCTATTTGTGTTATTTTTCCCTTGTTGCTTTTATTATTTTATCTCTGTCTTTAATTTTTGTCAGTTTGATTACTATGTGTCTCCATGTGTTCCTCCTTGGGTTTCTCCTTCCTGGGATTCACTGTGCTTCCTGGACTTGGTTGACTATTTCCTTTCCCATGTTCAGGAAGTTTTCAGCTATTATATTTTCAAATATTTTCTCAGGTCCTTTCTCTCTCTCTCTTCTCCTTCTGGGACTGCTATAATATGAATGTTGGTGCATTTAATGTCCCAAAGGTCTCTTAGGCTGTCTTGATTTCTTTTCATTCTCTTTGCTATATTCTGTTCTGCAGCAGTGATTGCCACCATTCTGTCCTCCATGTCATTTATTCATTCTCCTGCCTCAGTTATTCTGCTATTGATTCCTTCTAGTGTATCATTCATCTCTGTCTGTTTGTTGTTTAGATCTTCTAAGTCTTTGGTAAACATTTCTTGCATCTTCTCAATCTTTGTCTCCTTTCTTTTCCCAAGATCCTGAATCAACTTCACTATTATTATTCTGAATTCTTCTTCTGAAATATAGCCCACCTCAACATCATTTAGTTGTTTTTCTGAGATTTTATCTTGTCCCTTCATCTGGGACATAACTTTCTGCATTATCATTGTGGTTAACTTTGTGTAATACAGTTTTTGTTTTAGCTGCTGTGAGACTGTGCTTCTTCTGTCTGCCCTCTGATGGATGAGACCAAGAGGCTTATGTAAGCTTCCTGATGGGAGGGACTGGCTATGGGAAAAGCTGGGTCTTGCTTGGGCAGGGCCTTGCTCTGTAAAGCTTTAATGCAATCATCTGCTGATGGGTGGGGTTGCACTCCCTCTCTGGTAGTTGTTTGGCCTGAGGTGAACCAGCCCTGGGTCTAGGGCTCTCAGTTCAGTTCAGTCACTCACTCAGTTGTGTCTGATTCTTTGAGACCCTGTGGACTGCAGCACGCCAGGGCTCCCTGTCCATCAGCAACTCCCAGAGCTTACTCAAACTCATGTCTATTGAGTCAGTGATGCCATCCAACTATCTCATCCTCTGTCATCCCCTTCTCCTTCTGCCTTCAATCTTTCCCAGCATAAGGGGCTTTTCCAATGAGTCAAGTTCTTTGCATCATGTGGCCAAAGTATTGGAGTTTCAGCTTCAACATCAGTCCTTCCAGTGAATATTCAGGACTGATTTCCTTCAGGATGGACTGGTTGGATCTCCTTGCAGACCAAGAGACTCTCAAGAGTCTTCTCCAACACCACAGTTCAAAAGCATCAATTCTTTGGTGCTCAGCTTTCTTTATAGTCCAGCTCTCACATCCATACATGACTCTTGGAAAAACCATAGCTTTGACTAGACAGACCTTTGTTGGCAAAGTGATGTCTCTGCTTTTTAATATGCTGTCTAGGTTAGTCATAACTTTTCTACCAAGGAGCAAGCATCTTTTGATTTCGTGTCTGCAGTCACCATCTGCAGTGATTTTGGAGGCCCCAAAAGTAAAATCCTTAACTGTTTATACTGTTTCCCCATCTATTTCCCATGAAGTGATGGGACCAGATGCCGTGATCTTATTTTTCTGAATGTTGAGTTCTAAGCCAATTTTTTCACTCTCCTCTTTCACTCTCATCAAGAGGCTCTTTAATTCTTCTTCACTTTCTGCCATAAGGGTGGTGTCATCTGCATATCTGAAGTTATTGACATTTCTCCCATCAATCTTGATTCCAGCTTGTGCTTCATCTAGCCCAGCATTTCTCGTGATGTACTCAGCAGAGAAGTTAAATAAGGAGGGTGACAATATACAGCCTTGACGTACTCCTTTTCCTATTTGGAACCAGTCTGTTGTTCCATGTCCAGTTCTAACTGTTGCTTCCTGACCTGCATACAGATTTCTGAAGAGGCAGGTCAGGTGATCTGGTATTCCCATCTCTTGAAGAATTTTCCACAGTTTGTTGTGATTGACAGAGTCAAAAGCTTTGACATAGTCAATAAAGCAGAAATAAGGTGTTTTGGGGGAACTCTCTCATTTTTTCAATGATCCAACAGATTTTGGCAATTTGATCTCTGGTTCCTCTGCTTTTTATAAATCCAACTTGAACATCTGGAAGTTCATGGTTCATGTACTGTTGAAGCCTGGCTTGGAGAGTTTTGAGAATTACTTTACTAGCATGTGAGATGAGTGCAATTGTGCAGTAGTTTGAACATTCTTTGGCATTCCCTTTTTTTAGGATTGGAATGAAAATTGACCTTTTCCAGTCCTGTGGCCACTGCTGAGTTTTCCACATTTACTGGAATGTTGAGTGCACCACTTTCACAGCATCATCTTTGAGGATTTGAAATAGCTCAACTGGAATTCTATCACCTCCACTAGCTTTGTTTGTAGTGATGCTTCCTAAGGCTCACTTGACTTCACATTCTCACTTGACTTCACATTCCAGGATGTCTGGCTCTAGGTGAGTGATCACACCATCTTAGTTATCTGGGTCCTGAAGATCTTTTTTGTATAGTTCTTCTGTGTATTCTTGCCACCTCTTCTTAATATCTTCTGCTTCTGTTAGGTCCAGACCATTTCTGTCCTTTTTTGAGCCCATCTTTGCATGAAATGTTCCCTTGGTATCTCTGATTTTCTTGAAGAGATCTCTAGTCTTTCTCATTCTCTTGTTTTCCCCTATTTCTTTGCATGGATCACTGAGGAAGGCTTTCTTATCTCTCCTTGCTATTCTTTGGAACTCTGGATTCAAATAGATATATCTTCCCTCTTCTCCTTTGCCTTTCACATTTTTTCTTTTCTCAGTATTTGTAAGGCCTTATTGGACAACTATTTTGCCTTTTTGCATTTCTTTTTCTTCGGGATGGTCTTGATCACTGCCTCCTGTACAATGTCAGGAACCTCCGTCCACAGTTCTTCAGGCACTCTGTCTATCAGATCTAATCCCTTTATTCTATTTGTCACTTCCACTGTATAATCGTAAAAGATTTGATTTCAGTCATACCTGAGTGGTCTGGTGGTTTTCCCTACTTTCTTCAACTTAAGTCTGAATTTGGCAATAGGAAGCCCTACCTAGGGCTCTATGGTAGGGTTAATGGAAGTTTTACTCCAAAGGGTTCTTTCTAATGCCCCCATCCCTGTGATGAGCCATTGCCAACCCATGCCTCCACAGGAGGCCCTCCAACACTAGCAGGTAGTTTTGGCTCCTGTGGGGTCCCTGGTCCTCTCCCCTGGGTCTAGGTGCACACAGAATGTTTGTTTGTGTCCTCCAAGACTGGAGTCTCTGTTTCTCTCAGTCCTCTGAAAGTCCTATAATCAAATCCCACTGGCCCCCAAGGCCAGATTCCCTGGGGATTCCCAGTTCCTTTGTTGGATCTCCAGGCTGGGAAGCCTGACGTGGGGTTCAGAACCTTCACAATAGTGTAAGAACTTCTTTGTTATTATTGTTCTCTAGTCTGCGGGTCACCCACCTGGTAGGTATGGGATTTGAATTTATCATGATTATGCCCCTCCTACTGTCTTGCTGCAACTCCTTTTTTGTCTTTGGATGTGGTATATCTTCTTTTTGGTGGGCTCCAGCATCCTCCTGTCAATGGTTGTTCAACAGCTAGTTGCAATTTTGGTGTTCTTGCTGGAGGAGATGAGCACGTGTCTTTACTCTGCCATCTTGAACCAGAAGTTCCCACTCTTTTGACTTATAGGCTTAAATGCAATTAAGTAAAATGACAGTTGAATTTAAGTATACACAGAATTTCACAAAATGTTTTTATGTATACTTAGTATATCTGATAATTCCTTATAAAAGCCCATTATATAATCGATGCAAGCTGCTGGGTCTCATGGAGTCTAGACCTAGAAGGAGTACACCGTCACTTTCAGTGCATTCTCTGGGTCAGAGCTATGGCCAGCTACATGAACCTATGACCTGTACAGACTTCCATGCTTAGAAAAAAGCTCTGTGCTTGGTTTAATGTTCTGCCATTGCCATCTTGAAATTTTTAATAACTTTTGAACAGGAGGCCCCACATTTTAATTTTGCACTGTATAATTAAACAATATGGTGTTTTGGATAAGAGAATTTTCTGTTGTGAAATATTGCCCAAATACTACAGGATGTAGCATCCTTGGCCTTACAAACTAAATGCCAGTGTTCTCCCAAGTTAGGATGACAACCAAACTGCTCCCAAACTTTTCCAAACACTCCTAAGGGAGTAGCAACTCCCACTCCTCCCCACCACCGCAAACCCACTGATTGAATCAGATCCTCTTCTATGCTATAATTATGCTACCCTGGGTATACTTCCTTTAGAGCTTTTAAAAAGCATTATCTATTCATTGATATACCTTCCACACTGAAATGTAATTTCTTAGTATATTTGACCACATGGCATCACAGTGCTATAAAATCATTGTTTAATCATTATAATAGTAGTAAACCTTACTTACTTAGCACAGTGCTTAAGTTTTCTCATGTGCAAAATAGAAATAGTAATAGTTACTTTATTCTGAGACTTGAATCATATCATGGCTTTAAAGCTGTTAACACACTGCCTGAGATTAGAAAGATTCGATCCAGTAGTAGTACTATAAAATTACTCACTGTATAATGTTGGAGGAGGTAGAAATCATGGAAGTCTAACCCCAAAATGGTGTCAGTGTTGGAGTCCTGAAGCCTAGTCAAGGGGGATGTGGTTTTACCCAAGATAGTCTGAAACTGCAGTCAGGAGGAGACATCACAGTTGAAGCACATTCAAGTTTGTATCTGGATAGTGTTCGATGCCATTCAGAGGATACAAGAAGGAAGGAAAATCAGAGAATCAAGTTTGCAAGCTGGCAGTCTAAAGTGAGGGCAGTTGCCGTGCTTGGGAGGGGGTGGATTTCCTCCTTGTGCTGTGTATTCTTTGTATGCCCCCTCCCATCTTGAGTGCATCCTGGGGGGCCCCAAGTGTGAAATAAGGAAAGAAGTGTCTCTGAGTCAGTATAGACCCAGAGACTCTAAACTGTTTTGCTTGACTCAAGTCCTCCCTCAGGCTTCTTAATGGAAGGGTCGAAAGAGCCAGATGTCAGTTGAGATGACAAGGAAGAGATCTCAGGGTAGAATGCCGGAGATAAGACCTCTGCTCTGATTTCTTTTAAGGACGGTGACACAAAGACAAGGGACAGAATGAGAGGAGCAGTCCCATTTTTCTCCTGGCTGCAAGAATACTCACACTAACAATAGCAGCAGCCCCAGCTATTAGCCACTGTTTGTTTCAAGAGCCATCCAACAATCATACTGAATGTCGTTTCCTCAGCTTCCTGTGTGTCAGGCTGGGGACCACTTAGTGTCACTAGGAATTCTGGCTTTGGCATTTTCTTCAGAGTGATGGGCCATACTTTATCTCATGCCTCATCCACCACACATGGGAATCTGTGTGTGCATGTGTGTGTTTGTGGTTGCAATAGTCATTAGAGCACAAAAACGTTACAAATGTTCATGCTGTTTAATAGCAACATCAGTGTTCCATCTATTTAACAGTTGACAATCACTAAATGGAAGAGTAGGGAATTGAACACAAGTCTGTTGAAATCTATGTCTCTGTTGATTAGTATATTAAAAATTCTGACTGCCAATGTACTTTTGTACTATTCCATTTTAAAATTATATTTGTTATCACCTTTTAGGGAGATTCTGATGGAGTTTATAAATGGGCCAGTGTCAGAGCTTAGCATTAATGACTTTTTAACCTACTGAATTCAGTCCAAATTTCTTAGCTTTTTTCCACTAACATCTGACTGTTCTGTGGCTCCTTTCCCACCCATTCTCTATACTTTATGCACCCTTCATGTTCTCCTAGGTGAGTTATTCTGTTCCTCATGAGAGCATCCCATGTTTTCCATCCAATGAAATAGTAAACCGGAGCAGTTGAGAACCCACACTCTGAACCCTGCCTGCTTACTTTCAAATTCCAGCTCCTGTATTTACAAGCTCTGTGACCTTGGGAAAGTATAATCACTTAACCTCTCTGTGCCCAGTTATGCCAATTATATCCATAAAAATAGATAATAAAAGTATTTCACGTATAGAATGAATTTCAGAGTAAGATTAGTTAATATGTATAGGTTTAGAACAAAAGTCCGGCAAGCAGTACCGTACAGATGCTTGTTGTTATTTATCAGCTGCTGTGATGGCCGCTCCATTTTTCCTCCCCGAGTCTTCTCATCTATCCATGCACATGCAACGTGCCTCTCTTTTGTTATGCTGTCTAGCACATGGGATGTAATCTTTTCTGCCTTAAAACCGCCATAATATTTAGACTTTTACTTAGCATAGTGAAGTGAGTGAAGTTGCTCAGTCGTGCCTGACTCTTTGTGACCCCATGGACAGTAGCCTGCACCAAGCTCCTCAGTCCATGGGATTTTCTAGGCCAGAGTACTGGAGTGGGTTGCCATTTCCTTCTCCAGGGAATCTTCCCAACTCAGGGATCGAACCCAGGTCTCCCGCATTGTAGACAGACGCTTTACCATCTGAGCCATTACTTAGCATAGAATTGTTTATTTTGCAAATTATAAGGAGTAAATGGATGTTTCTATTGAAACTATATGGGAAAGCATTTTCTTTTCAACATGCATTTGAAAAGTTTCTATAGATGTGTATTACTTTCTAGCTGGTGGAAGACTTGCTACTCAAGGTACAGAGTACAGAGGGAAGACTTGCTACTCAAGGTGTGGTGCATGGACCAACAGCCACTATGTCACCTGAGGCCTAGTCAGAAATTCAGGAACACAAGCCCCTCCCCAGACCTACTTCACCAGGATCTGCATTTTACAAGGTCCTCACACACTGAAGCACTAGTGTAGAGCTTTAGAACTTGGCCTAGATAAATTGGATCCAGCTATGTGGTTTGGTGACGAGAAAGATCTATGTAATCATGAAAGCTACATGATACTAAGAAACCTCTTTTAATATATAACAAAGCTGAAACATGAATTCAGGTATCTGAATCCAAAATCTTAACCATTAATCCATTAATCTATAATCTATGTAATCTTGTGGAGAAGGCAATGGCACCCCACTCCAGTACTCTTGCCTGGAAAATCCCATGGACGGAAGAGCCTGGTAGGCTGCAGTCCATGGGGTTGCGAAGAGTCGGACACGACTGAGCAACTTCACTTTCACTTTTCACTTTCACTTTGGAGAAGGAAATGGCAACCCACTCCAGTGTTCTTGTCTGGAGAATCCCAGGGACGGGGGAGCCTGGTGGGCTGCCGTCTATGGGGTCGCACAGAGTCGGACACAACTGAAGTGACTTAGCAGCAGCAGCAGCATGTTAATCTTGACTAGATCTATTGCTTACCTTTTCGTAACAGTAAGATGTTTACAATGTTAATGTCATCATGGGGCTCCGGTCCCAGCTTCACCACAAACTAGTGTTACTAGAGGAAACTCCTGTTTTTAGGAGTTTCCGCTGGCTTAAGGATGCATTAAGAGTTCACATAATTGCTTTGGGTCAGTGAATGTCGGGTCTCTGGTTTACAAGGGAAGGGCAGTAGAGAGGGAGCTGGGAAAGGATGAAGGTCATGTCACCGACACTCTTCCTTTACTCTCTTCAAAGGTATACATGCAGCTACTCTGTTTATTTTTTTAATTAATTTATTTATTTGGCTGTGCTGGATCTTCCTTGTTGCGTGGCGGCCTTTCTGTAGTTGTGGTGCTCGAGCTTCTTATTCCATTGGCATCTCTTGTTGCAGAGCATGGGCTCTAGGCACATGTAGCTGTGGTACACAGGCTTAGTTGCTCTGTGGCATGTGAAATCTGCCGGGACCAGGGGTCGAACCCATGTGCCCTGCATTGGCAGGCGGATTCTTAACCACTGAGCCACCAAAGAAGTTACTCTTAAGGATTGAACAACTGTTTATTTTTAAGTACACCAAAGATTGAGTTTCTATTAAGGTATTTTGCTTGAGAAAAAAAAATAGATTTTAATTTATTGTTTACTAAAACTTAGTAATTTTAATTTATTGCATTTTGTGAAAGTCTTAGTTTTTCTTCTGATTTTCAAAATGCTGCCGAGCTCTATAGGCTTAAATAATGTTTGTTCTTTACATCATGTTTCATGCTGTATTTGTTGTGCTTTTGAAGTTGGCTTCCCTAGGAGGAAGAACAAAGAGATTACTCAACATTTCCTAATTTGAATGAGTTTACAGAATGAACCCTCTAGCACTCCAGTACACAGGAACATGAAAAAAAGCTGGCAAAGAAACATGCTTTGCTTCCTTGGAGGGCAGTGACTTAATAAAACTGCTGGTGCTAATCAGAGTGGCCTTGGTTCAGGGGAACTGCTGGTGCTAATCAGAGTGTGGCCTTGGTTTAGGGGGTGGCAGGGAGAGGGCTTGGAGAAGGCACTGGCACCCCACTCCAGTACTCTTGCCTGGAAACTCCCATGGATGGAGGAGCCTGGTAGGCTGCAGTCCATGATGGGGTCGCTAAGAGTCAGACACGACTGAGTGACTTCACTTTCACTTTTCACTTTCATGCATTAGAGAAGGAAATGGCAACCCACTCCAGTGTTCTTGCCTGGAGAATCCCAGGGACGGGGGAGCCTGGTGGGCTGCCGTCTGTGGGGTCGCACAGAGTCGGACACGACTGAAGTGACTGAGCATGGAGAGGGCTTAGGGAGGAATTTTCAGGGTAGGTTCAGAATGCTCAAACAGTCAGTCGTGTCTGACTCTTTGCAACCCCCTGTACTGTAGTCCACCGGGCTCCTCTGTCCATGGGATTTTCCAGGCAAGAGTACTAGAGTGGGTTGCCATTTCCTTCTCCAGGAATCAGAGTAGGATTTTTAAAAAGCATCATATATCATTTTAAAGCTGGATGTGACCATGAAAACCAGGTAGACCCACCTTCTCACTTCTCCAAGGAGGCAAAGGAGGCCTAGAGAGTTTACCAAGGTCTTAACTCCAAATTTCCTGCATGACTGGCATTAAAGTAGATTTGAGCAACAACTGATCCCTCTGGGATCATACAGGAATCTAAGAGAGTTACTCAAGTATCTCCCGTGTATATAGGAGGTATATATGTTATTAAACTTATGTTTGTTAAAAAAAAAAAAATTCCTGGAGCCCTCTGCAAAGTCTCCCAGATGGAATAAGGACTGTCTTATCTTGGGATCTAGAGTCTCTCAAAACCATCAAACATGTTGACACAGAGCTAAATTCAGACATGTGAATGAATCACCTTGATACTGGAGCCCGCAGGCCTAGGGTAAAGCCTTTGATGGGCACCACGCACTCTTTGGGGCTCCAGACTGGGGCCCCAAAGCTGTATTATGCACAGGCCCCAAACCCGTACTATGCACAGGCCCCAAACCCTGTCCTCCCAGACTGGAGGGAAATACCCCGTCTCTCATGTCTCTTTCCCTTTATATTATCCAAACCCACACCTATGAGGGACTGCTCTGGGAGTTCAGACTTTCATAGTGGGTGGGGTGGTTAACATTCATCAGTGTCTCTGTTATACTCTGACAAAAAGCCATGAAGTAGGAATGTTAAGGATCTGGCAACTTCCCTGAAACAGAAGAGGGAAAATAGAGGAAACAGTACACAGAGCTCTACATTGGCCTAATGGCTCTCACTGGCAGAAAAGATAAAACCCAATTAAAATGTCAGGAAATGATTATACTGCATGGGCTAATATTATTTCCCATTTAAACTTCACATTGAATATCTAAAATGTCATCAGTGCTCAGTTTATTCAGGCCACCTCCACAGGCTTCTCCAGGAGATGTGTGGTGGAAAAGTGTGAGAAGCACTCAAGTAGGCCAATGTCCTCCTTTTGTGGATAAAGGAAATGAGGCCCAGGCCTGCTCTCGGGGTTGTGAATATCATCAGTGGCAGATCCAGGTCACAGTTGAGTGAATGAAAGCCTCAGAGTTTGCAGTGAGCTTGGAGAAACCATAGCACTTACTTCAGTCCATAAAAGGAGGCTCCTGGAGCCCAGTGTACACCTGAACACATTGGGCTTCCCCACCTCAGCCAGAGCTTGCTGATCATGGCTAAGTTCTTGTAGCCACATCACCTGTCCCACCAACGGCAGCAGCACAAGAGACCAGGCCTGAGAAGAATGCTGTAGTTAGAACTAATTATTTACCTTTCCCTCCGCCACCAGGACAAATCCTTTCATCCTTAAATACCCATCACTGTTTCAACCACCCACGTCACCCATTAACACTGGGACATTTCCTCATAGGGCTCTATATGCCTGTAGCCTTTTTAAAAAATATTTTTATTTATTTAGTTAGCTATTTGACTGGACTGGATCTCAGTTGCAACCTGTGGGATCTTTTAACTGTGGCATGAGAACTCTTAGTTCTGCCATGTGGGATCTAGTTCCCTGAACTTGGGCCCCCTGCATTGGGAGCATAGAGTCTTAGCCACTGGACCATCAGGGAAGTTCCAACAAATGTCCACTCTTTACCAAGTTCCCAAACCTTTCTATCATGCTTTCTGGAATAGGGTATCTGACATCAACAAAACTCCTTATCTTCTCAAACCTGTTCTTTAAGATGCAGGATACAGGATGCTTGGGGCTGGTGCACTGGGATGACCCAGAGGGATGGTATGGGGAGGAAGGTGGGAGGGGGGTTCAGGATTGGGAACACGTGTATACCCGTTGCAGATTCATGTTGATGTATGGCAAAACCAATACAATGTTGTAAAGTAAAAAAAATAAATAAAAAAGATTTCTTTAGCCTCTCAGATTCACTGGCACCCAACGTGCTCCATGGAGACTGCTTATTTGGGACCCCTTTGAGTGGTACCTACTTTTCTCTCTCACAGCCTGAGTACCACAGGCTCTTGGGGAAGGTTCAGCGGCATCCTTAATGCTTAGTGCTCTCTCTTTACTTTTCTCCAAGACCCACAGAAAAATATCTTTCAATGCACATGCCATCAGACCATACAATCTACTACCCTTCTTCTTAGGTCTGAATATTTATGTATCCCAAATTTTTGTGTTGAAATTCCAAAGGCTGAATGATAGTATTAGGAGGCAGGACCTTTGGGAGGCACTGAGGTCATGAGGGCTGAGCCCTCCTGAATGGCATTAGTGTCTTTATGAAAAATACCCCACAGGGCTCCCAAGACCCTTCTGCCCGGTGAGAATACAAGAAGAAATTGGCAGCCAGAAGAGGGCCTTCACCAGAACCTGACCATGCTGACACCCTGCTCTTGGGCATCTGACCTCCAGAACTGTGAGAAATGTCAGTTGTTTAGAAGCAGCTCAGTCTCTGGTGCTTGTTATAGCAGCCTGAACACACTAAGATACCTTCCTAGTTTTCGTTTTTCCTGCCTCCTGGCCACTCCCTGGAAGTGGAAATATCCTGGAAGATATTTAGAAAGTGGCACATCACCAAGTATTGCTGTCATTCTTTTTGATGGCTTTATAACCTATCAAAATAAAAGAAAATCACAAAATAAGGGAAAGGGGAGAGGGACAGAGAAAATGGAGGATAAATAACAAGAACCTTAACTGGTGGAACAAAGATAGCTAAATACAACTTGAGCTGGTGGTGATGGCAGTGATGTGGTAGCTAGGGTATGAAGACCCAAAGAAGCAAACTCATTCCTGCCACAGCCACATCCTATCTCCAAATGTACACAATCTTGTTGCATCCGGTACTTCTGAAGTTGGGGAAGCCAGATGTCAGTAAAAACAGTGAACTTATTTGAAAGTTCACTTAGTTTGATGAAGGAGCAGTGAGAAATGTGGATCTTCCCATCTTTCCTACAAAGCTGGGTGACTTGCCTTTCCCTATCCATGGAAGAAGACTGGATGTTGACTCTCTCAAGATTTAACTTTAAAAAGACTGCACCTTCAGAACATGAGGCACAAAGAAGGTTAGGAGTGATATTCTAGGGCTGAAAGCAAGAAATGAAGCAGCAATTTGCCTATTAAAAAGGGAGCCCCCAGCTCCCTATCCCTGTTCAACTCCCAAACCTGTAAATCAGCTTTATATAACATACTGGTATTCCTCTCTAGGGAAACAAGCCTGCTCAAGATAAAAAATCTTCAAGACCTCTCGCCGTAGACTTTGAGATGCCCCACATATCAGTGGCCCAGCCTCCGCCTGGTCAGTTTAATGAAGTGCATCCACTGAGAAGTGCTCCTGCTCCACCATCACTGTCATCCCCTGGAAAACACATGGTGAGTTTCCAAATAGTTTAATGTATGTTGCTGAGAACCAAAGATGGCCAAGTATTTGGGAAGACATTTAATATGGACAGAAATAAAATTCAAAAAACAGAGAAAAAAATGTAGAAGGAAAAAAAGACCACATTTAGAGCTGGAAAAAACAAAGAATTAATTAATGATAAAAAGGAAAAATGATGATGATTATTAAAAATGATTATTATTTCTGTTATTTTCCAAGTGGATATAATAATAGAAAGACTGTGGAGAGGAATAAATATCAGAGACAAAAATGATAATAACATAAAGTGCAGTAGGCATACTTAAAGATAAGGAAGCAGAACACAAAGAAAGGAGTAACATTAGGAGGAAAAAATTAGAGATGCGTCTCATGTCTGTCAAGGATAAATACTATGGCAAGAATAACATACACAGAAAGCACACAGTGAACTGAAGACCAAACTCTGGATAATAATTACATTATGAAAATTACTAACTCATTCATTAATTATGCTCCTGATCACGTTTAAATATGAAAAGTCAATTTTATAAGAATTTTCCTTTCTTTTTTCCAGTGACCTTTAGTCCAAGTATACTAGTTTGCTACAATATTTAACATCATGTGTACTGTGTTCTTCATAGCTCCATGCTGATGGTAGAATGGTCACAGTGATGGATTTAAAATTCAAATAAGTTTTGCAGTTTTCCTTTATAAACATGTCTAAATGAGGCAAAAGTCCTTACCCAGTCAAATAATCAATAGTAACAGTTTTAAAGCTCTGTGCTGTGCGCATTGGAGTAAATATATGTGTTAAGTACTTTTGTCAAGATTCAATATCTTGTGTCTGCTTATTTTAGAGACAGATTGACAACTCAAAAGCAATGAAAGCAATCAAATTTATTTATTCATTTAGGAATATATTTTATCTTACTCTTCTCTATTTAAAGGATAGTGGTATTTTAAAAGAAATTGTGGGTGTTGCCATTTATTTAATAATAGAATTAACAGAACCAAAGAGGGGTTTGCAGACAAGATAAATGAGGTATTGGAGAAGTAATTGCTCCCTTGTGGCTCAATCATTAAAGACTCTAAGCCAATGAGCTGTGTGAAGGCTTACCATGGATGCTTTTCTAGGCACTAAATTTGCATGTGATACAAACATCCTATTTATAGCATATGATTACTGGAGGCTCAATGAGCCATTTGAATGGCAAACAGTTAATAGATTACTTTCTGTCCCTCTGTTTTACTCATGTGGTATTTGTTAGGAAAAGTTTAATTGCTCCAGTGTTCTTTTAAATAATTAAATTGCTTGTTTGCTGTATTCGCCCCTGATAAAAAGAATGTCTGAAAATAATTCATCGTGAAGTTGAGTAATGGCCATGACTTTGTGTTACAGGAACATAACTACCTTGGAAATTTTTAAATATTCTGTTTCAGTTCAATTCAAGTTGAGTAAATAGAGTATCAGTATGGGGCAAAACATATTGTGCTACTACAGTTTCTCACACCATGTTCTTAGTACCATCAGTTACTTCAAAGCTGAGATGCTTAAAAGTTCAGATATCTTTCTTGAGCCAAAGTTTCTTCTGAGAAACAAGCCCTCCTAGACAAATATGACAGATTATGAGTAGTCTTAGGGGACAGGGAAGCCATCTGAGTCACTGCCACATCATCTCATGGTTGGGCAGAGCTTTAATGAGTTCCAACAAGATGAGTAAGTTGAGTGCTCTTGAAACAGAGGATGTGACAGCCCACTGGGGATCAGGACACTCATCAGAGATGTGCTCACAGGTCATCAGAGCAGATATCAGCATTTGCTTATGTCTAATCTGCTAAAAGATTTTCTTCTCAAGTTATCCTCTATCCATTATCATGTCAAGGACTGAGCACCATCACTTTCTTCTTAGCTAGATCTTTCCAGGAATGTTGTGAGGATTAAACTCATTCGTTCATCTACACATTCATTAATACAAAATTATCACTGACTGCCCAACCTGTGCCAGTCATTATTCTAGGTAGGTGCTCATAACTTAAACAAATGTAAATAGAGTCTCCCCACTCCACCCAATGCTAACATTCAGGGGCTCAGAATAAGAGTACAGATGGGATATGTCTAGATAGTAAATGGTTAGACATCAAGTTAACAAATGCCTGAATATGTGTGTTTTGTCATCCTCCCTACAAATATACCTTTATGATATTCACATTCAAATTTAGAATTCTGAAACTCCCTGCTACAATATGGCAATGCAGGGAGAGAGTCCTGCCCCTGGCCTCTGGCCCCACCTGGAGCCCACCTTCCCCTCCTCTCACCCCTGCCTCGCATTGCCCCACAGTGTTCTCCTGCAACTGTGTGGAATCTTCTGAGCTTGTCCAAGTTCAATCTATACTTTCTGACAACAGCTCTTGAGCATAAGGGTATAATCAGAATGACACTCATGTAGGCCTTGGTAGCAAGTTCAGGATCACTTGAAAAAGGAATTCCAAGGTCCTCCTGTATGGAGAGTGGTCTAGAAAGGGAGACTTGGTTCTCTGGGTAAGCAGATCCTCCCTTTACCCCACCAGGGGTCAGTCAGCATTGAAGCCTGCAACTCCAATAGGGTAGATCCTGATTGAATAACCATGGGTGGGAGACCCTAGTGGACCTTTCTTACAGTCTTATAGACTTTGCCTTTTCTTCTATGCTAATGAAGCTGTCTGAGCCTGGAGTTTTCCTTTTAGGGATTTTTTTTTTTTTTTTTGGTACTATGAGTTCAATTTTTCCAGTAGGTACAGTTCAATTCAAGTTATCTATTTATCCTCAGTGAATTTGGGTAGTTTGTGACTTTCAAAGAATTACTCCGCTTTGTTTAAATTGTTGAATTTATGTGTTTAGAATTAGTCATAATATTTTCTTGTGCTTAGTTACTCAGTCATGCCCAACTCTTTGGAGATCCCATGGACTGTAGCCCACCAGGCTCCTCTGTCCATGGAACTTTTCAGGTGAGAATTCTGGAGTGGTTGCCATTTCCTCCTCCAGGGTATATTCCTGACCCAGGGATAGAATCCACATCTTCTGCGTCTCCTGCATTGCAGGTGGATTCTTTACCTGTTTCTTACTATCCTTTTTAATGTATTGTGAAGTCTCTAGTGATATCCCTTCTCATTGCTGATGATGGTAATTTGCGTATTCTCTTCTTTGCTTTGTGAGTCTGGCTACAGGTATGTCAATTTTATTTATCTTTGCCAAAATAAGGGTTTGGTTTCATTGTTTTTCTCTGTTGTTACTGTTTTTAATTTAATTGACTTTCGCTCTTATCTATATGATTGTCTTCCTTCCTCTTTTGTTTTTCATTTTTTAGTTTCTTCATATAGAAATTTAGGTTGTTGATTTGAAATCTTCTTTTATAATACAAGCTGACATGAGTTGAAGTGTGTTCCCCCAAAATTAATATACTAAAATTCTAACCCCCCAGTACCTCAGAATGTGACCTTACTTGGAAATAGTCTTTGCAGATGTAATTAATTGAGGCTGGATGAACTCATTCTGGAATAGGATGTGTCCCTAAGTCAACATAGTGGTGTCCTTATGGAAGGGAAGTTTAGATATACACATGCATACAGGGAGAGCATTGTTATGAACACAAAAATACCCATCTACTAGACAAGGAGTGAAGCTGGGAACAGATCCCTCCCTCATAGCCCTCAGGAGGAACCAACCCTGTGAACTTATTGACTTCCTACATCCAAAATGAAAGCCCTCAACACTGTGACAATGAACTTCTCTTGTTTAAGCCACTCAGTTTCTGCTGCTTTGTTACAATAGCCCCGGCAAACTAAACATTAACTTTTAACACTATAAACTTTCTTCTAAAGCACTGTTTTAGCCAATTGTGCTATTTTCAATTTTTATTTTTGTTCTGACAAAGTATTTTCTGATTTTCCTTGATACTTCCTCTTTGGTCCCTGGATTATTTAGAAGTATGCTGTTTACTTTCCAAAAAATTCTATTTTTTTTTCCAGTTAACTTTCTATTATTTATTTCATTATTTCCAGTAAACTTAGAGAACAAAATTTATAAGATTTCAATTCTTCAAGTTTTTGATTTGTTTTGTGATGCAGGATGACTCCTGCTAAGTGTTCCATTTGAACTGAGAAAGACTATGTAATCTGCTCTTGTTGGGTACAGTGGTCTGTAATTTTCAATTAAATTCAAGCTTGTTAAGCGTGTGCCTTTTACCTCTTGCTGATTTTTCTCTCACTTGCACTACTGATTATTTAGAAAATAGAATTTCAAAACTCTGCAACTCAAATTGTGGATCTAATCTATCCATTTTGCCTTTCAGTTCTGTCAGCTTCTGCTTCATGTATTTTGAAGCACTCTTAAGAGAGTCATACACATTTGGAAATGTTATGTCTTTCTGGTGAATTGACTCTTGTCATTATGTAATATACCTCTTATTTCTGTTAATTTTCTAACTTCTAAGTTGACATTGATATTAATGTTCCTACTGTAGCTTATTATTAGTATTGCTTGGTATATCTTTTTTAATCCTTTTACTTTTAATCTACTGAAACCATTCTGCTTAAAGATTTTGGAAGGGATTCTATTGCCAATGTAATTGTTAAGTTTCTGGTATGAACCAGGTGCTTTCTCAGTGCTTCAAATATAGCATGGAGACCACACATTTTTTATGAAGTCCAAAGAGAAAATTTACTTGTTACATAAAATTTGTATTCTGAAGTCTACTTTAACTTCATAAAGTTACCATATATTTATAATATCTCATATTTATCTCTCCTATAGTGAGACTGGTGATCTGAACGGGTACTTTTTCTTCAGGGTTGACTACAGAGGAGACCAGGGGACAGATACTAGCATCCAAAAATCAAGTTAAACACCGATAATGAGCTTTATCTGGCTGGACCTGGCAGCCATGCAATTTTCTACAGGAATCAAACCGTGTCTAAAGAGTTTTTCTCCCACCAGACTCTTCTTTGTTGTCATTCCATTCTCACCAGCAGTTTCCTGATCGTAGTTTCTAACATATAACACCTTTCCATGTGTCAATTTCCAAAATTACAGCTTGTTTTGTGATGACTACAGCTTAGAGGGTTGTTTCTTGTTTCTTAAACATTCCTAAAAACTGTCAGTCTGAAAATCACCATGTAATAAAGGCTATTTCTGTGGAGATTCCTGCAGATGGCTAATTTCTTAGAGAGACTTATCTTTATTTTCACATTGTACCATTTCCCCAGCCTCATCCTAGACACCAGAATCCATATAGCCTATGAGAGGAAAGGTATTGGACAGAGAACTTGGACTGTGATGCAGTGTCAACAAAGGCTCCAAGTGATACTGAAGGATTTCTGAGTTTGGGATGATCCTTCGTAAGTGTCCCATGATGAGAGAAGTGTCCACACCATTATGCCCTGGCCTCAGCCACTAATGGTATATAAACTGCCCTGGGAACAGGGTGTGAGTATGGAAAAGGTTGCTCTGTATAACTGAGATATAGTCTGCTGGCAGAACTCTTAGGAGCTGGGAGAACAAGTTCTTTTATCCTGCCGGCAGATCTGGATGGTCTGTCACAAAATCCACTGAGGGATATGCTAAGAACTTGGTCACAAATGTTAGGTGGAGGACCCTGCCTTAGCTGAAACTCAGCTTCAGAACTGGTCAGGGCAAGGAAAATGCCCTCTGATACTCTGTTAATCTGTGATTCTTTAACTTTTCTCCTTCAGTTTTCTAGAAGCATGATTGGTATGAACATGACCACAGGGATGGACAAAGCCTGTGAATGGTGAGATGTGGTCTGTGGCCCTGGCTGTGGGAGTTTCAGGGCTATGAGCACAAAGTCAGAAGAAATCATTAGAGAGATTCCTCAGGACCCTGCTGTGGACAGCTGCCACCTTAATGATAGCATATAAAATGCTCTTCTGTTTAAGAATACACATATCCTTTCACTAGATGCATTGTTCATCTATTCATCATTCATTTATTCAGGACACATTTACAGAGCACTCTCTTCCTGCTGCTGCTGCTGCTGCTGCTAAGTCGCTTCAGTCATGTCCAACTCTGTGCGACGCTATAGACGGCAGCCCACCAGCCTCCTCCGTCCCTGGGATTCTCCAGGCAAGAACACTGGAGTGGGTTGTCATTTCCTTCTTCAATGCATGAAAGTGAAAAGTGAAAGTGAAGTCGCTCAGTTGTGGCCGACTCTTCGTGACCCCATGGGCAGCCTACCAGGCTCCTCTGTCCATGGGATTTTCCAGGCAAGGGTAATGGAGTGGGTTGCCATTGCCTTCTCCACTCTCTGTCTTGTACTGTATTATATGACAAAAATAAAGAAACAAAATAAGACATAGGCCCTGCCTTAAAGTGCCTTATGTTACACTCAGCACATATGACATAATTATCTTATCTGGGGTTATTATTATCTGGGCTTCCCTGGTGGCTCAGAGGTTAAAGCGTTTGCCTCTGATGCGGGAGACCCGGGTTTGATCCCTGGGTCGGGAAGATCCCCTGGGGAAGGAAATGGCAATCCACTCCAGTATTCTTGCCTGGAGAATCCCATGGGCGGAGAAGCCTAGTAGGTTACAGTCCACGGGGTCGCAAAGAGTCGGACACGACTGAGCGACTTCACCTCACCTCACCTCACCTATATTATCTGGGGTTATGTGACCACACTAGGGAGAAAATGGTAAATGACACCAGGAAGATCAGAAAAGTTTTCTTAGTTGAGATACCACTTGCCTTCTGATACCTGTGTCAAAGGACAGTAAGCAAAGAATGAGAGATGGGGAATCTTTGTGCTTCTAATACTCATGCATTACATACCTGCCTTGGATGCTGGGAAAATATAAAATCCTATAAAAAAGCCTCTTGATGAAAGTGAAAAAGGAGAGTGAAAAAGTTGGTGTAAAGCTCAACATTCAGAAAACTAAGATCATGGCATCTGGTCCCATCACTTCATGGCACATAGATGGGGAAACAGTGGAAACAGTGTCAGACTTTATTTTGGGGGGCTCCAAAATCACTGCAGATGGTGACTGCAGCCATGAAATTAAAAGACGCTTACTCTTTGGAAGGAAAGTTATGACCAACCTAGATAGCATATTCAAAAACAGAGACATTACCTTGCCAACCATGGTCTGTCTAGTCAAAGCTATGGTTTTTCCAGTGGTCATGTATGGATGTGAGAGTTGAACTGTGAAGAAAGCTGAGCACAGAAGAATTTATGCTTTTGAACTGTGGTTTTGGAGAAGACTCTTGAGAGTCCCTTGGACTGCAAGGAGATCCAACCATTCCAATCCATTCTGAAGCAGATCAGCCCTGGGTGTTCATTGGAAGAACTGATGCTGAAGCTGAAACTCCAATACTTTGGCCACCTCCTGCAAAGAGTTGACTTATTGGAAAAGACCTTGATGCTAGGAGGGATTGGGGGCAGGAGGAGAAGGGGACAACAGAGGATGAGATGGCTGGATGGCATTACCGACTTGATGGACGTGAGTTTGGGTAAACTCTGGGAGTTGGTGATGGACAGGGAGGCCTGGCATGCTGTGATTCATGGGGTCGCAAAGAGTTGGACAAGGCTGAGCAACTGAACTGAACTGAACTGAAAGATATGGTAGCAACAGAGATCCATAAAATTTTGTGAAAATTTAGGCTAAGGACTGTGCAAATGTTATATTAATACCTAAATTAATCCTCATGGTATCTAAATCTAAGAAGTGTTATTAATTCCATTAATAAAGAAAAGTGAAAGTGAAGTCGCTCGGTCGTATCCGACTCTTTGCAACCCCAAGGACTGTAGCCTACTAGGCTCCTCGGTCCATGGGATTTTCCAGGCATGAATACTGAAGTGGGTTGCCATTTCCTTCTATCAGAGGATCTTCCCAGCCCAGGGATCAAACTTGGGTCTCCTGCATTGTAGGCAGACACTTTACCGTCTGAGCTACCAGCTGAGCCTAACTAAATAGGTACCATTAACTGATACAAGAGCTTCCCTTGTGGCTCAGCTGGTAAAGAATTCGCCTGCCATGAGGGAGACCTGGGTTCGAACCCTAGGTTGGGAAGCTCCCTGGGAGAAGGGAAAGGCTACCCACTCCAGTATTCTGGCCTGGAGAATTCCATGGACTGTACAGTCTATGGAGTTGCAAAGAGTCAGACACAGCTGAGCGACTTTTACTTTCACTTTTCATTGATACAAGAACCAGGATGCAAGGGCAGAGGTTATTGGAAATGAGACTGCATTTAGGATACATTGGCATCTCAAGTTCTCATTTTCCTAGTACATTGATGTAGTTCTTGGTGTTAATGGCAGCCATAGCTTCATTTGCATCCCCTAGAGTGAACTCTCGGAGAAGGAAATGGCACCCCACTCCAGTACTCTTGCCTGGAAAATCCCATGGATGGAGAAGCCTGGAGGGCTGCAGTCCATGGGGTCGCTGAGGGTCAGACACAACTGAGAGACTTCACTTCCACTTTTCACTTTCGTGCATTGGAGAAGGAAATGGCAACCCACTCCAGTGTTCTTGCCTGGAGAATCCCAGGGACGGGGGAGCCTGGTGGGCTGCCGTCTGTGGGGTCGCACAGAGTCGGACACGACTGAAGTGACTTAGCAGCAGTAGCAGAGTGAACTCTAGGCCTTGGTCTGGGAGCCTGCGGGAATCATTGCCTCACCTACCAGCTTGGCTGACTTGGGATCTCATCAGTGTGTACACAGTGTCTTGGCAAGAGTCTTCTGAATGTTTCACATAACTGGTTTTGCAAATGGGATGTCTTTTCTTTCCTCCCTCCAGGACCTATTTCTACAGTCAGATATGGCTTTTCCCCAGACAAAATGCATCTAGTCATCCCATTGTGTTATCATTCAAGGACACAGCCCACTTCTTCGGACTTTCACTGAATAGTAGTAAGAAAAGCTACCAGAGAAAGAGTTTTCTGTGTATGGTTGATTGTGAGGTTGAGCCTAGAGAGGAGAAACAAAATAATTTTTAGGTTTTATTTTTGAGATTGAGGGAGGAATATTTGTAAATGCCTAGAGACAAAAATATCATGCAACGTTTGGTAAGATGTTAGGAGGTATCATAAGTATGGCTAGAAAAATAAAATGTAAGTGGCTTTTATGGTAAAGGATGTGGAAAGAGAAGTACACTTGTACTCATGTCATTAAAAACCACATGGGCAATAATAAAGACTTTCCCCTAAAGTCCACAGGAAGATTTTGAAGTATTTCAAGTAGAAAATCAGACTGCTCAAACCATAGAGACTATTGGATGGAAGTGGGGCAGGACTTCTGATAGGAAGGCCGGTTAAAACATGTTGCAGCAATTCACATAAGAGAGAGTTTGTGCTAAAAAGGTTTTATGATACCTTCTAACTCCGCTTCAAACACAACACAGCTTCTGGATGAAGAATGCGGCAAAGAAGACCCTAGAATTTCTTGCATCTTTGGAAACACAGCTTTTGGTATCAAACACAAGAACTTTGAAACATTTATTTAGGATGTTCCTTAGGGTTCTCTAAGGAACATCATTGCTAAATTTTTGAGGGGCTTAGGAATAATTGCCTTAAAACAGCAAAATGAATTTTCAAATACCAAATTTAAAATGTAAACAAAGTTTGAGATATTTGAGTAAATAGGCAATTGAGAATAATTCAGCCCCAGTTCTCACAAGGTTTTGATTTCTGAAGTTTGAGGTTATGATTTTTCAAGTTACCCAAAACTGTATATATTTAAAGGTGAAAGTAATATGAGATACCACCAGGCAGTCCCTGATGCAGACAGGGACTGCCACACACCTGGTATCTCCTGCATGGCTCACTTCTGGCTTCTGGTTCCAGACTCCAGCTCTCCCTGCAGCCAGAGGAGACATCCCGAAACACCAGCCTACTCATGCCAGACATCTGCTTAAAGATCTCTGATGCCCACTTGTTGCCCCCAGGACACAATCTTAACATGTTGATAAGGTCCTCAGGGTCCTCTCTGGGATGACCCCTGCGGCATTTGCAGCTTTAGCTCTGCCTTCCCAGTACTCCAAAGGACCACACGCTGGTGGTCCCTCTCACCGGTGCACGCAGCCTTCTGTTGGCCTGTCATGTTCCTCACCTCTTTAAAACGATGACCTATCCCACTACTCCATTTTTTAGCCTTTTAACACTCGCCTCACGTTTCTCTAAGTGGAGAAGCCTCCAGGAACCTCTTCTCAGCCCTCCCCATCATGGAGCAGGTAGAGGAGAGAACAGTACTGAGTCACTCAAGGAGAGAGTGGCGCAGATCAGCCCTCACCCAGGTGGAGGCACTGGTGGGGGCTGCAGGTGATGCCACTCAGAGGAAGACTGCCCTCGTGTGCTCCTCAGCTCAGATTTCAAAGGGGGCATCCACAAACAACTAAAATTGCTTCATGTTGCCTCCACTAATCAGCCTGCTCAAGGATAGTGCCCTGACTGCCCTCTCCAACAGCTGCCAACTAATCAGTTTATCAAAAAAAAAAAAAGTCCAGAACCAAAAAACAAGGTTCATTGTGCCCTGATTGCCTGAATTTTGCCTTTTCTCCTCTCTCTTCTCTCTCTCATCAATCCGGATTTAGACTTTGTTTCTCACTCAAACTACAACTGACCTCCTCAAGTGTGAATGCAGTTCAGTTCAGTTCAGTACAGTCGCTCAGTCATGTCCAAATCTTTGCATCCCCATGGACTGCAGCATGCTAGGCCTCTCTGTCCATCACCAACTCCCGGAGTTTACCCAAACTCATGTCCATTGAGTTGGTGATGCCATCCAACCATTGCATCCTCTGTCATCCCCTTCTCCTCCTGCTCTCCATCTTTCCCAGAATCAGGGTCTTTTCAAATGAGCCAGCTCATCGCATCAGGTGGCCAAAGTACTGGAGCTTCAGCTTCAGCATCAGTCCTTCCAATGAACACCCAGGACTTATCTCCTTTAGAATGGACTGTTTGGATGCAGTAGTAGCCCCCCTATCTGCAGGGGCTGCTTCCCAAGACCCCCAGTAGATGCCTGAAACCACACATGCCATCAAACCCTGCATGCATGCATGCTAAGTCACCTCAGTCATGTCTGACTCTTTGCAACCTTATGGACTGTAGCCCGCCAGCCTCCTCTCTCCTGGGGATTCTCCAGGCAAGAATACTGGAGTGGGTTGCCATGCCCTCATCCAGAGAGTCTGTCTGACCCAGGGATTGAACCAACATCTCTTGCCTCTCCTGCATTGGCAGGCGAATTCTTTACCACTAGTGCCAGCTAGGAAGCCCCAAACCCTGCATATACTGTTTTTTCCTATACGTAGTTAACTATGATAAAATTTAATTTATGTTAGGCACAGCAAGAGATTAGCAATAATAACTAATAATAAAATATAGCAAGCATAACAATATGTGCAATATAAGTTACATGAATGGGGTCTCTCTCTTTCAAAATGTCTTATTGTATTCTACCCACTTTTCTTCTTGTGGTGATGTGAGATGATAAAATGCCCATGTGATGAGATGAAGTGAGGCAACTGACACAGTGTTGGGCTACTATTAACCTCTGACAGTAAGTCAGAAGGATCTTCTGCCTTGGGTGATTCTGGTTCATGGAGCAGTGATAATGTTGACGCTTGGGTGTTAGAAGCAGACAGTGTAGTCAGTTGGGGATCCCTGGTCAGAAGGAGGTGGATGGCACAAGATTTCATCATGCAACTCAGAATGATGGGCAATTTAAAACTTATGCATTATTCATTTCTGAAATTTTACATTTAATATTTTCAGACCACAGTTGACCACAGGTAACTGAAATTGGAAAGCAAAGTAAAACAGCAGTTCACAGGGAACAACTATAATCTCCATGCAAATAGCTAAATAACATGCAAAATAGCTTTCTAAAAGTGTGAATAATTCTCTGATAGTACCAAACACACAGTAGAGAGGTATTGTCAGTCCTTTTTTTTAGCCAGTACTTTTAAAATAAATTAATTAAAGCTGCAAAATCCAACTAGACACATCTTAATTAGTTAGCAAGAAACTTTTCTCTCAGCATTCCTAAAGAATAGGAAATTTGCTTTAAGAAAATAATAACTGACTTCAGTAACTCTCTAATTTGTAATTTCTTTTAACTTGTCAAGATTTTGCTTGCTGTTATGTTTCATATTTACTGGTAGGTGAGGTATGCAATGGAACAGAAGAAAATGTGAATTTAGAGTTTAAATCAGTGTCTCATCATAAGTCTAAGTTTTCTCATCATAAAATAAGCATAATAATTATAATTATATGAAATTACATCAAACCAGTCAATCCTAAAGAAAATCAACTCTGAATATTCATTGGAAGGACAGATGTTGAAACTTCAATACTTTGGCCACCTGATGCGAAGGCCAACTCATTGGAAAAGACCTTGAGGCTGGGCAAGAGAAGATGGGGGTGACAGAGGCTGAGATGGTTGAATGGCATCACTGACTCAATGGACATGAATTTGACTAAACTCCAGGAGACAGTGAGGGACAGGGAAGCCTGATGTGCTGCGGTCCATGGGGTTGCAAAGAGTTTGACTCGACTTAGTGACTGAACAACAACAAAAAGTTATTTTGAGTGTAAATTAAAATTAGCATGTAAACTCTTTGAGAATATGATTGAGACTTTTGTTCTCTGTCTTTGGCAGGATATTCTTATTCTTTAAAGCCACCACCTTGCTTCAGTTCAGTTTAGTTTAGTAGCTCAGTCGTATCCGACTCTTTGCGACCCCATAGACAGCAGCATGCCAGGCCTCCCTGTCCATCACCAACTCCCAGAGTTTACTCAAACCCATGTCCATTGAATCAGTGATGCTATCTAAACATCTCATCCTCTGTCATCCCCTTCTCTTTCTGCCTTCAATCTTTCCCAGCACCAGGGTCTTTTCCAATGAGTCGACTTTTTGCATCAGGTGATCAAAGTATTGAAGCTTCAGCTTCAGCATCAGTCCTTCCAATGAACATTCAGGACTGATTCCTATACGATGGACTGGTTGGATCTCCTTGCTGTCCAAGGGACTCTCAAAAGTCTTCTCCAACTCCACAGTTCAAAAGTATCAATTCTTCAGCACTCAGCTTTCTTTATAGTCCAACTCTCATATCCATACATGACCACTGGAAAAACCATAGCCTTGACGAGACAGACATTTGTTGGCAAAGTAATATCTCTGCTTTTTAATATGCTGTCTAGGTTGGTCATAACTTTTCTTCCAAGGAGCAAGCGTGTTTTAATTTCATGGCTGCAGTCACCATCTGCAGTGATTTTGGAGCCCCCCAAAATAGTCCATAACTGTTTCCACTGTTTCCCCATCTATTTGCCACAAAGTGATGGGACCAGATGCCATGATCTTAGTTTTCTGAATGTTGAGCTTTAAGCCAACTTTTTCACTCTCCTCTTTCACTTTCATCAAGGGTCTCTTTAGTTCTTCTTTGCTTTCTGCCATAAGTGCGGTGTCATCTGCATATCTGAGGTTATTGATATTTCTCCAGGCAATCTTGATTTCATGTTGTGCTTCATCCAGTCCAGCATTTCTCATGGTATACTCTGCATATAAGTTAAATAAGCAGGGTGACAACATACAGCCTTGATGCACTCCTTTTCTGATTTGGAACCAGTCTGTTCTTCCATGTCCAGTTCTAACTGTTGCTTCTTGACTGCATACAGTTTTCTCAGGAGGCAGGTCAGGTGGTCTGGTATTCCCATCTCTTTCAGAATTTTCCACAGTTTATTGTGATCCACACAGTCAAAGGCTTTGGGGTGGTTGATAAAGCAGAAGTAGATGTTTTTCTTTAACTCTCTTGCTTTTTTGATGATGTTGGCAATTTGATCTCTGGTTCCTCTGCCTTTTCACCTTGCTTACATATAATCTATGTATATTCCTAAGAAAGATGGAACCTTTGTGAGCTACAGTGTGCCCTGGAGCCCCCAATATTTAATGCCCCAGGCCGTAAAAGAGTTAATTCATATTATACAGAGGATGACCACAGGTCATATGGTCACCCAGGAAAAGATGGAAAGAGGTCACATGTGCCATGTTGCTATGATACGAGCTGTTCCAATATGATGATTAATAGACCAGGAGAACAAGCCATAAACATACCTTTTAACATTTAAATACTGAAGTGTTGGAAAAAAGACTAGGGCACTGTCTCGTCACTTAAAATTAGATCTTCAAGCACCCCATCAATAGAACTCTGGTGGCAGGTTAGTACTGTTACTCCTTTGCAAGTCTGTAAGAGTCTCTAATTATTTCAGTGGTCCTTTAAAAACCAATTAAGAGGTCAGTATTTTCCAAAGCAATTCTGTCAAGCCCAGCAGATAATACTGGAGGATAACAAAATAGCACGAATGCTTAATAGATTAAAAAGTCAGAGAAAATGAAGAGGACTCAAAATTTAAAACTTGAAGGGCCTTAAAGATGTTGTTAGTCTCGTAAAATCATTTTATCAGTGAAGATATTAAATCCCAGGAAAAAGGAATGATTTACATGAAATCACAAAAAGTGATAGCCGGAGCATAGTCTTCCTAATGGCTATGGGAATAGTCAGTAGAAAAAAGCAAAGCAAATAAACTAGGCTTAGAAACTAGCCCGGAGAAGGCAATGGCACCCCACTCCAGTACGCCTGGAAAATCCCATGGATGGAGGAGCCTGGTAGGCTGCAGTCCATGGGGTCGCTAAGAGTCGGGCACGACTGAGCGACTTCACTTTCACTTTTCACTTTCATGCATTGGAGAAGGAAATGGCAACCCACTCCAGTGTTCTTGCCTAGAGAATCCCAGGGACGGGGGAGCCTGGTGGGCTGCCGTCTATGGGGTCGCACAGTCGGACACGACTGAAGTGACTTAGCAGCAGCAGAAACTAGCCACCTTATAGCAGAAATTAGGTTATATCTTATTTTCAGTATGATGAGGCTGTAAGGAAATGATTCTCTTGAATCAAATTCACAATAAATAGATTATCAGGACAAAAATGTAAAAACAAAAATAGTGGCAATGCCTTAATAATCAGAACTCTCTAGAAGATATGAACTTAGGAAAAATAATTCTGTTGGGTCCAGGATGTCTGTGAATTAAAACATCTATTTTGAAATATTATCATACATGTGTGTCACTACTACATGTGACTACAGTAGTCACTCCTGAAATTAAAAAGACATTAACATTTTGCCGTACTGAGTTCAGATTTCTCTTTTTATTTTTTTTTTTAAATTCTTAAGACAGTTAAATATCTACAGCCACACTTCTCTCTTGTCCCTTCCCCATCCTCCCCCCCATGCTCAGCATGTTTTTGTATCTCTACTATGGATCTGTAAACCAATAGGGTTAACACTTCACATAAATCATAGTCTAATACGTTCATCATATTATAGCTTCCTTTGTCCCCCTCGACTTTAAGTTGAGAGATTGATTTTGATACAAAGCATCTAATTCATTTATAATTTCAATTTGAATTAACCTTACAACTAAGAGACAACTGGGATTCTTATTTTTGTACTATTGTAATCCCTGTTACAATTAATGTTCTCCTATTTGTCTTCTGGGCACATTTCTTTGTGTGCTCCTGTGTGAGAGCTCTTTAGATGTAGCCACTGAGAAAGATTGTTGATAAGTTGAAAGATGTTCTTCAGCATCACTAAATACACCCAACTTCCCATTGGAGTAACAGTGCCAATTTACATTTCCAAAATAAAAGTATTATAATTTCCCCACAGCCTCCTAACTGTACATGATACAGTTAGTAGGCTGAATAATGGACCTCCACATATGTCCATGCCAAGTCCCTGGAACATCACCTTATAACTGCAAAAGGTACTTTTGATATAGGTTTAAGATGGGGAGATACTCCTGCATTAATCCCCGTGGGCCCAGTGTCATCACAGGAGTCCTTAGAATGAGGACTCGGGAGTCAGAGAAAGAGATGTGAGGATGGAAGAGGTCAGAGGGTCAGAGATTTGAAAATTGTACACTGCTGACTTTGAAGATGGAGGAAAGAGCTACTAGCCAAGGCCACATCTAGAAACTGGAAAAAGCGAAGTAGATTCTCCTCTGGAGGCTTCAGAAGGAACCAGCCATGCCAATACCCTCACTTTCCCCGAGTGAGATGGGTCTTGGGCAACTGATCTCCCAAACAGTAAAATAATACACTGTGTTTTTTTTGAAACCACAAAGTTTTTGGTGATTTGTTACAACAGCAATAGGTAAATATTACATGTAATGTTGTAAGACTCGGTGTTTTTTGTTTGTTTGTTTGTTTTGTTTTTGCCAAAATGAGGGTTGTGATGATCTGCATCTACCTACCTACTAGTTTCCAGCAAAGGGCCATATAGTCAAAGCCATGGTTTTTTTCATTAGTCATGTACGGATGTGAGAATTGGACAATAAAGAAGATTGAGCACTGAAGAATTGATGCTTTCTAACTATGGTGCTGGAGAAGACTCTTGAGAGTCCTGTGGACAGCAAGGAGATCAAACCAGTCAATCCTAAAGGAGGTCAACTCTGAATATTCATTGGAAGGACTAATGCTGAAGCTGAAGCTCCAATACTTTGGCCACCTGATGCAAAGAGCTGACTCACTGGAAAAGACCCTGATGCTGGGAAAGATTGAAGGCAGGAGGAGAAGGGGGCAACAGAGAGTGAGATGGTTGTATGCCATCAGCGACTCAATGGACATGAGTTTGAGCAAACCCTGGGAGACAGTGAAGGACAGGGAAGTTTGATGTACTGCAGTTCATGGGGTCACAAAGAATCAGACATCACTTAGCTATCGAACAAGTTTGTTTGAGCCTCTTTTTTTTTACATTTTTAAATGTAAATCTTTTTTGTTTGTTTGTTTGTTTTTGTTTTTGTTTTTAATTTTTACTTTATTTTACTTTACAATACTGTATTGGTTTTGCCATACATTGACATGAATCCACCATGGGTGTATATGAGATCCCAATCCTGAATCCCCCTCCCACATCCCACCCCATTTCCTCTCTCTGGATCATCCCCGTGTGTACCAGCCCCAAGCATCCTGTATCCTGTATCGAACATAGGCTGGTGCTTCATTCTTACATGATAGTATACATGTTTCAATGCCGTTCTCCCAAATCATCCCACCCTCTCCCTCTCCCACAGAGTCCAAAAGTCCGTTCTATACATCTGTGTCTCTTTTGCTGTCTCGCATACAGGGTCATCATTGCCATCTTTTTAAATTCCATATATATGTGTCAGTATACTGTATTGGTGTTTTTCCTTCTAGTTTTATAGTTTCTGGTCTTACGTTTAGATCTTTAATCCATTTTGAGTTTATTTTTGTGTGTGGTGTTAGAAAGTGATCTAGTTTCATTCTTCTACAAGTGGTTGACCAGTTTTCCCAGCACCACTTGTTAAAGAGATTGTCTTTACTCCATTGTATATTCTTGCCTCCTTTGTCGAAGATAAGGTGGCCTCTTTTTATACATGTGTTAATCATTTGAGTCTCAAACTCAGCACTATTTGCATTTTGAGCCAGGTACTTCTTTGTCATGTGGGCTGTCTGTGCATTGTAGGATGTTTAGCAGCATCCCTATCCTCTGTCGACCAAATGACTGCCCTCCTGCAGTTCTGATGACCTAATGTCATCAGACATTTACAGGATTCCTCAGAGGACAAAGTCATCTCCAGTTGAAAACCAATACTCTATATTTTTCTAAGCTGAATATTTTATATGCTAATTTGTGGTCACTTATTCTTTTCTAAGATGATGGTTTCTTAAATATTTCATGTTTTAAATATTAGTATGGGCATTTTATCAACCTTTCACTTTCTGGCTTGTTTTTCCTATGTTGTTTAGGAAGTGTTATCTCTCCCACTGGTCCTCACACTTAACGGACGTAACACCCATCTGGAAGGCTTTTAAAACAAGAATAGGTGGATGCTGCCTCTGGAGTTTCTTTGGATGGGTTCCAGAAGTTTGCATTTCTAACAAGTTCTCTGAGGATGTTGATCTTGGGGGTCAAGGGACCACAATTTGATAGGATCGTTTGTCATAAGAACTCTTTAAAAAGTTTTTATAGCTGCAACTTTTTCATGTATAGGCCTCTATTTCATCAGCTTTTCCTTTAGTGTGTGGGTTTAGGTAGATTTCTTGTTTCATCTGATTTTTCTCCATACAGATAAGAAGTTACAGAGCGCCATGTCCTGAATTATCAATTCCTTTGATTTTTTGTTATAGAAGGTTTTTAATTACTGGCTTATATTTTTTAAATAATTTTATGTTAAAATAATTTATGTTTACAGAAAACTTGTGAAAATAGTATGAATAGTTCCTGTATAACCCACCTAGTTTTCCCTATTGTTAACATTTTCAATTAGTAGGGAACATTTTTCACAATTAATGAACCAATGTTGATATAGTATTTTTAACTAAAGTCTATAATGTGTGCATATTTACTTATTTTCTAATGTTCTGTTTCTATTCCAGAACCCTATCATATCACATGTATTTGCCATGTCTTTTTAGACTCCCCTTGTCTGTGACAGTTTCTCGGACTTTCCTTGTTTTCGATGACCTTGACAGTTTTGTAGAATATTGGACAGGTATTTTGTAGAATGGCCTTCCTGTGGAATTTAGCTGCTGTTTTTCTCATAATTTACTGGAGCTGTAGAGTTTTGGGGAGAAGATCATTGAGGTAAAGTGTCTTTCTCGTCCCATCTATCGAGGGTACATACTTACCATTCTTGGTATTAGCCTTGGTCATCTGGCCGTTGCAGTTTTGTCAGATTTCTCCACCGTAAAGTTGTTCTTTTTCCACTTTCCATACTCTACTTTTTGGGAGAAAGTCTTAGTGTGCACACTTGGGAATTTATATTCCCTCCTGGAGGACAGAGCATCTACATGTATTATTTGGAATTTTATGGCACAGGAGATGTATCTTCTTTCCCATTTATTTATTAGTTCAATCACTTATTTATATAGGTATGGATCACAGATGTTTATTTTATACCTTGGGTTTTATTCCAACACTACTTTATTTATCTTGTTTTCCTCAAATTGTTCCGGCTTTGGTCACTGTAAGCGCTTTTAGTAGGCTCCTGTGGCCTTTGTTAGCCACCAACCCATCAGTCCATCCCTCGTTATTCTCTTGCAGTCTTACCTGATATTCACTAAGTTCTTAACAATAAATCAATGAATACAATCACAGCTACTCCATATTCTATTTTATTCATCATTGGAATGGGAATATCTTCCCTCTGGGGTGCCAGAGGAAGTAAAATCTACCTGGCAGTCCTTGTCATTCCTGATTCCGTTTCTCAGGGGAAAGCCATCTCAATGAATGAGTTCTCTCAATGTGCACAATGGGGCCTTGTGAGGCTCAGGAATGTGTGTTTCCTTGGCAGCTGTCAGGAGGGTACATTGTTGACTGAATAGGAAAGCAAGAACCTTACTGAGAGGATGTTCACCTACTCTGCTACAGTGAATGGGTGTGACTTATGCATTTTATGTCATAAAAATAACATTCTGTAATTTGCATAATAAATTAAGGCTCTATTTGTACATTAGTAAGGGATAAATATGCTGATTAACTGTTGCTCTGTCAAAGGTAAGTACATCAGGCAGAGGGGACTGGATATGTAAAACCATGTGGTCCATGTGACAGGCGGGTATGGAGATGCTGCAGTGGACAAAGAGCTTCTGGATCCTCATTCAAATGGGACAGTTGTATGGTACTCATTGCCAATGACCAATCAAAGATAGGAGAACTTAGAAATCAGAGCTCCTGAGGCAGCAAGGCAGAGTTTGAAATAAGTAATAACTGTGGGGACAAATTATTATTCTAGTTTTAAGGGGATCTGACTGTTTACTGCCTCTCACGAATCCAAAATAAGCCTTTGTCATCATGAATCATATTACTTGTGGACGTGTGCAGCCCTTGCTCACTTGCCAGAGCTCTGCTCTTTGTCACCTGTGAGGTGGAGAACAAACTCAGCCACCCTTCACAAAATGATAATTTTGACTGAATTGCAACCCATGGAAGCTTGAAAATTCTGTCTAATGCTTTACCCTCTTCTCCTTTGAGGAAATGGCATTTTCAATGAAGAATGCATGCTTATTGTCTCTTTTTTAGAGGTCTGAGATTGCTTTTCCCTGAACATCTGCTGCCTAACGCTCACTTTGGAAAGTAAGTTGTTTTGTCCCTATTATACAAATGAAAAATAGCTCAGAGAGCTTAGTTTCTGGCTCAGGGACCCACAGGTGGTAACTGGCAGCGTTTCCTTCCCTCTGAGTTCCCTTGACTAAGCTTCTCCAGTCTCAACGATGCCTCTCTCCACTGCCTGGTGAGCTCTGATGAGCCCATCTTCCTGGAGATGAAATGCTCACTGATGAGTCTTCTTAGGGCAGCTTGTCAGATTTAGCAGATGAAAATACAAGATAACTAATGATTAACTTTTAGTATAAGTACATCCCAAGGAATATGTGTATCTCATGTTTCACCTGGCAATACTGTTTTAGATAGAACTACAAAGGTACTCACGCACAGGCCCTCCTTAAAGGGAATGACTATGTAGGAATAATTTCTATGTCTCTGGCAGGGAAATTTTTACATGTAGAAATATTAAATCAGTATGTGTTGAATGCATTTCCTAAAGTTAAGATAGACTTACCCTTGTTTGTATATTATAGTAAAATCACTTACAAGGATATTTATAACAGAAAAATAACATATTAGAAGTAGATAAGAAATTAAAAGGAGATGAAAATATGGTAGTGAAAATGAACTTGAAACAATTAATACAAAAATCTGAACCTTGAAGACTTCTGCTGCATATAAGAATGGAGTAACGTTCTTATATTTTCTACCACATTCTTTGCTTGAAAATCTTGCCTTTTTTCTATACTAGGCCTGTTACTACCTTTAAGTAGCAAATATCCCATCTGCCCCTCTTGTCTTTGCTGTCAGGACTGCAGATCAGCTCTGATCAGGTTCAGGGACAGGCCTGACCTGAAACCTCAGAAGCCCAGTTCCATCTTCTGGTGACTCAGCCTCACCTCAAGGGCTGCTTGCCTAGATCTGGACATTGTATCCTGGCTTTGACATCCTGGCAGACACTCACAGTGCCCTAAATGGGACACTTTAACCTGTGTTCTCAGCAGTCCATTCAGGACTGGACCCTGTCTGGAACCCAGTGGGTAGCACCACCTTCCTGCTCCAACATGGCCACACTTCATGGGCAGCATGAAGCATCATGTTGCCTTCTCTGTGACCTCCACTTCCTTATGCTGCTTATTAGTCAAGATGTTTTTGTCACCTTATTTTTTGGGTACTACTGTTTCAGTACACAATCAGGTTGCTCTATTTGGATTCCTTTTACTATTTTTGTATACATATCTCCCTTCAGTGCCCTTTTATTTCCAGTACTAATGCCCATTTCAAAGAGGACTGTCCTCAGGCTTTTGTAGACTCACTCACCCATACCAAGAAGACCCACAGTGTCTTGGAATTTACATTCCCTGTATCCTGGACAGCCTGCCAGGTCAACCTAGTCTCCCATTCATTGAAATATTCTTGTGGTATAACTCCCCCATGGTATGGCTTACAATCCAGAACTCTTCTGTGGGAACAGGCTAAGAACTACCCTGTAAGACTTTGCTTGGTTTTCTTCCCTCCTTGCTTCCCACTACCTTACTGGTTTCCTCTAGAAGTACTTCCTTAATGAATCACTTCCACTTAATGAATCACTTGTGAATCCTTCCTTGGGTTCTACTTCCAGGGAATCCAACCTAAGGCGCTCCACTTCCTCTCTACTTGGACTGTCACCTGGTACCTTCTTGGCATGGAGTAGGGCAAGTCTAGAATCCTCTGGCATGGACCTTCCCAAGTAGAAGGTTTAGTTACAAATCAAGGCAATTTCTAGGCTTCCTAGGTGGCACTAGTGGTAAAGAACCGGGCTGCCAAGGCAGAAGACATAAGAGTCTTGGGTTCAATCCTTGGGTCGGGAAGATCCCCTGGAGGAGGGCATGGCAACCCAGTCCAGTATTCTTGCCTGGAGAACCCAATGGACAGAGGAGCCTGGTGGGCTCCAGACCATAGGGTCACAAAGAGTTTGACACAACTGTAGTAACTTACCACGCACAAGGTGATTTCCACTTACTGCAGAGGTTTGGTGAGCCCTGATGATGATACAAGAGCAGCTTGTAATGCATAGCCTGGGCTCTTCTTTAACCAGAGATGCCACCAGTCTTGGGAGGCCACACTTATCTCCATACAGTCAGCAAGCTCTTCCCCATTTGGGATGCTGAGCTTTTCACCAAGCATTATTAGTGTTGGAGTATGCTATAGACTCTGCTATTTGAAACTGTTCTTAGAACACTAATTTACTACCTCTCATTTTACTGCCACATATTTATAATAAGATACCTGAATTTTATTATTCCTCTCTTTTAAATTCCCAAGACATTCAGGGAGGAAATAAAATGAGAAGAGTGCATTGTCCTGCCAGTGGACTTGATTCTCAAAGAATTGTAACATTTTATTTTTCATAAATATTGTGCCCTGTGGCAATGAAATCTTGAGATGGAGGACTCAGAGAAGAAATAGTTACCTCCCATTAGAAGCTAGATAAGAAAGGATGCAAAAAGCAAGACTTGATCAAGGCCATCCAGGGAGGCAGTGACAAGGCAAAGAGCAAAAGCTTCTCAAGGCTGTGTAACATTCAGCTAAGCAGAACCTCCCTCTGGATTGAATGTCTATTTATCCAAGTGTCACCCCTCTCTAAATCTTGCCCAAACAAAAGGAAGTTAATCATCATCTGTGTCTCCACACCCCACTGCTGGAGCTGGTTGGAGCAATTGATTGCAAGAGATAAGAGTTTCCAATGCTAACCTGAGTCCCTTGGAGGCTGGCACTGCCTCATTTGTCTCTTATTTCTGGTGTCAAACAGTGAACCATTTTCATAGTGGTGGTCTAAAAAATATGTATGAAGTAAAACATAGGTGCTGCCCTCAAAATATTATAGACTAGGGAAGGAATGAGAAGAATGGAAGTGATTAAATAATCAAGCCCCAATGTGTATGTCCCCACAGAATCCATATATTTAAATCCTAATGCATAGGATTCAACATATGGATTTGGCAGGCACAGCATATGGCTTGGCCACTCACTGTTTTTTAAAATTTCTGAATTACTTTGTGTTTCTAAACAAGATTATCAATAATCAAAGAGATAGGAAAAACCAAATCTGCACTAGCATCCTTGACCTGAGTGGAGGCATGAATACTGGAGCTGGCAGCAGCTGAAACCATGCCCTAATGCGAAGAACACAGGAATGGATAGTTGTTTCTGGTCTGCCTCTTGCTCGATGCCTTCAAGCTGGTACACATGGTCCAAAGTGATTTATGTGCCATCTCTACAGAAAAGGAACTTCTGATCTTAAACCCCCCAAAATCAAAGCAAAGCAGAGTAAAAGACAGAAACAGAAGAAAAGTAAATGTGTCCCACTGAGAATTCATAAATGCAAAAGAGAAAACATAGCCATTTTTCAAGAAACTATTAGCGACTACACTCACTATAGTACCAAACGAGGCAGCCAGGGAATACAAACGTGGGTGAGTCTGGATCCCAGCCTCTGAAGAATCTGTACTCTAATCTAGGAGCTGCTAATTAATTAAATCTAATGAGAAGAGACAGGAAGATGAAACTGCAAGAGATTTATATAAAGTACATCACACAGTGTATATTTGTACATTTAAGCCTAGCACTTGAATACCATGGAAATCTTTCACATTCTAGTGAAAGTGCTGATCCTTCTTCCCAGAAATACATTCAGTTCAGTTCAGTCATTCAGTTGTGTCCGACTCTTTGCGACCCCATGAATCGCAGCACGCCAGGCCTCCCTGTCCATCACCAACTCCCAGAGTTCACTCAGACTCACATCCATCAAGTCCGTGATGCCATCCAGCCATCTCTGTCATCCCCTTCTGCTCCTGCCCCCAATCCCTCCCAGCATCAGAGTCTTTTCCAATGAGTCAACTCTTCGCATGAGGTGGCCAAAGTACTGGAGTTTCAGCTTTAGCATCATTCCTTCCAAAGAAATCCCAGGGCTGATCTCCTTCAGAATGGACTGGTTGGATCTCCTTGCAGTCCAAGGGACTCTCAAGAGTCTTCTCCAACGCCACAGTTCAAAAGCATCAATTCTTCGGCGCTCAGCCTTCTTCACAGTCCAACTCTCACATCCATACATGACCACAGGAAAAACCATAGCCTTGACTAGATGGACCTTAGTAGGCAAAGTAATATCTTTGCTTTTCAATATGCTATCTAGGTTGGTCATAACTTTTCTTCCAAGGAGTAAGCGTCTTTTAATTTCATGGCTGCAATCACCATCTGCAGTGATTTTGGAGCCCCAAAAATAAAAGTCAGCCACTGTTTCCACTGTTTCCCCATCTATTTGCCATGAAGCGATGGGACCAGATGCCATGATCTTCGTTTTCTGAATGCTGAGCTTTAAGCCAACTTTTTCACTTTCCTCTTTCACTTTCATCAAGAGGCTTTTTAGTTTCTCTTCACTTTCTGCCATAAGGGTGGTGTCATCTGCATATCTGAGGTTATTGATATTTCTCCTGGAAATCTTGATTCCAGCTTGTGCTTCTTCCAGTCCAGCGTTTCTCATAATGTACTCTGCATTGAAGTTAAATAAGTAGGGTGACAATATATAGCCTTGACATACTCCTTTTCCTATTTGGAACCAGTCTGTTGTTCCATGTCCAGTTCTAACTGTTGCTTCCTGACCTGCATACAGAGTTCTCAAGAGGCAGGTCAGGTGGTCTGGTATTCCCATCTCTTTCAGAATTTTCCACAGTTTATTGTGATCCACACAGTCAAAGGCTTTGGCATAGTCAATAAAGCAGAAATAGATATTTTTCTGGAACTCTCTTGCTTTTTCCATGATCCAGCGGGTGTTGGCAATTTGTTCTCTGGTTTGCACACATGCTTTTAAGGTCAGGACTACACTGGAGCCCAGATTCAGAACCTTGGCTTCAAGATCAAGGAATATATGTTTGGCCTCAGACTATGCAGTTACTTCTCCTTTGAATATTTTTGGTTGAAATCAGCTGACAAGAATGGCACATAAACAGAAAGCCATGTCGGAGACCTAAAGATACAGAGTTTATATCAGGGGGTAGAAGCAATGAAGAGCTAAATTGATGGTGGTGGTTTAGTCACTAAGTCGTGTCCGTCTCTTGCAATCCTATGGACTGTAGCCTGCAAGGCTCCTCTGTCCATGGGATTCTCCAACCAAGAATACTGGAGTGGGTTGCCATTTCTTTCTCTAGGGGATCTTCCTGACCCAGGGATTTAACCCGGGTCTCCTGCCTTGCAGGCAGATTAAGTTAAATTAGACCAAGAATAATAGTGGTAAATTGAAGTACATTTATAAATTTAAACAGCCACAAATAAAAATATGCCACAGAAGCTGAAGTTGACCAGTTCTGTAAAGACCAACAAGACTTTTAGAATTAACACCAAAAAAAAAAAAAAAAGATGTCCTTTTCATCATAGGGGATTGGAATGCAAAAGTAGTAAGTCAAGAGATACCTGGAGTAACAGGCAGGTTTGATCTTAGAGTACAAAATGAAGGAGGGCCAAGACTAACAGCGTTTTGCCAAGAGAGCACACTGGTTATAGCAAACACCATTTTCCAACAACACAAGAGACAACTCTACTCATGAACATCACCAAATGGTCAACACCAAAATCAGATTGATTATATTCTTTGCAGCCGAAGATGGAAAAGCTCAATACAGTCAGTCAAAACAAGACCAGGAACTGACTGTGGTTTAGATCATGAGCTCCTTATTGCAAAATTTAGGCTTAAATTAAATAAAGTAGGAAAACCATTAAGCCATTCTGGTATGCTCTAAATCAAATTCCTTATGTTTATACAGTAGAGGTAATGAATAGATTTAAACGATTAGATCTGGTAGACAGTATCTGAAGAACTATGGATGGAGGTTTGTAACATTATATAGAAGTACTGATCAAAACCATCCCAAAGAAAAAGAAGTGCAAGAAGGAAAAGTGGTTGTCTGAGGAGACTTTGCAAATAACTGAGGAAAGAAGAGAAGTTGAAAGGCAAGGGAGAAAGGGAAAGATACACCGAACTGAATATAGAGTTCCAAAGAATACCAAGGAGAGAGAAAAAGATCTTCTTAAATGAACAATACAAAGGCATAGAGAAAAACAATAGAATGGGAAAGACTGGAGAAGGCGATGGCACCCCACTTCAGTACTCTTGCCTGGAAAATCCCATGGACAGAGGAGCCTGGTAGGCTGTAGTCCATGGAGTCACAAAGAGTCGGACACGACTGAGCGACTTCACTTTCACTTTTCACTTTCATGCATTGGAGAAGGAAATGGCAACCCACTCCAGTGTTCTTGCCTGGAGAATCCCAGGGACGAGGGAGCCTGGTGGGCTGCCGTCTATGGGGTCACACAGAGTCGGACACGACTGAAGTGACTTAGCAGCAGCAGAGATCTCTTTAAGAAAATTAAAGGGAAAATAAAATTAAATAATCAAGGGAATATTTCATGCAAGGATGGGTATTACAAAGAACAGAAATGGTAAGGACCTAACAGAAGCAGAAGAGATTAAGAGCAAGTGGCAAGAATAAGAATACACAGAAGAACTGTACAAAAATGATCTTAATGACCCAGATGTTGGACCATGAACCATGAAATTCCAGATGTTCCAACTGGTTTTAGAAAAGGCAGAGGAACCAGAGATCAAATTTCCAACATCTGCTGGATCATGGAAAAAGCAAGAGAGTTCCAGAAAAACATCTATTTCTGCTTTATCGACTATGCCAAAGCCTTTGAATGTGTGAATCACAATAAACTGTGGAAAATTCTGAAAGAGATGGGAATACCAGACCACCTGACCTGCCTCTGGAGAAACCTGTATGCAGGTCAGGAAGCAACAGTTAGAACTGGACATGGAACAACAGACTGGTTCCAAATAGGTAAAGGAGTATGTCAAGACTGTATATTGTCACCCTGCTTATTTAACTTATATGCAGAGTACATTATGAGAAACGCTGGACTGGAAGAAGCACAAGCTGGAATCAAGATTTCCAGGAGAAATATCAATAACCTCAGATATGCAGATGATACCACCCTTATGGCAGAAAGTGAAGAAGAACTAAAGAGCCTCTTGATGAAAGTGAAAGAGGAGAGTGAAAAAGTTGGCTTAAAGCTCAACATTCAGAAAACAAAAATTATGACATCCAGTCCCATCGCTTCACGGCAAATAGATGGAGAAATGGTGGAAACAGTGGCTGACTTTATTTTCCCAGTTTACAAAATCACTGCAGATGGTGATTGCAGCCATGAAAGGAAAGTTATGACCAACCTAGACAGTATATTAAAAAGCAGAGACATTGCATTGTCAACAAAGGTCCATCTAGTCAAGGCTATGGTTTTTCCAGTGGTCATGTATGGATGTGAGAGTTGGACTATAAAGAAAGCTGAGCACCAAAGAATTGATGCTTTTGAACTGTGGTGTCGGAGAAGACTCTTGAGAGTCCCTTGGACTCCAAGGAGATCCAACCAGTCTATTCTAAAGGAGATTAGTCCTGGGTGTTCATTGGAAGGACTGATGTTGAAGCTGAAACGCTAGTACTTTGGCCACCTGATGCGAAGAGCTGACTCCTTTGAAAAGACCCCATGCTGGAAAAGATTGAGGGCAGGAGGAGAAGGGGACGACAGAGGATGAAATGGTTGGATGGCATCACCGACTCAACAGACATGGGTTTTGTTGGACTCCGGGAGTTGGTGATGGACAGGGAGGCCTGGTGTGCCGCAGTTCATAAGGTCACAAAGAGTTGGACATGACTGAGTGACTGAACTGAACTGAACTGAATGACACAGATAACTATGATGGTGTGGTCACTCAGCTAGAACTGGACATTCTGAAATGTAAAGTCAAGTGCACCTTAGGAAGCATAAGCTTCCTAATAAAGCTAGTGGAGGTGATGGAATTCCAGCTGAGCTATTTCAAATCCTAAAAGATGATGCTACTGAAATGCTGTACTCAGTATACCAGTAAATTTGCAAAACTCACCAGTGGCTACAGGACTGGAAAAGGTCAGTTTTCATTCCAGTCCCGAAGAAGGGCAATGACGAAGAATGTTCAAATTACATACAATTGTGCTCATTTCACATGCTAGTAAGGTTATGCTAAAAATTCCTCCAAGATAGGTCCTAGCAGTATGTGAACCATGAACTTCCAGATGTACAGGCTGGGTTTAGAAAAGGCAGAGGAACCAGCGATCAAATTGCTAACATTTGCCAGATCATAGAGAAAGCAAGGAATTCCAGGAAAACATCTACTTCTGCTTCATTAACTTCGCTGAAGGCTTTGACTGTGTGGATTACAACACACTGTGGAAAATTCTTAAACAGATGGGAATACCAGACCACCTTACCTGTCTCCTGAGAAACCTATATGCAAATCAAGAACTGGACCTGGAACAACTGACTGGTCTCAAATTGGGAAAGGAGTACAACAAGGCTGTATATTGTCACCTCCCTGCTTGTTTAGCTTCTATGTGGAGTGTATCATGTGAATAAATTACTGGAATCAGAATGTGATGGATGAATCACAAGCTGGAATCAAGATTACCAGGAGAAATATCAACAACCTCAGATGTGCAGATGATACCACTCTAATGGCAAAAAGTAAAGGAAAATTTAAGAGCCTCTTGATGAAGGTAAAAGAGAAGAGGGGGAAAGCTGGCTTAAAATTCAACATTCATAAAGCTAAGATCATGGTATCTGGTCCCATCACTTCATGGCAAATGGAAGGGGAAAAAGTGAAAGCAGTGACAGATTTTATTTTGGGGGGCTCCAGAGTCACTGCAGACAATATCTGTGGCCATGAAATTAAAAGAAACTCACTCCTTGGAAGAAAAGCTATGGCAAACCTAGACAGTGTACTAAAAAGCAGAGACATCACTTTGCCGACAAAGATCCATACAAAGCTATGGTTTTTCCAGTAGTCTTGCGTCGATGTGAGAGTTGAACCATAAAGAAGGATGAGTGCTGAAGAATTGATGCTTTCAAATTGTTGTGCTGGATAAAACTCATAAGAGTCCCTTGGACTGAATGGCGGTCAAACCATTGAATCCTAAAGGAAATCAACCCTGAATATTCTTTGGAAGGACTAATGCTGAAGCTCCAATACTTTGGCCACCTGATGCAAAGAGCTGACTCCTTGGAAAAGACTCTGATGTTGGGATTGAGGGCAAGATGAGAAGGGGACAACAGAGGATGAGATGGTTGGATGGCATCACTGACTCAATGGACATGAATTTGAGCAAACTCCAAGAGATAGTGGACAGGGGATCCTGGTATGCTGCAGTCCATAGGATGATGTCAAAGGTTGAACACAACTTAGTGACTGTGAACAACAATAAAAATATGAAAGATATTTTATGAAAACCTTGAGGGAACAAGCGATGTGCAGAAGAAAATTTCTGACCTCATTGTATGGAAGGTATATTTTATAAATATATTATTTAATATAAATATAATTAATTAATTGAATTAATTAATTATAATTAATTAATTTTATATAATATAATAATATATTATATAATAGTATTATATAGAATCATGTTTTATTATATAATAATTTTATATAATATATTATTATATTATATTTTTCTATATTATGTTATAATATTAGAAATATTATAATATAATATAGAACAAATATTATAATGTTATAATATTAGAAATATAATATAATATAGAACAATATAATAATTTTATATGATTAATATTTATATAATTATATTTATATTAATTAATATAAATATTAACTATATTTGATACAATTTAAATATATTATAAATATATATTCTATAAATATATATTTATACAAGTATACTACATTTACATAAGAAATTTATTCAAGGATACATGGAACAGATTAGCAGTTACTATGGAGGGGAGGGAGGGAGCAGAACACATACTTTTCAGGTGATTTGTTTCATATAATTGAGTTTTTATTGGGAGGGAGTGTGTTGTATCTGGGACAACAAGACACAGTGGACGCTATAATTACTCCTGATGCACACAGAATCCACCTGCGCTCTTGCTTAAGCCACTGAAACACCCACAACTGTGCATTAGGAACACTGTACAATTTGAGTTTCCCAGAAGCAGACCCTGAACCAAGGATTTAGGAGCAAATGCTTTATTAAGAAAATGCTTCCAGGAGAACTCAGCAAGTCAGTAGGAGAATTAAGAGAGGGAAAGAAATCCAAGCAACAGATGATCTCAGGCTAACACCAAGTCTCAGCCTGATCCAACAGGGAGCTCTGGAGTGTAAGTCAGACCTCAGAGTGCCTTGCATGGAGACAAAAGAACTTGGTTTTTGTCCTCCCACTAGTCATTGGTAGGCTCTATGAGTCTCCTGTTGTCTGGGAGTTGGGAACATATAAAATTCCTGGACACTTCCAGCTATATGTACCAGTAAAGAGACCCCAGTGTGCCAGAGAAGTCCTCTGTCCTCTGAAAGATGAAGATATAACTGTTGACAGCCAAGCATTGAGAAGCTGGGGATGTGTGCACAGAGAGGATAAAAGGGATCTGAAAGGAACTGGTCATGGCTCCACCCACACATCCACACTCAGCAGATTGTAGCTTCCTTGCAGTCAACAGATATTTATTGACAATCTACAATTGTCCTGCCTATTGGTCATTTGAAAAACGTCTAGTCCAAAAAGAGGTATGCTGTAAGTGTAAAATAAACACTGATTCTGAAGACTCAATAAGAAAGAAAGGAAATGCACAGGTCACTAATAATCTTTTTCTATTGATTACATGTTGAAATGATAATATTAAATATATATTATAGACTAAATAAAATACATTGTTAAAATTAGTTCACCCATTTCCCTGTACTTTTTTAATATGGCTCCCTGAATATTTTAAATTATGTACATGGCTCCTGTTAAGTTTCTGTTATCAGCACTTGTCTAGAATATGTCTAATACTGTGCTAACTGTTGAGATACTGCATGATTAAGAGAGACTTGGCCTCTGCCTTCATGATGTCTACAGCGCAGTGGTTGTAACAGACAGTAATAAGATGATACCATTTGCTTTAAATATGATGGTGGAAATAGCAGAGTAGACAACTGCGAGGAACTGACATAAGTGAGACTCATCAGGAAAGATGTCTCTCAATAAATGTCTTTTAGACTCAAAGACTGGGACAGGAAGTGCTATGAAAATATCTTCAAGGGAATGTGAAGCGGGAATTGAAATATTTTAAGGATGTTCCAGGCCAGAGGAACATCATCAGGCGGTAGGAAGAAGCATCTATGAATTGCTTAGCTGTTTGATTACATTAGTGTAAGTGGTCTCAAGAAAAAGCACTAAAGTGTTAGAAATAACATAAACTCTAACTCAGGTAAGATAGCTTTTTGGGACACTAGTCCACCTTCTTGATCTGATGGCTTTCTGAATCAAGTCACTATTCCTTGCCCCAACAACTTGTCTCTCAGTTTATTAGCCTGTTGTGCATCAAGCAATACGAGCTTGGACTCAGTAACATATAATCTATACCCAACAAACATTTACTGAATCGAAGCCCATTGTTAGTTACTATAACTGTAAATGTATTCCCTCCTTGTGATCTGTGATTTCATAAGAAGCTGAGGGAGAATGCAGCATGACCCAGTGTGGCAAGCTAACAGAGATGTCTCTAGAACACTGGAGAAGAAAATACAGCACAGTGACTTTCTCTGAACAGGGAGAATCCGAGAAGTCTTCAAGGAGAAGGTGATATTTGACCTGGACCATGAAGGAAGAGTAAAGCTTTTATAAATACAAGGCAAAGAAAAGCATTCCTAGCAGAGGAACTATTACAGGAAAAGCCACAGGAGGGTGAAATTGTCCAGGAGTCAGAGTGTGAAACTTATTAGAGTGTGGTAAGGAGGTGTGTGTGCCTATAGCCTTAGCGTAAAGAAGGTGGCTTTGGACCAAAATACTGTGAGAAAGAGTTTGGAATTTATTCTTGGTTTCTTTTTCCTTTTTCTTCACAAACTACACGTGCAAGTTTTCATGCATGTTCTCTAGTTCTATTTGAAAAAGAGCAAATAACAAATAACCAATCTTTATTTCTTAGCTTTTCTGATCACAGGCTTCATTCATTCTCCACAGTTTACAAACTTTGTATTGTCTTGTTCTCTCTGAGTTTCATTAGGATGATTATTGATTTATGAGCAGTCTTAATGTGGCTCTTTCAGGCATCCTGAATCACTCTGACAGCAGCTCTGTAAATAGATCAATTTCTTTCTGTAAAATTTAAAGTTTCATATCCTAACAAACCATTATTTTGGCTAAACTCAAATTGAGAAATTCTTCATACTTGGCAAATTATCACTAAATTAGTCTCTGAACAGCTGAGGTAATATTACTCTTCTTATATCAAGTGGAAGTAATCGGCATGTTGGACTTCACTAAAGGTCATTTGTTTACCAAGGTAGCTCTCCCGCCCAGTAAACAACGGTATGCATTTATTTAGTAACCTTGGGTAACTGTGTTATCACCTGAATTTAAGAGGGAAAGAGCAAGAGTCCTGATCATCATCCTCATAAGTCACCCCCACTTGGCCTTTAAGAAACCTCCTGTGAGCAGTTCTTTACATATATAAAAGGTGAGCACTCTTTCAGAGGGAGGAGGAATTTCTTGGTCCTTCTTGCATTTCCTTCTCTTTGCCATGACCACATACCACTAGCAAACACATGCTTTTCCAGTCTTTTCATTTCTTCTGAAAAAAAGAGGCTGGCTGTGTGTATGCTCAGTTGCTTACCTGCGTGCTTGCAAGTCTATTAAGTTGTGTCCAGCTCTTTACGGCCCCATGGACTGTAGCCTGCCTGGCTCCTCTGCCCATGGAATTTTCCAGGGAAGAATACTGGAGTGGGTTGCTATTTCCTACTCCAGCGGATCTTTCGGACCCAAGGATCAAACCCAAGTCTTTTGCATCTCCTGCATTGGCAAGCGAATTCTTTATCACTAGCGCCACCTGGTAAAGAGGTTGATTTGGTGGAAACAGAAATGAGATTACAGCCAAGATATATTGATTCTTAAGTCTTTGCACCTCTACCTAGTGAAGTTGCTCAGTCGTGTCTGACTCTTTGCGACCCCATGGACTGTAGCCTACCAGGCTCCTCCCTCCATGGGATTCTCCAGGCAAGAGTACTGGAGTGGGTTGCCATTTCCTTCTCCAGGGATCTTCCCAACCCAGGGATCGAACCCGGGTCTCCAGCATTCCAGGCAGATGCTTTAACCTCTGAGCCACCCTCTACCTAACTAGCTTTAATGGCATTAGGCCAAAGATCAGTTAGTATTCTGAAAATTTTCTCTTCTTTATAAAACAAAGCAACATGTCCTACTTAGAGGTCATTGCAAAGGATTGTGTAATGCATATAATAGTTACTTGTATATCATGCAAATATCTTTATTTTTATAAAGATAAGATTTTGCCACCACTCATCTTAACCTTGAAATTCTAGAAGGGTCAGAAAACTCAATTATACAGATATCACCACTCTAAAACTTCCATCAATTACAGTTGTCTATGTGTTCAAAGAATATGGAGCTACTGTGTTCCTGTGAATCCTGTCTGTGGCCCCTAGAAGAAGAGGCAGGTAAAAATTCAAGGGACTCTCCAAGGTCAAAGCATTCCCTCTCCAGTCTTAGCCATGTGGTAAGTGATGCTCAATCTCATTAGTTACCAGATAAATGCAAAGTAAGGCAATATTTGCATATTCAATGGATTATAACCTCCTTGAGCTTAAACCATGTCTGCTTCTCTCTTGGGAGTCAGGCTACTCAGAGCTCCGTGAAGAGTTTCACAGAGTCAATAACAGAATTGCATATGAGGAATCCTTGGGTTGCCCAGTGATGGCAGTAACTGTGGCAAAATCTCTGATTCTTGGGTTTGTATTAGGAAGCTCAGCTGCTTGCACATGTTAATGTAAACCACATTCTGAACTGGTTTTATAAGCTGAGAAAAAATAATTGTGTTATTTTGCTCTCTACTTGAATCCTTTCTGTTTATTAATGAGTCATTTATGTGGTTCCTCTCAAACCCCAAATCTAAGCAATGGATTATGAATCTTAAAAAAATAGGGAATATCAGTTGGGAATAGCAAAGGAACAATAGTCCTTAAGACTTTTTGTGGAGTTGGCCTTGTGGGTTTCTGATCTTAATGACTTGTGACAGCTTACGTTGTACGTGGCTGGATTTCATTTAACAGAGTCTAGATAGGAGCTGTAAGTTACCCTGAGCAAGTGTTGGCCTTGGTTAGTCACTGCAGCTTATGATTGCTTTGTCCTGGGAAGAGAAGCTGAGACAGGGCACAAAGAAAACAATCTACTCAGGTCTTCAGCAAATTCCTGCCCCTGCCTGGAAGCTTTGACAAAGGAGGTGGGCCAGGCCAGGATCTTTAAGGTGCAGCTGCTGCTGCAGCTTGACCTTGAACCAGAGAGTCCCAGCTTCACCTGGTTTCAAAGGGGAGTTGGAGGCAGGATTAAATTATTTTTAGTATTATGAGGCTGACTCTGGTGTTTTCAAGTTGCTAGACACTATGGATTTAGGACTACAAAAAGAGTTTGTGTGTGGCTTGTCCATGGGTCCAAAGAAACTGCCCATAGCACATATGCAACGTGACTTTGGACTTGCTTTTTACCTTAGTTCTAATCTTGTCTATAGATTTCAGATATCCAAATGGAGACCTCACCCATAGAAAAATGGTCAGTTTTATTTAAAAAACATTCTTTTTTAAATGAGAGTCTTTATTTTTGAAATAATATGCCATCATTTAGGGATAAGAAAAATATTTTTAGGAAGTTATTACAGACTGCTGCTGCTGCTAAGTCGCTTCAGTCGTGTCCGACTCTGTGCGACCCCAGAGACGGCAGCCCACCAGGCTCCCCCGTCCCTAGGATTCTCCAGGCAAGAACACTGGAGTGGGTTACCATTTCCTTCTCCAATGCATGAAAGTGAAAAGTGAAAGCGAAGTCACTCAGTCACGTCCGACTCTTCGTGACCCCATGGACTGCAGCCCACCAGGCTCCTCCAACCATGGGATTTTCCAGGCAAGAGTACTGGAGTGGGGTGCCATTGCCTTCTCCGTATTACAGGCTAATAGATTCTAAATAATATTATAAGCCTGTGTGAAACACTAAGATTAATCAATAAATTAAGCAATAATAAACATTTAAAAAGTGACATTAATCTTGTGACAAGGAAAGAGATTGATTAAGCTGGAAGATAAAAAGAGCTATTCTTTAAATAAAGCTTACAATGTTATAACTTTCCCTGGTAGCTCAGACAGTACAGAGTCTGCTTGCAATGCGGGAGACCCGGGTTTGAACCCTGGGTTGGGAAGATCCTCTGGAGAAGGAAATGGCAACCCACTCCAGTATTCTTGCCTGGACAATCCCATGGACGGAGGAGCCTGGCAGGCAACAGTCCATGAGGTCACAAAGAGTCGGACACAACTGAGTGACTTCACTTTCTTTCACAATGTTATAATCTAGGCAGATATCATGGAGGAAATTAGACATTAAAGGGAAATTTCCTAGGTGGCACACTGGTTAAGAACCTGCCTGCCAATGCAGGAGACTCAAGAGACTCAGGTTTGATCCTTGGGTCAGGAAGATCCCCTGAAGTAGGATCAACCTGGCAATGGCAACCTGCTCCAGTGTTCTTACCTGGAGAATTCCATGGACAAAGGAGCCTGGTGGACTGCAATCCATGGGGTCACAAAGAGTCGGACATGACTGAGCAACTGAGCACAGCACACATACACACAGATAGTAAAGGACACAGTAGGTGGAAATAAGAGAGAAAAGAAAATAAGCCTAGGTTTAGCTACTCTTAAAGAGGGAATCAGAAGAAATATGAGTTGTCTTAAGTGTGAAGATGTTTCAAATGGTGACCAGAGCCCAGAGGAATGTCATGGAGGAGAGAGACCAAAGCAGATTGAAGTGTCTCCACCAGGGAGAATCAGGATCCAACATCCTAAGGAAACATGGTCTGAAAAGGCTGCTGATGGAAGGACCTTGGGGACTGTGGGACCTCATATTAAAGGTGGGGGCAGTTCTACAAGGCAGTTACGGAAAATCTGTGCAGACTTGAGAGAATAAGCCCAGAATCCCAAACACATTACAAGGAAAGCTTTAAGGTGGCACAGCCATTGTAGGTGGAATGCAAGAATTGTCTCTATCCTCAGTATAGTCATCTCCACAAATGCCTTCCCAAACCAGATGGATGCAATCTTTGGGCCCCCAAAGACACTTTTGCTACCCTGGGATTAAACCAGAAATGAAACAATACTCTAGGTCTGTCAAATCTTGCTTTTATTTTAACCAAAACATATTTCTAGCCTCACAGAAGAGAAATAGCTACTTTCTCAGAAAAAAAATGCCAAATTTTTAGACAGTAAAATCTCACTTGTCCTTAAAAGATTATAAATAATAAAAGTTCTATAACTGAGAGTCTCTGGTCATAAAACCAGCAAAATGGACCCTCTTTATGAGGCATCAGAGGATTCAGAGAAATTGGCATTGATCTGTTCAGACAAACAGACTTGATTTGGGCCTTAATGAAACAAAAGGTAAAGTAAGCATGTTTATGGAATAAAAGCACTGGTAATAGCAAAAACTTTTCACAAGATGTGAGTCTGAACAGAAGATTTGCCATTGTATCTCAGTTTTTAATATAGTTTTTTTTTTTTAATTCACCCTGCCACACGGTTTGCAGGATCTTTGTGCCCTTGGCAGTGAAAGTTTGGAGTCCTAACCTCTGGACCAAGTTCCCTCACATTTTTAGTTTAAAGGAAACTCAGTTCATTTGCATAGTACAGAAGTAAATGGATCCCCTTCTTTCCACCTTCACCCTCCCATTCTGCATTTCCCTTACAGGTATTCTGAGGAATGTTCTTTGGCTAAACCTGCAAAGCCATTCATTCATTCTTTCGCTCAATAATCAAAAATTGATGTTAATTTGAATGTTACTCAATTATCAGACATTTATTGAGGGACTAGGATGCAGAACAAATATTGTTCACTAGAACTTGGTTACAGCACTTCCCAAAAGAGTAAAATTCATATTATGTGAAATGATATAAAACTGACAGTGAAGTATAAGAGATGAAATCTGATTCAAAGATGATAATCACCCATCCAGTGATTCAAGTGATCAAACTAGGAGCTGTTTTGATTAGACCCTAATATATTTTCAGATTTTTTTCATCTCAACTTTCTGAACTAAAAGCCTTTCAAAAAGGTGAAGTATTTACATTTTCCTCCTATGCCTAGATTTGGCATAGTAATCTATAGAGAGAAACATTTTTAGTAAATTCTGATTATTTCGCTGTGCAGTTTTGGATGATTTCTTTTTCATTGTCAATTTGAACATTTTGCCTCTGATATCTAGTCGCTATGTAGACTTATAGATTTTTACTACACAGAAGAAAGATAGAAATTACAGGGAAACATTGGGAAATAAAGACAGTAAACATCCTTGAAAGTGAAAGAAAGTGAAAGTGAAAGTCACTCAGTTGTGTCCTACTCTTTGCGACCCCATGAACTATACAGTCCATAGAATTCTCCAGCCCAAAATACTGGAGTGGGTACCCTTTCCCTTCTCCAAGGGATCATCCCAACCAAGGATCAAACCCAAGTCTCCTGCATTGTGGGCAGATTCTTTACCAGCTAAGTCACAAGGGAAGTCCAAGAATACTGGAGTAGGTAGCCTATCCCTTCTCCAGCGGATCTGGCCAACCCAGGAATCAAACCAGGGTCTCCTGCATTGCAGGTGGATTCTTTACCAACTGAGCTATCAGGGAAGCCCAAACATCCTTGGAATATCTATTTGCCTATAGTTTTTTTTTTTTTTTTTCTGATTTGAGTAGCAAAATATGCTGGGTATATAGAATGCCAACTTCTTTAATTTTTCATTTTTAAACAAACAATCATTGAGTCTCTGATGTATATCCAGCCCTGTACCATTACATGAAGAGAATAAATGACTCTTGTTTCCAAGAAGGGGCTTCCCAGATGGCTCAGTGATAAAGAATCTACCTGCCAATGCAGGAGACATGGGTTCGATCCCTGAGTTGGGAAGGTCCCCTGGAGAAGAAAATGGCAACCTGCTACAGTATTCTTGCCTGGAGAATTCCACGAACAGAGGAGCCTGGCGGGCTACAGTCCATGGGGTCCCAAAGAGTCAGATACAACTTAGTGACTAAACAACAGTAACCCTCCAGGAAGGTAGTGGAAAGAGTATGTTCTAAAATCAGGCAGAGCAGGTATACACTGTCTCTCAGTAACTATGATTTTAGGAAGCCCTTTATGGAAACCAGTCATGGACTTTGGGATCAGGCAAAACTTGAGTTCAAATTCCAGATTTTCCACTTACTGTCTGTATGATTTTGAGTAAGTATTTAATGTCTCTGAGCACCAGTTTTCTCAGCTTTAAATAAGGATGAAGAAGTTGTGAGGATGAAATACAGTAAAAAACCTGTAACATGTTTATAGCCAGTCCCTAGGTCATGTAAAATATTCAGTAAGTGCTATGCTCATTCCCTGTCTGCCTATGCCTTTGCTTTCAACTTTATCTCTGGAGTCAAAAAGGATAATTGGGAGAAAAACAAGCAACCTCAGTCAAAAATCTGAGATGATTCCTGGCATGTATCACTTGTTTGGAAGGACAGAATCTTTGCTGTGAGTAAAAACCACAGCTGTAGACTGAGGACTTAGCAATGGAAATCTCTGGTTGTAATTGTTGGTCAGTAACAGGATGTTATCAACACCATAAACTCAATGACTTGAGAAAGCCAAAGGATAGTAAATTTTCTACTTTCTGCGAAATGACACGTAGCACTTGCTGTAGCAAGAGCTGAAGGTTAGTTTCAACCAGATCAACATTTTCACCATCTGTTCATGGAAAGATAAAACCCTTCTTCCTGCATAATAGATCAACAAGGATTTAAAGAAAAGGGGATTGCCTCAATTGCAACATCAAATGGCTGTGTTTATGTGAGCAAAAATTGCACACAGGAAACAAATAAAAAGAGATCAGTCAGGGAAACAGAGCAATATAAACTTTGAAATGTCTTTCTGAATCTCTCAGAAGCATTCATTTGTTTTTCATGGAAGAGTGTAAAGCAACAGTGAAAAAACATACTTAATTGAGTCCCAGATAGTTCGAGTCAATTTTATTATTTCAAGCCTCCAGCCTACAAAGTGCTATTTTTATCCCTTCCAGTATTCAAAATCCTTCCAGATCTTAGTGAGTTTTGTACTGTGCACATATGATAAAATTTTTGTGTAATATTTTATATATGTTTAAGCAATCAATGTATATTTAGAAACAGTAAAGATACCTCTGTCCTCCTGTCTTCCCTGAAACTGATGAAAGAGGACAATAAAAAGCAAAAAAAGAAAAAAAATAGAATAAGATCTTTGATAAGCTAGAATGCAGCCACACTGATGAACTTTTCTATGAAGAAGGGCTTCATAATGCCATTAATATTGAGTGTGGGAAGCAGAAACTGAGAGGAGGATGCATCGACTAGATTTGGCAATGGAAGCAGGAGCTTCACCAAACCTCCCCAGGGAAAGATTCTACCTGCTACTGAAGATTGATAAGGCAGAAAGATGAACCAGCAATACACGGCAGATGCCAGACATTGTTATGTGAAGCAAGGAAGGAGAGAAGGAGGGGATAAGAAAAAAAAGTGGGTGTCAAACAGCTGTACAAGTGCTATAGAGAAATAAACAATATGTGAAAATGAAAGTGTTACTCAGTCGTGACTAACTCATTGCGACCCAATAAACCGAAGCCCACTAGGCTCCTCTAGCCATGGGATTTCCTAGGCAAGGATATTGGAGTGGGTTGCCATTCCCTTATCCAGGGGATCTTCCCAACCCTGGGATCAAATCCAGGTCTCCTGCATTGCAGGGAGATGCTTTACCTAAGGCACCAGAGCTACTCAGAATTACTTGTAGCACCAAGAAGTCTCTCTGAGCTTAAGGCAAAAGAATGACAGGGGATGAGATCGCTGCAGGTATCACCAACACAATGGACACATTTGATCAAACTCCAGAAGAGAGTGAAGGACAGGGAAGCCTGGTGTGCTTCAGTCCACTGGGTTGCAAAGAGTTGGACATAACTTAGTGACTGAACAGCAACAAAGGCAAACAAATTACTTCTATCAAAAACAATGTTATGCCATGAGACTTAATGGATAAACACATCTTTATAAAATTATCCAAAAAAATAGACACAGCCTCTATGAAATAAGACCTCAAAGAGGAAATACAAGGGTTCAAAATGGAGATAATAAAGCAAAAGAATAACAGGAGGCTTTGATAGCAGGGGCAGCCCAAATAACTCTCAAAATTCCCCAAATGTCTTCAGAAAAAAACAGAAGAAACAACTGAAAAGCAAAATGACAAAGCTCAGATAATCCAAACAAATCTAAAACCTATTAGAACTAATAAATGAATTTAGCAAAATCATTGGGTACAAGATCAATGTATCAAACCAATTTTATTTCCAACTGATGAATTAGAAAATAAAATTTGGTGAATGATATAATTCAGCATATTTCAAAACATATCAGATACCTAGACATCAGTCTAACAGATTTGTAGTATCACTACACTGAAAGCTATAAAACATTTTCAAGAGGACCTAACACCTAAATAAACAGGCTATACAAATTTATGGATATGAAGGTTCATGTTGCAAAGACTTAAATTACCATTTCTGCTGCTGCTACTAAGTTGCTTCAGTCATGCCCAACCCTTTGCTACCCTATGGACTGTAGCCTGCCAGGCTCTTCTGTCCATGGGATTCTCTAGGTGAGAATACTGGAGTGGGTTGACATGCCCTCCTCCAGGGGATCTTCCTGACTCTGATTGAAGCCACGTCTCTTATGTCTCCTGCATTGGCAGTCAGGTTCTTTACCGCTAGTGCTACCTGGAACACCTTTAAATTGATCTAAAGACTAAGAAGTTCCAGTCAAAATCTAAGCACGTTTTTTTCAGTTGACAAGCTAATTCTAATAATTAGATGAAAATCTAAGAGTGAGTTAAAGAACTTACACTACCACACATGAGGACTTACTGTTAAGCTCCAGTAATTGAGGATCTTCCCTGGTGACTCAGATGGTAAGGAAACTGCCCGCCATACAGGAGCCCCAGTTTCGACCCCTGGATGGGGAAGATACTTGGAAAAGGGTAAGGCAACCCACTCCAGTATTCTCGCCTGGAGAATCCCATGGACAGAGGAGCCTGGAGGACTGCAGTCCACAGGGTCGCAAAGAGTTGGACACAACTGAGCAACTAACATTTTCATTTTGCAATAATTGAGATAGTGTGGTATGGAAGCAAGACATACAAAAAGGCAAATAGAACAGAATATTCTAGAAACAGACAAATATATGAACATTTGATTTAAGTAAAAGAAGTTCTTTCAGAACAGTGAGAGAAAGGTAGTCATCTCAATAAATTAATGCTGTGTCAATTACACATTCATATAGAAAAATGAATTTTGATGCCTAACTTAAACAAAAATCAATACTAGAGATATTTAATCTACATATGAAAAGTAAAATAATAATGGTTTTAGAAGAAAACTATGATAGTTTATTCATGGCTTTGGAATTTAAGAACTTTTGTCAATAAAATTGTTTTATTAAGATATTGGAAGGGCATCCAAAAGAATGGGAGAAGATATCTAGAATAGATATATAAAAAAGGCTCATATATATGCTGCAAATTTTATTTTTTAAATTTTTTAAATTAATTAATTTATTTTAATTGGAGGCTAATTACTTTACAATACTGTGGTGGTTTTTGCCATACATTGACATGAACCAGCCATGGGTATACATATGTCACCATCCCAAACCCCCCTTTCCACCTTCCATCCCTCTGGGTTGTCCGGGTGCACTGGCTTTGGGTGCCCTGTTTCATTCATCGAACTTGGAATGGGCACCTATTTCACATGTGGTAATATACATGTTTCAATGCTGTTGTCTCAAATCATCCCACCCTCACCTTCTCCCACAGAGTCCAAAAGTCTGTTCTTCACATTTGTGTCTCTTTTACTGTCTTGCATATGAGGTCATCATTGCCATCTTTTTAAATTCTATATATATGTGTTAAAATATGCATATCAATGCATATATTGCATATTAGTGTTTTTCTTTTTGACTTACTTCACTCTGAATAATAGGCTCCAGTTTCATCCACCTCATTAGAACTGGCTCAAATGTGTTCTTTTAATAGCTGAGTAATATTCCATTGTGTATATGTACCACAACTTTCTTATCCATTCATCTGCTGATGGACATCTACGCTTCCATGTCCTGGCTATTGTAGACAGTGCTATAATGAACATTGAGGTACACGTGTCTCTTTCAGTTCTGGTTTCTTCAATGTGTATGCCCAGCAGTAGGATTGCTGGGTCATATGGCAGTTCTATTTCCAGTTTTTCAAGAAATCTCCGCACTGTTCTCCATAGTGGCATTCTCACCAACAGTGTAAGAGGGTTCCCTTTTCTCCACATCCTCTCCAGCATTTATTGTTTGTAAACATTTTGATAGCAGCCATTCTGACCGGTGTGAGATGGTACCTCATTGTGGTTTTGATTTATGCTGCAAATTTTAAAAGATATAAGGTCCACAATCTTTATAGTCCAACTTTCTTTATAAACTTTCTTTATAATCCAACTCTCACATCCATACATGACTACTGGAAAAACCTTGACTAGACAGACCTTTGTTGGCAAAGTAATGTCTCTGCTTTTTAATATGCTGTCTAGGTTGGTCATAACTTTCCTTCCAAGGAGCAAGCGTCTTTTAATTTCATGGCTGCAATCACCATCTGCAGGGATTTTGGAGCCTGAAAAAATAAAGTCAGCCACCGTTTCCACTGTTTCCCCATCTATTTGCCATGAAGTGATGGGACCGGATGCCATGATCTTTGTTTTCTGAATGTTGAGCTTTAGGCCAACTTTTTCACTCTCCTCTTTCACTTTCAACAAGAGGCTCTTTAATTCTTTTTCACTTTCTGCCATAAGGGTGGTGTCATCTGCATATCTGAGGCTATTGATATTTCTCCTGGCAATCTTGATTCCCGCTTGTGCTTCATCCAGCCCAGAGTTTCTCAATGTACTCTGCACAGAAGTTAAATAAGCAGGGTGACAATATACAGCCTTGACGTACTCCTTTTCCTATTTGGAACCAGTCTATTGTTCCATGTCCAGTTCTAACTGTTGCTTCCTGACCTGCATACAGATTTCTCAAGAGGTAGGTTAGGTGGTCTGGTATTCCCATCTCTTTCAGAATTTTCCACACTTTGTTGTGATCCACACAGTCAAAGGCTTTGACAAAGTCAATAAAGCAGAAATAGATGTTTTTCTGGAACTCTCTTGCTTTTTCAATGTTCCAGTGAATGTTGGCAATATGATCTCTGGTTCCTCTGCCTTTTCTAAAACCAGCTTGAACATCTGGAAGTTCACAGTTCACGTATTGTTGAAGCCCAGCTTGGAGAATTTTGAGCATAGCAAAGCTATGCTAGCAAAGCGCGTGAGATGAGTGCAATTGTGCGGTAGTTTGAGCATTCTTTAGCATTGCCTTTCTTAGGGATTGGAATGAAAACTGACCTTTTCCAGTCCTGTGGCCACTGCTGAGTTTTCCAAATTTGCTGGCATATTGAGTGCAGCGCTTTCACAACATCATCTTTTAGGATTTGAAATAGCTCAACTGGAATTCCATCACCTCCACTAGCTTTGTTCATATTGATGCTTCCTAAGGCCCACTTGACTTCACATTCCCGAATGTCTGGCTCTAGGTGAGTGATCACACCATCTTGATTATCTGAGTTGTGAAGATCTTTTTTGTGCAGTTCTGTGTATTCTTGCCATTTCTTCTTAATATCTTCTGCTTCTGTTAGGTAACAATAGAATAACAATATACCAATCATGTATGTCCCTATAAATTCTACACAGCAACAACAGTGAAACAAAGTACTGCCACATACCCACACTGTGGATAAATTTCATAAACAGAACCTTGAATAAAGGAAGCAAGACCAAACTATTTCATTTATACAAAATCCACAAATAGGCAAAATAAATTTATGATGTTAAAGTAAGGAGAGAGGTGACCTTTGGATAGGAAGATGATGATGAGTGGGAAGCGCCTGGAATGCTATCAGCATTCAACAATATATTTTCCTTATGAAAGCACATCAGGCGATGTACCTTTGATTCATAAACCATTCAATGCATTTGTTATACTTTATAATTTGTCTTTAATATAAGTGTCCTACCAGGACTTCCCTGGTGGCTCAGTGGTAAAGAATCCACCTGCCAATGCAAGCGACACAGGTTTGATCGCTGCTCCAGGAAGGTCCCACATGCCTTGAGGCAGCTAATCCCAGATGCCACACCTATTAAGCCTATGCTCTAGAGCCCAAGAGCCTCAACTACTGAAGTCTGCATGCCCTAGAGCCTGTGCCCAGCAACAAAAGAAGCCGCTGCAATGAGAAGCCTGCACACCACAACTAGAGAGGAGCCCCACTCACCACACCTAGAGACAAAAGCCCACAGGCGATGAAGACCCTGCACCCTAAAAATTAAATAAATTAGTAAAATTATTTGAAAATCTGTTTTAAAAGTGTATTGCTGCTGCTGCTGCTAAGTCACTTCAGTCGTGTCCAACTCTGTGTGACCCCATAGACGGCAGCCCACCAGGCTCCCCCGTCCCTGGGATTCTCCAGGCAAGAACACTGGAGTGGGTTGCCGTTTCCTTCTCCAATGCATGAAAGTGAAAAGTGAAAATGAAGTTGCTCAGTCGTGTCCGACTCTTTGCAACCCCATGGACCACAGCCCACCAGGCTCCTCTGTCCATGGGATTTTCCAGGCAAGAGTACTGGAGTAGGGTGCCACCGCCTTCTCCATAAAAGTGTATTACCTCCCAAATATATATGTTTCCCAGGTTTTAAATATTGCATGTATCATTTTATTAAAAAAAATACTTGCTCACTTGATAAATTTTAAAGAAGATATCATACATCCTTATTTTTGAATTTGCTCTCTTGTGAACACGACACTACTAAAATACTTTAGATTTGTACTACTTTGAATAGTGAGATTGAACATTTTTTCTTATTAATTTGCCATTTGTTTTTCTTTGTCAAACTGCTATGCCTTTTGTTCAGAGTTTTCTCTATGATATGTACAATTATTATTACTACTACTACTTGAAGTTTCTGCATACAGTAATGGAATTTAATGGCTTACAAGGCAGATATGGTAATGTGACTTTGGAAAAGTTATTTATTCTCTTAAGCTTCACCTTCTTCATCCAAAAAACTGGGTAATAACATCATCAACAATCCTTAAAAGAATTACATAGGCATCTAGGTGACATGCACATCAAAAATGTTTCTCCCACTTTTCACAAATTTTGAGTACCTTTTGTATGTAAAGACTTATACTAGGCATTAAATGGGAGAAAAAGGATACTTCTTCCATTAAACCAATGATTCTTTATTACTCCTATTTCCATTTCATTCTCTTCAACATCCCTCAGTGTTGCTTTCCTTTCCATCATCACTACCTGCATTCAGACCTTCATCTTTCCTCCCCGGATGTTGTTAACAGCGTCCTAACTCATCTCTGTGCCTCCCTCTCATTACTCCCCAATCAGTTCAGCTTCCTGCTGCCCGATGGGTCCTTCCAAATGCAGCTCTGATCATACTTAGCCTTCTATTTCCCTCTATGGGATTCGGTTCACTTTATCAGATTACAAGACAATCCTCATCTGACCCCTACCTTTCTTCTCAAACCTCATCGCTTCACAGTCCCCAGTTAGCCTTTCATGTTTCAAAGGTTCAAAAACAATTTGTCACACAGGACCTTGCATATGGTACAGCTCCTCTCAAGGATATGTCTGGCTCTTTTCCTCCCTCCAAACACACCTCAGATGCTATCTTCTCTGGGAGGTCTTCCCATCTCTGACACTTGCAGTTCTAGCTCAGCTGATCCTCCTTTAAACTCTTATAATCTTGTCTCATTATTTGCATAATTGCCCTTGAGTCATTTATTCATTTATCTGTCCAACTCACTACTCTAAGACCTACTGGGGAGTAAAGGCTATGTCTTTCATGTCATTGTCCCCTGAACCTGAACAGCTCTGTATGAATGAGTGAATGAGTGAACAAATGAAGAGCAAAAGATTGGACTGACTGACTGCCATGTCATGCTTGCCAGCAGCATTCTCAGGGAATAATAGGAACAGAATAAAAGTCAACTTAGGGTGGAATTTCTGAAAGAAAAGATAAATTATAGCTAATTCTACCCTCTATAATAATACAGAAACTTTCCTTTGCTAGATGATAGATTTAGATAGATAAATAGATAGATTTCATGCAATAGGCAATAGACTAGTATGTAATTCATATTTTCTGACAGGGATTCAAATATCCTAAGCTTTAGGGCACTTGAAGAATATGTCATCTTTGCCTATCCCATGTTGTTATCCTCCCCGGAATGACTCATCCCCTCAGTTTTCATACTGTTCTTAAATCAGGGCTATGGGGTTGAAGGAAAACAATCTACAATCCTTTGTAAGTGGTTGTAGGATGTGTGTTATTAATGGCTCCACTCTTTCTTCGGGTCTGACTCCCCTGGTCACTCAGATGGTAAAAAGACTGCCTGCAATGCTGGAGGCCTGGGTTTGATCCCTGGGTTGGGAAGATCCCCTCGAGGAGGAAATGGCAACCTATTCCAGGGTTCTTGCATGGAGAATTCCACGGACAGAGGAACTTGGAGGGCTACGTGGGGTCGTGAAACATCAGGCATGACTGAGCAACTAAGCACAGCACAGCACAGCTTCTTGGGGGAGGGTGGAGCTCATCCCTTCTCCTGCTGCCTACAGTTTCTATTTAACATAAACTGAAGTCGCTCGGTCGTGTCTGACTCTTTGCAACCCCATGGACTGTATCCTACCAGACTCCTCCCTCCATGGGATTCTCCGGGCAAGAGTACTAGGTTGCCATTTCCTTCTCCAGGGGATCTTCCCGACCCAGGGATCGAACCCGGGTCTCCTGCATTCCAGGCAGACGCTTTAACCTCTGAGCCCTAATCTCCACGGAAATCTTTAGTAAAAGGCGTAAGATTTATACGGTCTGAAGGGAAACCAGAGTACCATAAGAGAAATCAGGTAACATAAATTCACCAAAAACCTAAAGTGAGATCATACCTGTACAGACTGTAGACAGATGACTTAAAGTTTTCTTAGTAATTATAAAGGAGAAGATTGGGAGATCAGATCCTTAAAAACTGACTAAAGTCTACTGTCAATCAACCAATCGACCAACATAGATCTGCTTCTTCTAGGATTATAGTATCTATATATACATATATATGATATGTTTATGATATGGGGTTTTTTTTCTGAAGTATTTACTCATCAACTACTGCTTTGTGAGCACTTTTTTTCCCCCTGTCAGTGACCCAAGTTATACTTATCTGAGCCTCTCCTTCAGTATCTGCCTCAGCACTTTTCACCCACTTGGTTCTCAGCAAATGTTTGCATTGATCCTCAAAACCTCATGTGAACCAGGAATCCAGGAAGTATGTGATTTTTTTTTCAATATGCAAGTTTCTAAGGTAGAGAGGTCCTTGTCCCCATTTTATCTACATTCTTCAGACATTCATTTTCAACAGTCTGGGCTTCCAATTTGCTGTGTGATGTGTAGTGACAGCTGCACATAAAGCAGTTCAGAGACCAGAAGGGACGAGGGGAGCAGCCGTCACCTCCAGGCTGTGCACATTATCCTTCTGCATCTGAGCATGAGCTGCAATCACGGCTTGTCAAAAACTTTGAAATATCCCCCATTTCCTTTAGTGCCACTGGTTTCTGGTGACTCACTGTGTCATTTAACTAAGCTGATGACATCTGTGTGTATGCTATCATAAAATATGTAGTTGGTGAAACCCTTCCTCCTTTTGGATTGAACATAGTTGTATAATTATTTGTGAACGTTCTGTGCTCATGAATGTGTGTGTGTGAGTGCTTGTTTGTATGTGTCAGTAAGTACATAAGAAGAACCCTAGAATTTGGAAATAAGTACCAAAATAAAAAATCAACATGTTAAGGGATCAAAACAGAAATACACGAAGTTACCTTAAAGAGATAAAATGATTCCAGGGTCAGCAAGATTTGACATCATCTTGAGTGAGGTTAGAAATACCTCTAAACGTGAATGGTGCAAGAAGAAGCAATTGTCTAGACTAAGAGACACTGGGAAAAGGAATGAAGTTAGGGAAGCAAATACTGTGGTGTCCATTCAGCCCTAAGGCAAGTGGGTGCCCTGGAGAAATGATGACAAAATCGTCTGTTTGGTAAAAATAACTCGGTCACAAGGACCATTACTCTTGTTCACATGTTATGCTAACCAGACATTCTTCTAATCACAAAGCTGTTTTTCCAAGTACTTCCACACCAGAAAAAAAGACAGCTTGGACTGAGAACATAAGAAGCCCCAACACTGCACATGTATCACACTCAAGCACATACAATACCCCATATACACAGAGTAAGATGGCATGATAGATTAGAAACACATGTCCTGCATATGCATGTGAGTTTACTGGGTGTATATGTCTTGATGTTTACTTCTCCAGAAATCAGATCAGTTCGGAGGCACTGGAAAGTCTGAGCACACAGAGATGCACCAAAAGTCAGAGGGTGGAGGAAACCTAGAATGTTGTCAGTCTAAAGAGTGATGGAGGCAATGTTTAAGGGTATCGGAGACAGAAGAAGGAGTTAAATAGAGAGAAGTTAGAGAGACTGGGAGAATTAGATGAGGTCAAAGGGTAGAGGATATGGGAGAAACTCCCTGAGCAGGCTGAAATGACTGGAAATTGTGGTCAGAAACTGGAAAATCTAAATTTATGGCTTAGAGGCAAAGGAGCAGATTCCAGGGATTGCAAGGTTCAGGATGTGGCCGTGGGAGATCATTGAATATGAACTCAAGATGTTTTGAGTCATTCATTCAGGCATTTGTCATCCTGGATCATAGCAGGAAGAGAATTAGACAAGAAAACTATGAATTAGACGCCAAATTATTCAAAAATAGAAGGCCAGATAAATATTTTACCCACTTAGCTACTTTCTGTCTTCATGTTCAATCCATGCTCTTCCCACGTAGAGTGCCACCCCTGCCCCACGCTGCTGTAGCACATATTCATGGGAAGCACATATATTTCCCCTAGAACAAGAATTCTTTGGGGCATATCATCCCCACAATATAAATGCATTTTTAATGCAATGTGTAAAATTCAATGGCTAATTCTGTGCACAGTCACTCAGTCGTGTCTAACTCTTTGCGACCCCATGGACAGCAGCACGCCAGGCCTCCCTGTCCATGACCAACTCGCGGAGCTTGCTCAAACTCATGTCCATCGAGTCGGTGATCCCGTCCAACCATCTCATCCTCTGTCATCCCCTTCTCCTCCTGCCTTCAATCTTTCCCAGCATCAGGGTTTTTTCCAATGAGTCAATTCTTTGCATCAGGTGGCCAAAGTACTGGAGCTTCAGTTTCAGCATCAGTGCACACTTAATGAACAAAGGAAACATCATAATCATGGAGATCATTCCAGAATGTAATCCACAAAATTTATTGAAATGTTTCCTAGTGGTGGTAAAAGAACCAAGAAAGTCAATAAAGAGATTAAGAAAGAAGGGTAATTTTTATTTATTTATTTACTGGTTGCAGGGTGGGAGGGGGCATGAAGTTAAAAAGGATAGCACACCAGGCTTCTGCCTTGAAAACTATGGAACAGTCATTATTATATGGGGAAATATACTGGTCCACATGGAGGCTGTTGGGAATATTGATGAGCACAGTATTGGTGGAGTTGTCGGAGCAGGAGTGGAGCCCTCTGAACTGGGGACAAGTGAAGGCAGTGCTGAAAATAGCTCACTCTCCAGGATACCTAACTCAGAGAGAGAGAGTGAGAGGGTCCTAGCTGCAGAACTCTCCCCCAGAACTGCAACGTCTAATGCAATGGCAAATGGCACTTTCAATTCCATTTTCAGATTATGTGTTGCTAGAATAAGGAAATACTGTTTGTATATTGATCTTGGAAAATTACTAAACTTAGTCATTTGCTCTAGTAGGTTTTTAGTAGATCTGTAGGATTTTTTCTGTGCAAATAATCACGTTGTCTCCAAATAAAAATAATTTCACTTCTCCCCTACCAACCCAGATGCATTTCATTTAATTTTTATTGCACATTGCACAAACTAGAATCTCCAGTACAGTGCTGAATAAAAGTGATGAAGAGACACATTCCTGCTTTGTTCTTTATCTTGGGAGGAAAGCATTGTCTTCCACTACTAAATATTTTAGTAGCGGTATACTTTTTGTAAATGCCTTTTTTCAAGTTAAGGATGTTTTCTTCTTTTTGAGGTTTGATGAGAGCTTTTATTCAGAATGGGTTATGGTTTTGCCAAATGCTTTTTCTCCATTGAGATTATCACATCTTTTTTGTTTGTTTGTTTTTCCTTTTTCAGTCTCTCAATATAGTAAATTATATAGATTGCTTTAAGAATGTTCAACTAACCTTGCATTCCTAGGATAAACTCTACTTGGTCAGGATGCAACTTCCTTTTGATATTGTTAATTTACTAAAATTATTTTGCATCTGTGCTCATGAGGGATGTTAGTATTTAGCTTTCTTTCCATGTATTGTATTTGCCTGGTTTTGTTGTCAGGAAAACACTGACCTCATAAAATGAGTTGCAAAGTAGTCTCTCCTCTTAAAATTTATGAAAGGGGTTTTTAGAATTGTTAATATTTCCTCCTTTAAATGTTTGGTAGAATTCACCAGTGAATCCATCTGAGTCTGGAGTTTTCAATTTAGAGGTACTAGGTTATCTGTTCCTTTTGAATGAGTTTTGACAGTCTGTCTTTCAAGGGATCTATCCATTTCATTTACTTTGCAAAATTTAATGGCTTGAGGTTGTTCAAAATATTTGCCTGTTATCCTATCAATATCTATACAATCCGTGGGGCTGTCACTTCTTTCATTCCTGACAGTGATAATTTATATACCTTCTGTCTCTCTATCTCTTTTTTTCCTTGACCAGTGTGAGCATTAGTTTAATGATTACCATGATCACAAAATGCCAGACTTTGGTTTAATTGATTTTCTCTTCTGTTTTTCTGATTTTTTTCATTACTCTCCATTCTTATTTTCTTTTTCTCCTTCATTTTGCTTGCTTTGGTCTAACTTGCTCTTTTTTTCTGCTTTCTTGAGGTAGAAGCTGAGGTAACTGAGTTGAGACTTTTTTTCCCTCTAATATTAACATTTAGTGTTATAAAATTCTCTTTGAATACTGCTGTAGCTGCATACTACACATTATGACATGTTTATATTTCCATGCAGTACAGAAATGAAATGATATTTCATTTCCCTTTTGATTTTTTAATTTAATGCATAGTTAATTTGAAAGTATGTTAGTTTCCAGATATTGAGGACTTCCTGTAGATCATTCTGATATTAATTTCTAATTTAAGTTCTATTGTGATCTTTGTATGTTTTGAATCTTTTTAATTCATTGAGACTTGTTTCAAAGGCCAAAATTTTACCATCTTAGTAAACGTTCCATGTGTACTTGAAAAGCTTATGTCCTTCTGTATTGGATTGTTGTTGTTGCTTAGTCCCTAAGTTGTGTCCAACTCTTTGAGCACTTTATAAGTGAAAATTAGGTCCAGTTTTAGTCCACCATTTTGTTCAAGTCTCCCATATCCTTAATGATTTTCAGTCTAATTGTCCTAACAATTTCTAAGAAAGGAAGTTAAAAATTTCAGAAAATAATTGTGAATTTGTATACTTCTTTCACTTATATTTGTTTTTGCTTAATGTCTTCTGTAGCTTTTTATTAGGCACATAAAAGTTTAGGATTACTATATTCTCTTGATGAGCTAACCCCTTTACCATTATGAAACATCTTTATCCAGGGTAATATATTTGTTCAAAAATATACTTTGTCTCAGGGCTTCCCTGATGGCAGCAGTAAAGAATCTGCCTGCTATTGCAGAAGACATAGGTTCAGTCTCTGGGTCAAGAAGATCCCATGGAGAAGGAAATGGCAACCCACTCCATTATTCTTGCCTGGGAAATCCCATGGACAGAGAAGCCTGGTGGACTATAGCCCGTGGGGTTGCAAAGGAGTCAAACACGACTTAGTAACTAAAGAACAACAACAACAACAATACTTAATCTCATTTAAAGATGGCCAGTACGTATTTTGTAGTATAAATGTTGTATATATTTTTCAAGCCTTATAATTTTAACCTAGTTGTCTCTTTTTATTTAAATTGAATTTTGTATTAGCATCACATATTGGGGCTCGCTAGTTTATCCAGTCTGACAATTTTGGGCTTTTAATTGTGGTGTATAGACCATTTTTTCTGAGTAATTTTATTGATATTTCTCTAAATTTATGTCTACAATTTTGTTAATTTCTGATTCTCAAAAATAAAAAATTGAAAATAAATAAATAAATAATGAAAAAATAAAAATTGTTAAAAATCAAGCAAAGAATGTAAACTAAAATTCTAATAATAACATTTAAAGTTGAAGCTTTGGAATTGAGTGGTCAGTGTTTCTGCTGTAACTCTAAAGTATTCTGGCTCAGGCCTCAGCTTGCTTATCTATAAAATGAGGATAAGAGAGAAAATCTTCTTCAAAAGGGTACTGTATGGGTAAATGGATATATTACATACAAATCATTTAGAAGATGAATCAGAAATATAGTAATCCTTCGTAATGATATATAAAGCAATTTTATTTTTATTTTATTTTTCTGTTTTCAGAGCTATGCATGTGGTAATTACTCAAAAACTGATCTTCCTCCCCACAACCTCTTACCTTCCTTTTCTCCCTCCTTTCCTTCCTTTATTTTTTGCTTCCTTCCTTCATAAGTTCATTCAGCAATAAGGAATGAGCGTCTGTTCTTTCCCAAGCAACCCACTAAGGTTTAGACATAAGATATATAAATAAAAAAACAGATTTTTACCCCTGTCCTCAAACAACTTAGAGCCTAGGTGGGAAGGAAGGGAAGGCAGATGTGAAAGATACCTTTTCTTACATTGAATAAACAGAGAGGAAGTTCATTCCTAGGAACTCAAGCCCCTAAACTCAAGGCTTCTTCATGGGGAGGAGTGGGGGAGGAGGAAGGAAATCATCAAGTGGGATCCCCAGGCTCTGTTCCCAGAAGGAAATGGAAATCTACCGTTTTTTATTTCAATGATGTTGTAATAGGCAGGATCAAAGGCAAAAGAACCTGTTAAAAGTTTTAGGTATTTATTCCAACTCAAAGAACCTCCTTTGGCCTCTTGAGTTAAAGCACTCACCAGCTCTGGTTATTGCCACCGTTTTCATCCTGTAACTCCTCAGCTTTTATTTGTGCACAGAGTCCCCAAGGACAGGAGGAGCAGCTGTTCCCTCAGACAGGAGCCCTCTAAGAGGAACACAGATCAGAGGACACCAGAGACGGGCCGCGTTCCACCCTTCTTCAGGGAAGGATGCAAGAGTGTAGGCAGCTGCCTGTCGCTGCTAAAGGCTCAGGCTTCTCCTTGAGACTGCAGCACCGCTGTTGTGTCCAAAGTAACTGACTAGCACAATAAGCCTCCCGGCAGGCACAGTGTATGAAACAGACCCCCGAGGAAAAGGAGAGTGTGTCTCCCCAACTGGGACAGAACTCTTAATGTTAATCCCCACATTAACATTTCCAGAGTCTGGAAATGAGGACACGTGAGAAAGGCGTTGAACCTTAACTGAGTGTTCTGTTTTCTGAGGGCAGAAAAATCCTCTCTATTTCAAACCCGCTTCCTTAAGGAAAATCATAACTTTCTGCGGAACTGTGCAGGGAAGAGGCAAACCAGGATGTCGTTCCTTCCTTCTGCAGCACATACACCTGGAGCCAGTAGGTCCCATCCTTGCCACCCAGTTTTTGGGTCAAACTGCCCTGTGAAAAGCTGGTATATGCCAGCTGGATCATCTCTGGGGCACACATTTATATAATCCACACAGGACAGACCATAATTCAAGAAGAAAGGAGTGGCAAAAGGTTGTTCTCATTGAAAACAAAAATGAACTTTGAATTATATAAGCTTCAACAAAGCATTTTTATTTTCTTTAAATACTTTCTCATACAATTAAAACAGAAATTGACTGGCAAAGCATTGATTCGCAGTAATGTTTCAGGGCCTTAGCTAACACGAAAAATAAAATTCATCTGAGCTAGTGATGTAATCCCTGTCCTTAGTTTCCACTGCAGAAAGAAATAAAAAGCCTCCAGCTATTTACTTTGTAGACCACAGCCAGGAGAGACCTCAGATTAGAGGCTCCCAAGTGAGCCTCCCTCAGGAACTCAGTATTTTCTGGGGGCACCACTAACAAAATATAAGGTTGTTGTTTTGTTTTTCTCAAATTTGCAGAAGAAACAGATACTTACGTTTTAACCTAAATTATTTTCCTGTTTTAAATTTTCTTTAAATGTTGAAAGCTGATACCATCATCAATATTAAAATGAGTGAGATGATATCTGCTTTTGCATAAATTTATATATCTAGTTGTATTAAATTTAATCTATTGATACTTCATATTACAGCTCAAAGAGCTCCCAGATGTTCTGTACCCTGATCAAGTTTGATTTCTCAATTTGTTAGGAAACTAGGGATTCCCATACTAACACATGAATCACTTTTGGAGAGAAATAGTCTTTTATGCTAGCTCTAATTGCCAGCACCAAGTTGGAACTTATTAAATGCCATGCTGAGTGGTTGAATCCCCATATTAACCCCATAAAGCAGGTATTGATATACTTTTCATGTGAGGAAATGAGGATCCGGAAGTTCACTGATATGTCTAGAATCATTGCTGGGATGTGCTTGAGCTAAGGCTCTCTGGCCCCAGAGCCTAGACTGTTGGTCTTATTCACTATTGAAAACTCATCACTGAAATCAATGCCCAACATGTAGTTTTTATTGAATAAATCTATGAATCAGGAAATAGCCCATCAGTCTGGTAATTGATACTGGAGGCCAGAGTAAAAAACTGGGAATCAGATTTGCTTTATTTCACTTTGGGTAGAGAGTTTGGTCAGCAGGACATGAATAGCATCCAATCCTAAATCTATTATTGTTTCACCTCAGGTTGTCTTCCTGATGTATCTGTGACTAGCTCTTTATTTTCCTGCCCCCTTAGGAATAAAGACATAGATTTTTGGTCTTATATTCCTCCAGGGAACACCACTGTCATGGAAAGGACTCACTAGGAGCAGAGCCTGAGACAGGAAAGCAGATACCAGTGATTTGTTGAGGACGAGCTCTCAAGATAAATCTGTAAGGAAAGGAAGGAGAAAATAATGGAAGGGAAGAAAAGGAACTGAGTGAAGACGTAATCTCTGGAAACTCTACGTTTGTCCTCTTCCATAGGAGGCTGTGGCACATAAATCACACTGTGTAGGTCTCCCTGTCTAGAAGCAAGAGCTGGCCTTCTGCAAATCCATACCAATCAGTCATTGACTACCGTCAGCCCCAGGAAAAGAGATGTGTAATCCCCTGTTCAGGGCACTCCCAGTCTTCAGAGAAGAGGCAGCTTTAACTGCCAACACTAATGGAAGATAGAGGAGTGGGTTGTCATTAAGGGAAGGCTGGCTGGGCACCAACAGTGTCTGTAACAACTCTTCTGGAGATTTGATCACTCCTTGGCTTTCAGTCCATAAAAAAGGCAAGCATTACTGATTCAATAAAATGCAAATGTCCACTGTCTATGCCAGGTATTTGTTTCATGCCAAGGTTGCAAAAATGAATAAGGCTCTTCTCTATCTTGCATGCATGCATGCTCAGTCATGTCTGACTTTCTGTGACCCCACTGCCAGGTTCTTCTGCCCATGGAATTTCCCAGGCAAAAATCCTGGAGTGAGTTGCCATTTCCTACTCCAAGGGATCTTCCCAACCCAGGGATCAAACCCACGACTCCTGTGTTTCGTGCATTGGCAGGCAGAGTCTTTACCACTGGCACCACCATGGCAATACCATGTCTAAGTCAGACTGTAAAGAAGTGCATATATACCAAGGAGAATTTCAGATGATGAAGAGTTCAGTTCAGTCAGTTCAGTCGCTCAGTCGTGTCCGACTCTTTGCGACCCCATGAATCGCAGCACGCCAGGCCTCCCTGTTCATCAAAATCTCTCGGAGATCACTCAGACTCACATCCATCGAGTCAGTGATGCCATCCAGCCATCTCATCCTCGGTCGTCCCCTTCTCCTCCTGCCCCCAATCCCTCCCAGCATCTTGATCTCCTTCAGAATGGACTGGTTGGATCTCCTTGCAGTCCAAGGGACTCTCAAGAGTCTTCTCCAACACCACACTTCAAAAGCATCAATTCTTCGGTGATCAGCCTTCTTCACAGTCCAACTCTCACATCCATACATGACCACAGGAAAAACCATAGCCTTGACTAAATGAACCTTAGTTGGCAAAGTAATGTCTCTGCTTTTGAAAATGCTATCTAGGTTGGACATAACTTTTCTTCCAAGGAGTAAGCGTCTTCTAATTTCATGGCTGCAGTCACCATCAGCAGTGATTTTGGAGCCCAAAAAAATAAAGTCTGACACTGTTTCCACTGTTTCCCCATCTATTTCCCATGAAGTGATGGGACCAGATGCCATGATCTTCGTTTTCTGAATGTTGAGCTTTAAGCCAACTTTTTCGCTCTCCTCTTTCACTTTCATCAAGAGGCTTTTTAGTTCCTCTTCACTTTCTGCCATAAGGGCAGTATCATCTGCATATCTGAGGTTATTGATATTTCTCCCGGCAATCTTGATTCCAGCTTGTGTTTCTTCCAGTCCAGCATGATGAAGAGTACCATACAGTAAATAAATCAGGCCAAGATAACAGAGTGACTTGTGAGTGGTGACGGGTTTGGAATGGGTAGTCAGTAACTTTCTTCTAGAGGACAGTCCGAGCAGAGACTGAATTGAAGAAGAGAAGAAAATAAGCTGCATGAAGATCTACAGGCAGAACTTTCTTGGCAAAAGGAATGGCAGGTGCAAAACCCCTTTGATAGGAAGAAGCTTGTCTGCATGTAAGCACTCACCAGAGAATGAGAAACCGTTAAGGGAATGATCAAAGCATGGGGGGGGAGGTTCCAGGACTCCAGTCATGGAAGTGGGAAACAGATGCATACACAGTTGGAGAAAGATGGCATATCAGTGGGAATCATCTGCATCAGAAGCTGAAAATACAAAAATGAACAAGCTTTGGTCTCTGGCCTTAAGGAGGCCACAGCTTAACCCTGAAACAATAGTCATATAAACAAAGACTCCTTCAAAGGACAAGTGTGCCATGAAGACACAAAGAGGGAAGCCCGGGATTCCGCCTGAGTGTGGCAATAGACACCCCCAGAGGGAACGAGGTTTTTCAGTAGGGCCTTAAGGCATAAGTAGGAGCTTACATTCCAGGAAAGAAAACAATGTGAGCAAAAGTATGAATGTGTAAGATCTGGAATATCTAGAGTATAAGTATTGTAGGGACGGGAAGAAGACAGGTGGTGAGGAGAGGCACGAGGATCTGCTCGTTTACCTGGAAAGGCAAACTTGAGCAGCTCTAAAGCAATTACTTATTTTTATTACTCTCTTTTGATTAAACAGCATCAGAAACATTAGTTTAAATTCAGCTCCCAGGACAGCATTTCCCAAGTGTGTGGCATTAGCCACCTGCATTAGAATCCCCTGAAATGCTTATCAAAATGCATGTTCCTGGGGCCCCCACCTCTCCAACCCTTCTTAAAAAAGACTTGTTGGGTTATAACCTTTATCTAGGAGGTATATGAAAACTTTCTAGTGTCTATAAATGTCATCACAGGTAAAACTGAGATTTTTTTTTTTTTTTTCTGAGATGAATGTGCATTTGCTTTTCCCTGCATTTTCTAGAGGTGGTAAGAATTTTAGCTGTTTTGAGAGTGAGTAGAAGAGAAAGATTGCTTAAGCCTATGGGCCTTAAGAAAGAGCCAGCCCCCCGTACAATTTTTTAAATTTAGTTTTAATTGGAGGATAATTGCTTCACAAGGTTGTGTTGGTTTCTGCCATACAGCACTATGTATCAGGCATAAGTATACGTATGTTCCCTCCCTCTTGAACCTCACTCCCGCCTGCTACCCCACCCCACCCATCTAGGTTGTTACAGGGTGCCAAGCTGAGCTCCCTGTGTTGTTACAGGGTGCCACGCTGAGCTCTGTCTGTGTCACACAGCAGCTTCCTGTTAGCTCTCTGTTTAATATACGGTCATGCATAGTTCAGTGCTGCTCTCTCCATTCACCCCACTCGCTCCTTCCCACGGTGTCCACAAGTCTGCTGTCTATGTCTGCACCTGTGTTCTGGCCCTGAAAATAAGTTCATCAGTACCATTTTTCTAGATTCCATATATATGCATTACTATATGATATCTGTTTTTCTTGTTCTGACTTAACTTCACTCAGTATAACAGGATCTAGGTTCATCTACCTTACTAGAACGGACTCAAATGCATTTCTTTTTGTGGCTGAGTGTTCTTGCCTGGAGAATCCCAGGGACGGGGGAGCCTAGTGGGCTGCCATCTATTGGGTCGCACAGAGTCAGACATGACTGAAGTGACTTAGCAGCAGCAGCAATATTCCGTTATATATCTCCAAAATATACAAGCAGTTCATGCAACTCAATACCAGAAAAACAAACAACCCAATCAAAATGGACAGAAGACCTAAGCAGACATTTCTCCAAAGAAGACATACACACAGCCAACAAACACATGAAAAGATGCTCAACATCACTCATCATTAGAGAAATGCAAATCAAAACTACAGTGAGGTGACACCTAACACTACTCAGAATGGCCCATGTATAATTTATTTCATTGAATCCAACAGCCAAATGAGGATTTCAATTATTCCATTTGGTAGATGAGAAAACTGAGGCTCAGAAAAATGAGAGACCTAGTCCCTCATGAAAACAGACACAAAAGCAGGTCTGATCCCAGTAGCCAAGATCTCTGTCTGCTCGGTTCCTCCAGGACTCCCACAGGTCTACTCACAGCTGGCTGGAATTTCCAGTTCTTCCCAGGGGAGTTGGTATCCTCTTCAACAAGCATCACAAGGTGAAAAATACTTGAAAGATAGAAAAGAAAGTAAAACAATGGGGTCAAAAACTATTCATCCAACCCTATTACGATCTCAACTCCACTATTCAGGGAAAACAGACTAAATAACAGTGAAATATTAACAAAAAATGAAATGCTAACCACCAATGAAATGTTTTTTTGTGTGTGTGTTCATTGTATTGGCCAAAAAAAGTTGTCTTGTGAACAGGAACTATCTCACATTCTGTTAGTGCAGTATTAGAGAAGAGGGCAGTTGGACAGGACCTAACAAAATGTAATGCATACACACACCTTGACCCAGAAATTTTATTCTCATCTTTCAAAAAGACCATCGTGTGACTGGCTACTTAAATTGTAGGGCTCAGTGCAAAAGGAAAATGCAGGACCCTTGTTCAAAAATGATCAAGAATTTCAAGACAGTAACAACAAAACATTAAACGAGAGAGGGCCCTCTTCTGAGCACGCAGCCTTGTGTGGATGCAAACGTTGCCCATCCATGAAGCCAGCCCAGGCTACACCATGTGCGTAAAGTTGGACATTCAGGGATGTGTATTGTGGAATTGTACGTAATGGAATAATGGAAACAGCTTTAATGCCCCTCAGAAAGGGAATGTTTAATTATGGAATATCCACCCAACTGAGTATTTATTTCCATTAAAAGACTGAAATAAATATAATTTAGTAACATCAAAATGTTCCCTACTCATGCTGCTAAGTGAACATGTGTGCCTCTGAAAAACAGATGCAGTACAATACTGTTGATGAGGAAAAATAGAAAGACATTTCTAAACATGAAGTACAAGAAAAGGGACTGACACACTGATATCTATTCACAGGGTTATCCATGAAAAGAGAAAGGCTGGGGCCGTGAAGCAAGGATGTCTGTGTTTGTTCTATATATTAGAATTACTGGCATTAAGAATGTAATTGAACTATAAAAAATTTTTTAGGAAAAATTACCATATAAATTTTCCAGACAATTGGGGGAAACAGGTCTGGAAAGTTGAAGAAGTAAAAGTTTCTGCCCTGTTTAGCATGAAAGGGTAAATAAGTTATGAACTACAAGTGTAAGTGCTGAATCCAAATCACCAATCAGCATAAATCCTGTCAAGAGTTAATTTCCCTACTTGTTGTTGCAGGTTTACTTGTTGATGTTGGTTTCAGCATTTTATAAATAGATGTAGCTATATGCATTTAAATACATACATATAACTGTGCAGATTTTTTATGCTAGGCTGCACAAGTTATTTGTCACATTAAATTTGTTTGTTCTTTGCATGATAGCATTTCTTGTTCAGGGATGTCCCAGGGTTTGGTGACTCAAGGGACCATTCTGGAAATAAAATTTGAGCTCCAGGTAACCTGCCATAAAGAAGTTGAAATTGGCAATTAAAAAAACAAGAAACTAAGCATTTGTGTTCCACAACCTTAATGAGTTTTAACCTGTGGCCTCAAAGGCCTGCTGTGGCCTAATGAGAATTTAAAAACAAACTTCTATTGGTGGGGAATTAGAAAAATTGAAGCCTTGCCAACTGGAATTCAGCTCTAAGGAATACGCTGAGCTTCCGGTTATGAATAGAGTGGCATTTGCAAAGCGGTATTTCAGAAAACACGTAATTCATGGGGGAACCTATAATATTTCTGACAAAGAGTTAATGGAAAGAATATTTCCCCCTGTAAAAATCACCTGAGAGCCTTCTTTAATAATGAAACTTAAAAAGTAATTCTTCTCAAATTGAATTAAATTCTTCTCAGTTCTTCTCAAAACATTCCCAACAGTTCACCCAGAAGATTTTCATTTTCCTAGTCATGTTGTCCATTACCATAGTTTTCTTACTACTTATGTTATTGAAAATTGTATTGTTATATTTTGTTTAATTTAAATAGATAGATATGTTGTTAAACTTAATAGATATTCTATGAGAATTTCCTAAACAGGGGTCTATGGATTCGTGAATAGGATTGTGGATATCTGTGTGTGGGAGGGTGGGGCTCAGTCACTCATTCACATCCAACTCTTTGCAACCCCATCAACTGTAGTCCACCAGGCTCCTCTGTCCATGCAATTTCCCAGGCAAGGATATTGGAATGGGTTGCCATTCCTTCTCCAGGGGATCTTTTCAACCTGAGAATCAAGCCCGTGTTTCTTGCATTGGTAGATGGATTCTTTATCACTGAATCACCAGGGAAGCCCCCTCAAATATATAGCCTTCTTAAAAATCAAATTTGTCCTCAATAAAAACTTGCTAATTAACATGTCTAATTTTCTAGACATGTGTTGATTTCATGGGAGTAAAATTCTGGAAGTAAAAAATATGCATTCTTACATGCTTTGGTTTTTCTGGAAAGTAACTTGTATCCCACTTGGCTTTATTATAATGGCCCCAACTCCCAAAGGAAGTGCTATATTTTGAAGTAGCAAAACCTCCAATTCCAAACTCCTGACACAAAATGAAATTTCCATGTGAGGAACTGAAACCCACCAATTAAGTACAGACAGAGCATAAAAATAACTTTAAATCTCAGATATTATGCTGTAATGGAATATTCTAAAAAAAAAATCTTCCAGAAAATGAAATAAAAACATTGGTTTCTGAAATCTTAAGAAAGTTGGTATATGATATAATATAAGTAAAACTTTAGTTTCTGTAAAAATTCTATCATTTCTTCTATTTAAATTAATTAGTTTATTTTAAATTAAACAAAGATGAATATTTTTAATCATAAAAGGTACAATTCACAAAGAAGATAGACATAATAAACCATTAGATACCTTAACAACAAAGAAACAAAGATACATAAAGCAAAAATCAGAAGAAAGAAATGTATAATCATCAGTTCAGTTCAGTTCAGTCACTCAGTAGTGTCCGACTCTTAGCGACCCCATGAATCGCAGCACACCAGGCCTCCCTGTCCATCACCAACTCCCGGAGTTCACTCAGATGCAAGTCCATCGAGTTGGTGATGCAATCCAGCCATCTCATCCTCTGTCGTCCCCTTCTCCTTTTGCCCCCAATCCCTCCCGGCATCAGAGTCTTTTCCAATGAGTCAACTCTTCTCAGGAGGTGGCCAAAGTACTGGAGTTTCAGCTTTAGCATCATTCCTTCCAAAGAACACCCAGGGCTGATCTCCTTCAGAATGGACTGGTTGGATCTCCTTGCAGTCCAAGGGACTCTCAAGAGTCTTCTCCAACACCACAGTTCAAAAGCATCAATTCTTTGGAATTGATGCACTCAGCCCTCTTCACAGTCCAACTCTCACATCCATACATGACTACTGGAAAAACCATAGCCTTGACTAGACCAGACCTTAGTCGGCAAATGCTTGAGAAAGAACATTAAAAAAAAAAGAGAGATGGAGAAATTGTAAAACATAAACTAAATGAAATGGGAGCACTGAATATGAAATAGAAAATATGAAACAAATTAGCTTGTAAAAGATCTTCATATAGTCCAATTGTTTTTAAACAAGGCTGCTCATTAGAAATCTATCTGGAGCTCTGGCAAAAAAAAAAAAAAGCAATATTTAGGCATTTGTGTTTTTCAAAAAATTCCAAGATAATTCTGATATGCATCTAGATTTTAAAAAGTGATTGCAAGTTTTTCTCTTAAGTGGTTGTTTTGGAGAGATAGAATTCAATAATTTTTCTTTTGACCAATCATGATACAATGCTATTAAGTGAGTAATAGTTACATAATCACAATAGTAAAAAATGTTTATCAATTTTCACAGTCAATACCCAGACATAAAAGACAATTACAATCGCAAGCCATAATGGGAACATGATTAACCTAACAATATAAAATAATTACATACAATTTGAAGGGTCAAGTAGAGTGATATGGTAAGTGGAAGTGCATACATGCACATGTTTTCATCTGCCCAATCTATGTCTTTTGGTTGGTGTATTTAATCCATTTACATTTAATGTTTGCTATGACCAATGCATTCTCTTGGCAAAACTCTGTTAGCCTTTGCCCTGCTTCATTCCGTATTCCAAGGCCAAATTTGCCTGTTACCCCAGGTGTTTCTTGACTTCCTACTTTTGCATTCCAGTACCTTATAATTTGGGAGGGCTCCAAAATCACTGCCGATGGTGATTGCAGCCATGAAATTAAAAGACACTTACTCCTTGGAAGGAAATTTATGACCAACCTAGATAGCATATTAAAAAACAGAGACATTACTTTGCCGACTAAGGTCTGTCTAGTCAAGGCTATGGTTTTTACAGTGGTCCTGTATGGATATGAGAGTTGGACTGTGAAGAAAGCTGAGCACCAAAGAATTGATGTTTTTGAACTGTGGTGTTGGAGAAGATTCTTGAGAGTCCCTTGGACTGCAAGGAGATCCAACCAGTCCATTCTGAAGGAGATCAGCCCTGGGTGTTCATTGGAAGGAATGATGCTAAAGCTGAAAGTCCAGTACTTTGGCCACCCCTGAGAAGAGTTGACTCATTGGAAAAGACTCTGATTCTGGGAGGGATTGGAGACAGGAGGAGAAGGGGACGACAGAGGATGAGATGGCTAGATGGCATCACCGACTCGATGGACGTGAGTTTGAGTGAACTCCGGGAGTAGATGATGGACAAGGAGGCCTGGGGTGCTGTGATTCATGCACCCACAAAGAGTCGTGTGAGCGACTCAACTGAACTGAACTGACATTTAATGTAATTATCTATATTTATGATCCTAGTCAGTTCAGTTCAGTCGCTCAGTCGTGTCCGACTCTTTGCGACCCCATGAATCGCAGCACGCCAGGCCTCCCTGTTCATCACCATTTCTGTTAGGTCCATACCATTTCTGTCCTTTATCGAGCCCATCCTTGCATGAAATGTTCCCTTGGTATCTCTAATTTTCTTGAAGAGATCTCTAGTCTTTCCCATTCTGTTGTTTTCCTCTATTTCTTTGCATTGATCACTGAAGAAGGCTTTCTTATCTCTTCTTGCTATTCTTTGGAACTCTGCATTCAGGTGCTTATATCTTTCCTTTTCTCCTTTGCTTTTCGCCTCTCTTCTTTTCACAGCTATTTGTAAGGCCTCCCCAGACAGCCATTTTGCTTTTTTGCATTTCTTTTCCATGGGGATGGTCTTGATCCCTGTCTCCCGTACAATGTCACGAACCTCATTCCATAGTTCTTCAGGCACTCTATCTATCAGATCTAGGCCCTTAAATCTATTCCTCACTTCCTATTACCATTTTCTTAATTGTTTTGGGTTTATTTTCTTTAGGTAGGGCTTTTCATTCTCTTGTTTTCTGCCTAGAGAAGTTCCTTTAGCATTTGTTGTAAAGCTGGTTTGGTGGTGCTGAATTCTCTTAACTTTTGCTTGTCTGGAAAGCTTTTGATTTCTCCATCAAATCTGAAGGAAAGTCTTGCTGGGTAGAGTATTCTTGGTTGTAGATTCTTCCCTTTCATCACTTTAAATATGTCATGCCATTCCCTTCTGGCTTGTAGAGTTTCTGTTGAGAAATCAGCTGATAGACTGATGGGAATTCCCTTGTATGCCATTTGTCATTTTTCCCTTGTTGCTTTTAATATTTATCTCTGCCTTTAATTTTTGTCAGTTTGATTACTATGTGTCTCAGTGTATTCCTCCTTGGGTTTATCCTTCCTGGGACTCTCTGTGCTTCCTGGACTTGGTTGATTATTTCCTTTCCCATGTTAGGTAAGTTTTCAGCTATTATCTCTTCAAATATTTTCTCAGATCCTTCCACTTTCTCTCTTCTCCTTCTGGGACCCCTATAATGTGAATGATAGTACATTTAATGTTGTCCTGGAGGTCTCTTCCCTGGTGGTTCAGAGGGAAAAGCATCTGCCTGCAATGCAGAAAACTCGAGTTTGATTTCTGGGTTGGGAAGATCCCCTGGAGAAGGAAATAGTAACCCACTCCAGTACCCTTGCCTGGAAAATCCCTTGGATGGAGAAGCCTGGTAGGCTACAGTCCATGGGGTCTCAAAGAGTCGGACATGACTGAGCGACTTCACTTTACTTCACTGGAGGTCTCTTTTAATTCTTTTTTCTATATTCTTTTCTGCAGCAGTGATTTCTACCATTCTGCCCTCCAGGTCATTTATCCATTCTTCTGCCTCAGTTATTCTGCTATTGATTCCTTCTAGTGTATTATTCATCTGTTTGTTTGTTCTTTATTTCTTCTAGGTCTTTGGTAAACATTTCTTGCATCTTCTCAATCTTTACCTTCATTCTTTTTCCAAGATTTTGAATCATATTCACTATCATTATTCTGAATTCTTTTTCTGGAAAGTTGCCTATCTCCACTTCTTTTAGTTGTTTTTCTGGGGTTTTATCTTGTCTCTTCATCTGGGACATAACTCTGCTTTATTATGCTGATTAGCTTTCTGGACTGTGGTTTTGTTTTAGTTGTTGTGGGATTCTGCTTCTTCTTGCTTCTTCTGTCTGCCCTCTGATGAAGGAGGCTAAGAGGCTTGCCTAAGCTTCCTCGTGGGAAGGACTGGTAATGGAAAAACTGGGTCTTGCTTTGGTGGGCAGGGCCTTGCTCAGTAAACCTGGTGGGGTTGTACTCCCTCCCTGGTAGTTTTTTGGTCTGAGGCCACCCAGCCCTGGGGTCTTTGGGCTCTATGGTTGGGATAATGGTGACCTCCAAGAGGGTTTTTACCAAAGGCGACCTTCCCAGACAGCTGCTGCCAGTCCCCTCATCCCTATGGTGAGCCGCTGCTGACCCACACCTCCACAGGAGACCCTTCAACACCAGCAGGCAGTGTTGGTTCAGTTTCCTATGGAGTGAGTCGGTGCTCCTTTCCTCTGAGTCTTGGTGAGCTCAAGGTTTTGTTTGTGCCCTCCAAGATTGGAGTCTGTTTACCCTAGTCCTGTGGATCCCACTGGCCTTCACGGTCAGATTCCCTGGGGATTCTCAGTCCCTTTTCAGGTCCACAGGCTGGCAAGTGGCCTTCAGAACCTTGACAACAGTGAGAGAACTTTGGTATTATTGTTCTTAGTTTGTGGGTCACCCACCCAATGGGTACAGAATTTGATTTTATTGTGATTGCTCCCCTCCTAGCATCTGGTTGCAGCTTCTCCATTGTCCTTCGTCGTGGGGTTCCAGTGTCCTCCTGTCGATGGTTGTTCAATAGCTAGTTGTGATTTTGGTGCTCTTGCAGGAGGAGATGAGTACACGTCCTTCTACTCTGCCATCTTGAACCAGAAGTTATAAGTAAAACTTTAAATCATGAGATCCAATAATTCCATTCATCAAGCCTCATTGAGGAAATTTGAAAGAACTTTTGTAATTGCTAATTTATCCCCATTATATCCAGAAACATCAATAAATTCTTTGAAACATGTATTTTTATGAATTCAGAAGCCTGCTGACATGAAATCAGCTGGATAAATGAGCTCTTTCTTAGTAGCTAGATTGTGGTTTAGAAACCCAAGGTCTATTGATCAGGAAATTAAGTTACTGATTTTGCTTTTTGTATTTGGGTGTGGGTGTTTTTTGTTATTTAAATTAGTAGTTCATTATAAGAAATTTATAATTCATTTTATATAATGTGACATAGATTCATCACAAACATTCAAATAATACAGGAGTAGGTAATATAAAAATTATGGTCCCTTATCTTTCTTCTCTCACATCTACTTTCTACAGTTTACAGCTATTTACACTTTGGTTTCATCTTTCCAGACATCTGCCCATATATGAAAAGCATTGTTGTCAAAAATGAGATTGTATTATATGTACCAGTTAGGGTCAAAACATAAACCAATTAGCACATCAAAGTAAAACAAAGTGAGAAAAGTTTAGTATCCGAATTAGGTATAAAGCTGTAGCGGCGTGAATGACGGAAAATTGCAGGCCCCTCAGACTTTAACAGCAGGTGCTGTCACCTCCCTAGAATGGAGGGAGTAGCTCTAGACCTGAGGGCAGAGAAGATGCACCCCACAGAAGCCCAAGGCATGGGGCCCAACCAGCGTGCAGACAGAGAACCAGGGAAATAATCTGCCCTCTGCTTCTTCCTTCCAGTCTCTTCTGAGTTCTAACCAGAACCAGAGGGCAGGGACATAGTTTGAGGTTTTTAGGACAGGTCTGTCCCCAGGACCCCTGGAAAGGATGGAGGGGGCAACACCAGTGGAAAAGCCCTGGCATGTTTAATTTACTGTCCTGCAACTCTGGCTTTTGATAAACATAGGACATTCAGGCAGGTCTGTTCTATGCATACCCCTCCTTTTTTAATTCTCACATAGAATTTCATTCTGTGGAATTACTCTAGAGGGAACTCAGTGATGGGTTGGACCCCCAGTTTTTCACCAGTGCTAGCAACGCTGCAGTGTTGGTTCTCATACATCCATGTCTGCAGCCTTCTGTGAGGAGTCCATGGGATGCTTTCTAGGCCAGAAATTGCTGATTCAAAGTGGTTGCTACTTTTTGAAGGATCTAAAATTTTTCCTTGCTTCCATTTTTAGAGACCAGAACTCTCAGAAAGCTATTGTGCAGGAAATAGTGCAGTAAAAATGGTGATGACGTGTTGAATCCAATGGTTATAAAGTTCAGAGCTGAAGAATAGCCTGTGGAACCAGAGGCAGGAAAGACGTCTCCTACACCATGCCATTCAAGGCATCAAAAGACTAGGTTTTCAGGGTCCTTCTCTATTTAGAGTGCTAGCAGCCTTCTCAAAAAGAGAGTATGGGAGGTTCACTTTGTGAGGCTTCACATAGGAAACAACCTTTATAACTGGGTGGAGATTCCAGGTAGGAAGTCCTTTCCCCAGTATATTAAAGGCATTCATCCATTGTAGTGTTTTCCAGCTTTGCCAACAGGAAGTTAAAGTCGTTCTAATTCTTGAACTTTTATTTGTAACTTTCCCCTCCTAATCTCTAATTTTATAAACAATATTATCTCATACATCAGTGAGAACAAAGAGTAAATGTTCTCTAGATTTTTCTTTTGGAAATAATTTTCACAAATTCACCTTTCCTCTGCAAATCCAGGAAACATAGTCCCTTCTGTTATGTAAGAGACTCTCTGTGAGTCTTAACTTGCATTTCTGTGTCCTCAGATTGGATGAAGAGAGCTCTGAACAGGGGCCACATTTTCCAACACCCGGGGTTGGGGAGTGTTTCTATGGTTCCTATCACCCTCTCCCCTGGTATTCAGTCAGTTCAGTCAGTTGAGGGCAAGGGTTTGAGCACAGCTCATAACAAATGTTGAACCATATCTAGGGCAGCACTGCTGGTACCTGGCTCTTGGAGAGTTGACTTATCTTGAAACAGTTATAAAAATCATATGTAAGGAGCAGTATAAGAAGCAGATGTGAAATCCCCTTATCACACTGTTCCCCACACTGTTCTTATCCCCGCCACTGCTGCCTCTTCTTCCTCCAGGAGACACTGGTTAGTTTCCTTTTTCTCACCCTCATTTGCTTCACATTCCTGAGAGTTGTCTCTGGCATATAAAGGGTGGTACCGCTGGGCCAGCGGGGTAGTTCAGGAGAGGCCCAAATGCCTGTGGATGGCTTGGAGTGCTGCTTGGTGACAGGGAGGATATTCAGCCAGGTGTTACATTCGGCAACACAGACCTAGAGTTTCTAACATAAGGATATACAGGGGTGAGAGTGGCAGGAGTAAAAGCCCTTCTCATTATCTCTTGCTTTGACAGGCTTCAGGGATGACTGAACTTCCAACATTTCTCAATTCCTTTGGGGAATTTTTACAAAAATGTAGTCTGTATGTGTGTTTTCACAGATATATCAATGACAAGATCAGTAGGAAGCTAAATCTGCTAACAAAGACAAGTGAGGCATTCAGGGCATTAGGAGTATGAGTTGTTTTGTACTGCTCACCCCACTGGGGCCGATAACTATGAACTAGAGAAAAAGAGGGAGTGCAATTATTTTGGATGCATCTATGCCAAAGAAACAAACATCTTACATGGCCTTTCTGTTGGCCCGTTATATCTGACAGTTTTTCTGGCATTGAGTTTTATTTCTACAAAGTGGAGGTGCAAATGGAAGGCTTGTCATCTCAGACCGTCTGCAGTACTTTGTCATGAGGGCATCTCCTTTGTAATCTTAAAGGGAGGAAGGTTTCTCAGGATATGGATGAATGACCTCCGTCAGCAGAAGTTCAAGTTCTTCTGCCACCAGCATCCATCCATGATTCTGAGCAAGAGCAGACCATGCTGGGCCCCCCAGCCCACCTCCCTTGCCTGCTGCCTCTGTTCTCCTTGCCTCACAGCTCTGGGCAGGATGGCCTGAAGACAGAAGATAGGACTGTGATAGAAGGATGCAATTCCCAATGTCCAGATAAAAGCAGGTCTCCAAACAAATTATTTGCTAGAAGGTGTTTTATTTATTATAGAAATAGAATAAAAGGCAGGATGACAAAAGGAAATTCTTAAAATGGCAGCATAGGTATAGACTGCCAGTTTTAACATTTTCTTCTTGTTCATTTTTGGTCTTCTAAATGTGCTGATGCATTTTTTAGAATGCTATTAAGTTTAGCTCATTCTTTCCTTTTCTGCTTTATTCACCTAAATATTACATTTTAGGTCATTTTTCATGGAGCTATGTCATCTTCATAAGAATTAATTTAAATGTCAGCACGGTAATTCATCAAGTGCCAGTTCCATGAGCAATCTACCTTTTGTCTTCTTTGAGGATATTACATTCTGTTTTATTTTCATGCATTATAAATAGTGCTATAGATTATATACTCATGTGTAAGTAACATTCTTACAGTATTTCAACTTTTTTTAGGTTCCCAGGAGGAAAATTCTTGGATCAAAAGACTGAACATTTTTAAAACTATTGAAATTGATTGTTAAGTTGGTTTCAAACTGCTCTTGTTCTCACACTGTGGGGTCATTTCATTGTGGGGTCAAACACTAAGTGCTTCTTTTTTCATGAGTGAATTCTTAAAGAGACAAATCCTCCTTGTCCTTAGCCTAGCATTTGGTGCATTCCTTGTTTGGACAACTATATTGTTCATATTTTCATCTTTTGAAATTATTTTGTTGAAAGGACAGTTTGCACTGGAAATGTGAGGTTCTTGCAAGTCTCATGGGCACTGCTGGTGTGTTTCTGCCTTTGTGAGCACAGCTTCCTTTACAAAGCATGAAGGGACTGGGATATCATGCCCAGGGGCATGGTTCACCATCCATGAGCTGGGGGCAGGGAAGTTGCCTCCTGTCCCATAGTCCTCCTTCATGAGGGGACTGACATCTGCCAGGGTTGTACACCAGCCCTGGTTTATAATCTTGGGGAGTCCTTTCACCTCACTGAGCTTCAACATCATTGTTGTTGTTGTTTAATCACTAAGTTGTGTCCAACACAACTTTTGCAATCCCATGGGCTGTCCATAGCCTAGAAGATAACCATACCCAAAAGCATAAAACAAGAAACTATGGTCAAATTGACACATGCACAGTGGATTAGGGCTTCCCTGGTGGCTCAGTGGTAAAGAATCTGCCTGCCAATGCAGGAGACACAGGAGACGTGTGTTTGATCCCTATGTCAGGAAGTTCTCCTGGAGAAGGAAATGGCAACCCACTCCGGTATACTAGCCTGGGAAATTCCATGGGCAGAGGAGCCTGGCAGACTACAGTCCATGAGGTTGCAAAAGAGTTGAACACAATTGAGTGGCTAAATAACAGCAGTGAATTACATCCTTCCCTCTAGGTGGTTAAGGAACATTATTATTCAAAGGAATCCTATAGGGAGTCTTTCAAATACCCACCACCCTTCCTCTAGTTATTTAACAAACTCTATGCTTCACCCTTGAAATTCAGATTTGTATATACAAGTCCTGTTTAGACAAGCAGATGCATGTCTTCCATCACGCTACACTGTGCCATCTGCCCATGCCTCCTGCACACTCCAGTTGCACTGGGCTGCTCTCAGGGTCTAGAACTAGGCTTATTCTGATCTGAGGCCCAGTGCCCTTACTACCTCCTGCATCTCATTCTTCCTCTCCCCACCACCCTGCTTCTCATAATGCAGAACTCAGGTCAAATGACTTCCTGTCCATAGCAAGCTCCTCTGTCTGCTTTGGCTGTGGCTACTCTCCCTATCTAGAAACTCTCCACTTTCCACTTCCAAGAATTATGTTATTGATAGAGTTATTTACTTGCTTATCACCTCTCCCCCACAGCTAGAAGGGAGTTTAGAGGAATTTCATTGGCTGCCCAACACCCAGAACTTAGAGCGGGGCTGGAGACCCAGAAGGCACTCAACAGATAGGTGTTGCTGAGAGCACGGTTGTAGCTCATTTACTGAAAAATTTTTATAAGCTTTTTTAAATTACTCACCAACAAGTGATTTGTGCACTGCCTATGATAAACGCCTAGCACTCATCAAGCTTTAGCTTTGGGGTTAAAGAGCTCAAGTTTTCTGCTTCAAGATGCCCCATCTTTACCCTGCAGATTACCAATGCCAGAGATATCACTGACATTTACAGTGACTTCATCTGAAGAACTAATGGGGTTTTGCCTGTTTTTCTTTCTTCACAGTTATTTGAGGCTTTTAAATAGACACACCTTCCCATAATTGTTGAGGGGGGAACTATGGGATTCCTGGGGCTTCTTTCTTGGAGACTTATTTTGAGATTAATCAAAGCTCCACTAGCGTTTGATTTTTGCTGATGCCTTCTCATCTCCTTTGCTATTACAACAGCCTGCAAAAATAGTCCTGCATATAAATTATGCATTAAGCCTTTAAATATCCTGGTCTTTTTCTCTTCCTGCCCCACCTCCAAGGAGCAAAGATTGCAGTGCTCTTATGAAGTACCTTTTGTCACTGCTATTGGACTCTTTTCCCTGGCACTAGATTATTTTCTGAAAGAAACTGATGTTTGATGAGACTCTGTCTTCAAAACAGTACACACACACACACACACACACACACACACACACACACGCTCGTGAAATATATTTTAAAATTTTAAAGTAGGAAGCCCTGCTCAAAATTAAGAAAAGATCTTTATCTAGTGCCAGAAAGTTACAGAGAAAATCTTTCAGTTGTGAGTGAAACTAAAATCACATGATCTGTCAGAGTAACCAAACCAGTTACAAACTGTAGAGGCTGCTTTCATTTTAAAAAATAATTATCCTAAAGGATGCATTTGGGCTATGATAGTCAAGAGCCCAATTCCTCTGTGAGCTCCCTGCAAAAACAAATCTGGGATCCTTGTTGTTTAACTACTTTATATAGTATTCATGCTACTATATATGAAATAGGTAAGCAATAAGGATTTACTATATAACACAGGGAACTATAATCAATATCTTGTAATAACCTATAATGGAAAAGAACTGGAAAAAAAGAATACGTAAACACACACTGAATCACTTTGATGTATACCTGAAACTACCACATTTGTAACTCAGTTGTACTTCAATGAAAAAAAATTGGGAGTCATGCAGTGTGTTCCTGTCTATGAAAGGTCACATGATCAGCCCAAAGATAGGACCCAGGAGCTGGTGAGGGCCCTAGGGCTGGGTAGAAACACAGCAAGCAGCAAGAAAGCAAAGTTTCTTGAGTAAATTCCAGGATATTGGGGATCCGGAATCTCCCAAACCTCTGTGATGTGAAAGCACAAAGTGACCTGATGCAAAAACTTTTCCAGAACCTGTGAAATATAAAGGAGGCCTGAAGAGATATGACTCAGAAGGTAACTCTGTCATTCCAATAGGAATATCTGCACAAGCGGAAACCCACGTAAAACCCACACAGAAGAGGACTCTTATTAAAAATGAGCTCACAGACAGACATGAGAAAATACCTGAGCAACAGACATCACAGACACCCACATGGGAGACATCTGACTTCAAGATCAGAAAATGTACAATTTGAAAGGGCACCCCTCAATTCAGTAAGACAGAGCCAGTAGGTAGGAGAGTGGGAGGTACAAGAATTAGAAATAAAAAGGCAGAAAAAGTATGTTCAGGTGTTGTGTTTCTCCACATGGAGTGTAAAAACCAGTAAGTGAGTTTCTGAGTATAAGATGATTCAGAAGATAACAGCATTCTTGTCACTCAATAGTTCAGTTCAGTTCAGTTCAGTCGCCCAGTCGTGTCCGACTCTTTGCAACCCCATGAATTGCAGCATGCCAGGCCTCCCTGTTCATCACCATCTCTCGGAGATCACTCAGACTCACATTCATCGAGTCAGTGATGCCATCCAGCCATCTCATCCTCGGTCGTCCCCTTCGTCACTCAATAGTAGCCAAAGGTAAATTTTTTTTAAGTTCTCATTCACAATAAGAGCAAGAAGCATAAGGTACTTGGGAACATATCTAATAAAAGATAAATATGACCTTATTGGAGAAATCACCTAGTGTTATGATAGGAGATAAAGGACAAATGAAGATACACAAATAAAGAGAAAGGTAGGCTGTGCTCATGAATGAAATGACTCAATATGTTAAAGAGATAAATTCTCCCCAGATTCATCCATGTAATCAATATCACTATTCTAAGTCACAAGACAACATTATCTAGAAATGGCAATTCAAGGTTAAAAATTATAGCAAAAAGCAAAAATATCAAAGCTTAAAATAAACATATAGTAATTAAAATATCACCAGTAATTACGTCACCAGTGGAGGAATAGTTAAAAGAATCTGAAACAGTAAGTCTAAATGAATAACCCAGAAACAAAATAATTCATTAGGGGAATTTGGTATATAACAGGCAAATTGTATATGGAATCTAAGGGGGTACAGAGAGGATTTTCATTTTATTAGTCCTGTTTTATGCCTTATATTTTTAAATATGCAAAAATATAACAAAAACATTTTTGAATCCTAAAGAGTAGTTTATAGGTATTTTTATACTTAACTTTTCCTAATAAAATTCTATAAAGAAAAAGGTAATATTTTTATTCCAGTTCTCTCTTTATTAAAATAAGTAGGATCTATAGACCAACAAATCAAATGCATGAAATAAGTAAAGTCACAGTGTGTAGGAGAATAACATGTATTAAGAATCCATCAGCTTCCTGAGACTATGCCAGGTGTAATAAATACACTAGGGGACGCCTCCTGGACATCAGTGAGACAGAGAGGTCCTGCCTCAGGTGACAGCAGAAAGGAAAGCGAAAACATGCAAAGGGTGTGGTTCTGAATTCCTTAACCGTTCTCATCAGAGCATGAAATGGTTGGATGGCATCACCAACTCAATGGATGTGAGTTTGAACAAACTCCAGGAGATGGTGAAGAACAGGGAAGCCTGGTATGCTGTGGTCCATGGGGTCACCAAGAGTCAGACACAACTGAGCGACTGAACAACTATTCTCTAGAGGTTTAGGCACAGATCTCTAGCACTTCTTTATACAAAGCTCAAAAGGGCAGTTCATAGCAGAAGAAACTTCATGCTTGGTTTTTATTTCATTTTAAGATGTTTTTTATTTACAAGTTTTTTAAAAAAGTCTAGCTAAACTAGATTGCAGAGCCTGAATCTGATTGTTTTATAATTATGGAAGAACGTACCTAGGAGCACAAATGTTCAGCTGGGAATCAAGCAGGAAAAGACATAACTTGTGGAAGCATACATGATTGAGCACATTTTAAAATACACCACAGAGAAAATTTTCAAAGTCTATGAAAACCATTCAAATAGATACTTAGGGTTTTCTTATTTTAGAACCAACTGATCTTAATGGCATGGTGAAGGAATGATAAATATTATGGCTAGAAAAAAATTACGTTCTTTATATTTGTATATGTGTACATATATCCTCATATCAGAGTGTTTGTGTGTGTGTGTGTGTGTGTGTGTGTGTGTGTGTTTAATTTAGCTGAACTCAGAAATGTGGTTCAGAGACTTTTTATATGGGAGTTTCAGAATAAACAGCTATGGACTGATTTAGTAAATAGGAAAAGATCAGGCCACTTTTCAAATTTTTTAAAATCAGAATCAGATATTTATAATGAAATTCAGTGGATATGAACCCAAGCATTGCACACTGCTGCCTTTTCTTAGCAAGGTTCTGCTGCATATTGGGTCCTGGAAGGACGGGGCTGAGAACTCTGGAGCGGCCAGTTGGCTTTCAGGCAGCACTGAGCTCGGCTGGCCCTGGCCTCACTCAGCCCCTCTACACGTGACTCTGCTGATGGCAGGTCCTCCCTGGACCTCTCTCCTTGGAGTTGGGGTGTCACTGGAAATGGTTCTGCCCACCTGTCTAGACACTCCATCTCCTCTGCCCCCACCTCAACTTTTTCTTTCTCTCCCTTTCACATTCCATCTTTCATCGGTTTGGTGCTGACTCACAGTTCAGTTCAGTTCAGTTGCTCAGTCATGTCCAACTCTTTGTGACTGCATGGACTGCAGCACACCAGGCCTCCCTGTCCATCACCGACTCCCAGAGTTTACCCAAACCCATGTCCATAGAGTTGGTAATGCCATCCAACCATCTCATCCTCTGTCATCCCCTTCTCCTCCTGCCCTCAATCTTTCCCAGCATCAGGGTCTTTTCCAATGAGTCAGCTCTTTGCATCAGGTGGCCAAAGTATTGGAGTTTCAGCTTCAGCATCAGTCCTTCCAATGAACACTCAGGACTGATCTCCTTTAGGATGGACTGGTTGGATCTCCTTGCAGTCCAAGGGACTCTCAAGAGTCTTCTCCAACACAAAAGTTCAAAAACATCAATTCTCCGGCGCTCAGCTTTCTTCACAGTCCAACACTCACATCCATATATGACTACTGAAAAAACCATAGCCTTGACTAGATAGACCTTTGTTGACAAAGTAATGTCTCTGCTTTTTAATATGCTGTCTAGGTTGGTCATAACTTTCCTTCCAAGGGGTAAGCATCTTTTAATTTAATGGCTACAGTCACCATCTGCAGTGATTTTGGAGCCCCCAAAAATAGTCACCCACTGTTTCCACTGCTTCCCCATCTATTTGCCATGAAGTGATGGGACCAAATGCTATGATCTTAGTTTTCTGAATGTTGAGCTTTA
>SJYT01051790.1:119230-168335 GCA_006410635.1 Cephalophus harveyi | reverse complement strand
AAAGAGTCCAAAATGCAGTACTTGGATGCAATCTCAAAAATGACAGAATGATCTCTGCTTGTTTCCAAGGCAAACCATTCAATATCACAGTAACCCAAGCCTATGCCCCAACCAGTAATGCTGAAGAAGCTGAATTTGAATGGTTCTATGAAGACCTACAAGACCTTATAGAGCTAACACCCCCCAAAAGATGTCTTTTTCATTATAAGGGACTGGAATGCAAAACTAAGAAGTCAAGAAACACCTGGGGTAACAGGCAAATTTGGCCGTGGAATGCAGAATGAAGCAGGGCAAAAACTAATAGAGTTTTGCCAAGAAAACGCACTGGGCATAGCAAACACCCTCTTCCAACAACACAAGAGAAGACTCTACGCAAGAACATCACCCGATGGTCAACACTGAAATCAGATTGATTATATTCTATGCAGCCAAAGATGGAGAAGCTCTATACAGTCAACAAAAACAAGACCAGGAGCTGACTGTGGCTCAGGTCATGAACTCCTTATTACCAAATTCAGACTTAAATTGAAGGAAGTAGGGAAAACCGCTAGACCATTCAGGTATGACCTAAATCAAATCCCTTATGATTATACAGTGGAAGTGAGAAATAGATTTAAGGGCCTAGATCTGACAGATAGAGTGCCTGATGAACTATGGAATGAAGTTCATGACATTGTGCAGGAGACAGGGATCAAGACCATCCTCATGGAAAAGAAATGCAAAAAAGCAAAATGGCTGTCTGGGGAGGCCTTACAAATAGCTGTGAAAAGAAGAGAGGCGAAAAGCAAAGGAGAAAAGGAAAGATATAAGCANTGAAGTTCATGACATTGTGCAGGAGACAGGGATCAAGACCATCCTCATGGAAAAGAAATGCAAAAAAGCAAAATGGCTGTCTGGGGAGGCCTTACAAATAGCTGTGAATAGAAGATCCCCTTCAGGGGCTCAAAAATCTCAAGATTCATCCCCTATCTTATCTATGGTGCAGCAAGGCTTGCACTCACAGCAGGCAGTCAGGGCACTCACAGTCAGGGCAGTGTCCAGACAGGTTAGAAGCAAGGTCAGAGGCTTGCTCTGCTTTGTCTCCGAAGCCTAAACAAGACTGTCTATTTAATTTCCATTTGTTGTTGTTCAGTTGCTCAGTCATATTCAACTCTTTGTAACCCCATGGACTTCCAGACTTCCCTGTCCTTCACCATCTCCCAGAGTTTGTTCAAACTCTTGTCCACTGAATTGGTGATGCCATCTATTTCATCTTCTGTCATCCCCTTCTCCTCCTGCCTTCAATCTTTCCCAATATCAGGGGTCTTTGCCAGTGAGCTGGCTCTTCACACCAGATGGCCAAAGTATTGGGGCTTCAGCTTCAATATCAGTCCTTCCAATGAATATTCAGGGTTGATTTTCCTTAGGATTTAATGTCCCTAACATGGATGAAATATATTTCCAACAGAACTCCCTTCAGGGGCTCAAAAATCTCAAGATTCATCCCCTATCTTATCTATGGTGCAGCAAGGCTTGCACTCACAGCAGGCACTCAGGGCACTCACAGTCAGGGCAGTGTCCAGACAGATTAGAAGCAAGGTCAGAGGCTTGCTCTGCTTTGTCTCTGAAGCCTAAACAAGACTGTCTATTTAATTTCCATTTGTTGCTGTTCAGTTGCTCAGTCATGTTCAACTCTTTGTAACCCCATGGACTTCCAGACTTCCCTGTCCTTCACCATCTCCCAGAGTTTGTTCAAACTCATGTCCACTGAATTGGTGATGCCATCTATTTCATCTTCTGTCATCCCCTTCTCCTCCTGCCTTCAATCTTTCCCAACATCAGGGGTCTTTGCCAGTGAGCTGGCTCTTCACACCAGATGGCCAAAGTATTGGGGCTTCAGCTTCAATATCAGCCCTTCCAATGAATATTCAGGGTTGATTTTCCTTAGGATTTAATGTCCCTAACATGGATGAAATATATTTCCAACAGAACACTGCTCAGAGCCATTAGCCATCCCCAGGGACCTACAATATTGATATGAGAATGTCTTCCAACCTTTTAANGGGCTTCAGCTTCAATATCAGCCCTTCCAATGAATATTCAGGGTTGATTTTCCTTAGGATTTAATGTCCCTAACATGGATGAAATATATTTCCAACAGAACACTGCTCAGAGCCATTAGCCATCCCCAGGGACCTACAATATTGATATGAGAATGTCTTCCAACCTTTTAAATTTTATCTTAGGAAAACTGAGTCATGGCAATGTTGAATAAGTTGGCCAAATGCTACCATTAGTTGGCATCAGAATCAGACTTAGGATGTAGATCTCCTTCAACTCCTTTTGTGTTTTTACTTATTCCTTATTTTGCCAAACATTAAGAATCCAGTCTACCTCCAACTTTTAGAAGGTGTTTTGTGTGCTGGAAAAGAAGCAAAGTATGACGTATTAATATTGCCTTATTAATAGAGGAATTATGGCTATAAAAAGAGGATTGTTCATTAAGGACCAACTCAACAGTTCTCTTGCTATACCATCCTCAGTAAAGCTGTTTCTCTCAGATAAAAAGCAGAAGCAGTGTGATGGAACGCTGTGGCTGAGTTAGTAGATGCCCATGTGGCCATGGGAAGTCCATGTACCAGTGAACTTGGATCTCAGACTGGGATGCTTGACTCAGTACTCCTTGATAAGAGACCAAAATTAACCTTGGCTAACTTAGATAAGCGGGCTTCCCAGGTGCACTAGTGGTAAAGAATCCTTATTTTGCCAAACATTAAGAATCCAGTCTACCTCCAACTTTTAGAAGGTGTTTTGTGTGCTGGAAAAGAAGCAAAGTATGACGTATTAATATTGCCTTATTAATAGAGGAATTATGGCTATAAAAAGAGGATTGTTCATTAAGGACCAACTCAACAGTTCTCTTGCTATACCATCCTCAGTAAAGCTGTTTCTCTCAGATAAAAAGCAGAAGCAGTGTGATGGAACGCTGTGGCTGAGTTAGTAGATGCCCATGTGGCCATGGGAAGTCCATGTACCAGTGAACTTGGATCTCAGACTGGGATGCTTGACTCAGTACTCCTTGATAAGAGACCAAAATTAACCTTGGCTAACTTAGATAAGCGGGCTTCCCAGGTGCACTAGTGGTAAAGAGCCTGCCTGCCAATGCAGGAGACATAAAAGATGTGGTTTTGATACTGGGTGGGGAAGATCCCTTATGATTATCCCTTATGATTATACAGTGGAAGTGAGAAATAGATTTAAGGGACTAGATCTGATAGATAGAGTGCCTGATGAACTATGGACTGAAGTTCCTGACATTGTACAGGAGACAGGGATCAAGACCATCCCCATGGAAAAGAAATGCAAATAAGCAAAATGGCTGTCTGGGGAGGCCTTACAAACAGCTGTGAAAAGAAGAGAAGTGAAAAGCAAAGGAGAAAAGGAAAGATATAAGCATCTGAATGCAGAGTTCCAAAGAATAGCAAGAAGAGATAAGAAAGCCTTCTTCAGCAATCAATGCAAAGAAATAGAGGGAAACAACAGAATGGGAAAGACTAGAGATCTTTTTAAGAAAATTAGAGATACCAAGGGAACATTACATGCAAAGATGGGCTCAATAAAGGGCAGAAATGGTATGGACCTAACAGAAGCAGAAGATATTAAGAGGTGGCAAAAATACACAGAAGAACTTCACGACCCAGATAATCATGATGGTGTGATCACTCACCTAGAGCCAGATATCCTGGAATGTGAACTCAAGTGGGCCTTAGAAAGCATCACTACAAACAAAGCTAGTGGAGGTGATGGCATTCCAGTTGAGGTCTTTCAAATCCTGAAAGATGATGCTGTGAAAGTGCTGCACTCAATATGCCAGCAAATTTGGAAGACTCAGCAGTCGCCACAGGACTGGAAAAGTCAGTTTTCATTCCAATCCCAAAGAAAGGCAATGCCAAAGAATGCTCAAACTACTGCACAATTGCACTCATCTCACATGCTAGTAAAGTAATGCTCAAAATTCTCCAAGATCAAAATTCAGCAATACGTGAACTGTAAACTTCCTGATGTTCAAGCTGGTTTTAGAAAAGGCAGAGGAACCAGAGATCAAATTGCCAACATCCACTGGATCATGGAAAAAGCAAGAGAGGTCCAGAAAAACATCTATTTCTGCTTTATTGACTATGCCAAAGCCTTTGACTGTGTGGATCACAATAAACTGTGGAAAATCCTGAAAGAGATGGGAATACCAGACCACCTGACCTGCCTCTTGAGAAACCTATATGCAAGTCAGGAAGCAACAGTTAGAACTGGACATGGAACAACAGACTGGTTCCAAATAGGAAAAGGAGTACACCAAGGCTGTATATTGTCACCCTACTTATTTAACTTATATGCAGCATACATCATGAGAAACGCTGGGCTGGAAGAAGCACAAGCTGGNGACCACCTGACCTGCCTCTTGAGAAACCTATATGCAAGTCAGGAAGCAACAGTTAGAACTGGACATGGAACAACAGACTGGTTCCAAATAGGAAAAGGAGTACACCAAGGCTGTATATTGTCACCCTACTTATTTAACTTATATGCAGCATACATCATGAGAAACGCTGGGCTGGAAGAAGCACAAGCTGGAATCAAGATTGCCAGGAGAAATATCAATAACCTCAGATATGCAGATGACACCACCGTTATGGCAGAAAGTGAAGAGGAACTCAAAACCCTCTTGATGAAAGTGAAAGAAGAGAGTGAAAAAGTTGGCTTAACGTTCAACATTCAAGAAACGAAAATCATGGCATCTAATACCATCACTTCATAGGAAATAGATGGGGAAACAGTGGAATCACTGTCAGACTTTATTTTGGGGGGCTCCAAAATCACTGCAGATGGTGATTGCAGCCACGAAATTAAAAGACGCTTACTCCTTGGAAGAAAAGTTATGACCAACCTAGATAGCATATTCAAAAGCAGAAACATTACTTTGCCGACTAAGGTCCGTTTAGTCAGGGCTATGGTTTTTCCAGTGGTCACATATGAATGTGAGAGTTGGACTGTGAAGAAAACTGAGTGCTGAAGAACTGATGCTTTTGAAGTGTGGTGTTGGAAAAGACTCTTGAGAATCCCTTGGACTGCAAGGAGATCCAACCAGTCCATTCTGAAGGAGATCAGCCCTGGGATTTCTTTGGAAGGAATGATGCTAAAGCTGAAACTCCAGTACTTTGGCCACCTCATGCGAAGAGTTGACTAATTGGAAAAGACTCTGATGTCGGGAGGGATTGGGGGCAGGAGGAGAAGGTGACAACGGAGGATGAGATGGTTGGATGGCATCAACTTGATGGATGTGAGTCTGAGTGAACTCCGGGAGTTGGTGATGGGCAGGGAGGCCTAGCATGCTGAAATTCATGGGGTTGCAAAGAGTTGGACACAACTGAGCGACTGAACTGAACTGAACTGGGGAAGATCCCTTGGAGGAGGGCATGACAACCCACTCCAATATTCTTGCTGGAGAATCCCATGGACCATGGAGCCTGGTGCACTACAGTCCATGGGGTGGCAAAGAGTCGGACAGGACTGAACTGATTTAGCACCCATGGATGCACAACTTAGATCAATGCATCTTAGCAGAAGCAGAAGAACTCTCTGCTGCTGCTGCTGCTGCTAAGTCACTTCAGTCGTGTCCGACTCTGTGTGACCCCATAGACGGTAGCCCACCAGGCTCCCCCGTCCCTGGGATTCTCCAGGCAAGAACACTGGAGTGGGTTGCCATTTCCTTCTCCAATGCATGAAAGTGAGAAGTGAAAGTGAAGTCGCTCAGTCGTGTCCGACTCAGCGACCCCATGGACTGCAGCCCACCAGGCTCCTCCGTCCATGGGATTTTCCAGGCAAGAGTACTGGAGTGGGGTGCCATTGCCTTCTCCGGAAGAACTCTCAAGAGGCATTTAAAAAATCTGAAGCAGATTTTAAAAAGCTGTTCTAATGGTTAGGGAGAATGAAAGTTATATAGTGGATGAAAGTAGGGAGAATGAAAGATACTAGGAGTCACACAGAGAATGTGCTGTCCTGTTCTTAGTTGCTCAGTCACGACCAACTCTTTGAAACCCCATGGACTGTAGTATCTATAAACAATGAGAGCTTTACTTCTTCCTTTCTGATCTGGACTCCTTTTATTTTGTTTTCTTCTCTGATTGCTGTATCTAGGACTTCCAGAACTATGTTGAATAATAGAGGTGAAAGTGAACACCCTTGTCTTGTTCCTGATCTTAGGGAGAATGCTTTCAGATTTTCACTATTGAGAATAATGTTCACTGTTAGTTTTTAATATATGGCCTTTATGATGTTGAAGAAGTTTCTATGTCCCCATTTTTTGAAGAGTTTTAATCATAAATGGGTGCTGATTTTGTCAAAGGCTTTTTCTTCATCTATTGAGATGATCATATGGTTTTTATCTTTCAATTTGTTAATGTGATGTATCACTTGACTGATTTGCATATATTGAAGAATCCTTGCATCCCTGGAATAAACCCAACTTGATCGTGGTGTGTGAGCTTTTTGATGTGTTGTTGCATTCTGTTTGCTAAAATTTTGTTGAGGATTTTTACATCTGTGTTCATCAGTGTTGTTGGCCTGTAGTTTTCTTTGTGTGTGTGTGTTGTCTTTGTCTGGTTTTGGTATCAGGGTGATGGTGGCATTGTAGAATAATTTGGGAAGTGTTCCTTCCTCTGCGATTTTTTGAAATACTTTTAGAAGGATAGGCATTAGCTCTTCTCTAAATATTCGATAGAATTCTCCTATGAAGCCATCTGGTCCTGCACTTTTGTTTTTTGGGAGATATTTGATCACAGCTTCATTTTCAGTGCTTCTAATTAGATTGTTCATATTTTCTATTTCTTCCTGATTCAGTCTTGGAAGATTGAACTTTTCTAAGAATCTGTCCATTTCTTGCAGGTATCCATTTTATTGCCATAGAGTTGTTCATAATAGTTTCTTATAATCCTTTGTATTTCTGCATTGTCTCTTGTAACCTCTCCTTTTTCATTTCTAATTTTATTGATTTGATTCTTCTCTCTTTTTCTCTTGATATGTCTGGCTTAAGGTTTGTCAATTTTATCTTCTCAAAGAATCAGCTTTTAGCTTCATTGAGCTTTACTATTTTTTTTTTTTAATTTCCTTTTCACTTATTTCTGCTCAGATGTTTATGATTTCTTTCCTTCTACTAATTTTGGCATTTATTTGTTCTTCTTTTTCCAGTTATTTTTGGTGTAAAGTTAGGTTGTCTAGTTGATGTTTTTCTTGTTTCTTGAGGTAGGATTGTATTGCTATAAACTTCCCTCTTAGAACTGCTATTGCTGCATCCCATAGGTTTTGAGTTGTCTTGTTTTCATTGTCACTTATTTCTTTTTTTTTTTTAATTTTATTTTTACTTTATTTTACTTTGCAATACTGTATTGGTTTTGCCATACATTGACATGAATCCATCATGGGTGTATATTAGCTCCCAATCCTGAATCCCCCTCCCACCTCCCACCCCATATCATCTCTCTGGATCATCCCCGTGCACCAGCCCCAAGCATCCTGTATCGAACATAGGCTTGTGCTTCATTCTTACATGATAGTATACACGTTTCAATGCCATTCTCCCAAATCATCCCGCCCTCTCCCTCTCCCACGGAGTCCAAAAGTCCTTTCTATACATCTGTGTCTCTTTTGCTGTCTCACATACAGGGTCATCATTGCCATCTTTGCAATTGCATCAGGGAAATGCAAATCAAGACCACAATGAGGTACCATTTCACACCAGTCAGAGTGGCTGCGATCCAAAAGTCTACAAGCAATAAATGCTGGAGAGGATGTGGAGAAAAGTGAACCCTCCTACACTGTTGGTGGGAATGCAAACTAGTACAGCCACTATGGAGAACAGTGTGGAGATTCCTTAAAAAACTGCAAATAGAACTGCCTTATGACCCAGCAATCCCACTGCTGGGCATACACACCGAGGAAATCAGAATTGAAAGAGACACATGTACCCCAATGTTCATTGCAGCACTGTTTATAATAGCCAGGACATGGAAACAACCTAGATGTCCATCAGCAGATGAATGGATAAGAAAGCTGTGGTACATATACACAATGGAGAATTACTCAGCCATTAAAAAGAATTCATTTGAATCAGTTTTAATGAGATGGATGAAACTGGAACCTATTATACAGAGTGAAGTAAGCCAGAAAGAAAAACACCAATACAGTATACTGACACATATATATGGAATTTAGAAACATGGCAATGTCACTTATTTCTAGAAATGTTTTAATTTTCCTTTTGATTCCTTCAGTAACCTGTTGGTTATTTAGAAACGTATTGTTTAATCTCCATGTATTTGTGCTTGACAGTTTTTTTCTAGTAATTTGTCTAGTCTCATAGTGTTGTGGTTGAAGAAGATGCTTGATATGATTTCAATTTTCTTAAAATTTACTTAGATTTGATTTGTGACCCGAGATGTGGTCTATCCTGGAGAATGTTCCATGTGCACTTGAGAAGAAGGTGTACTCTTCTGCATTTGGATGGAATGTCCTGAAGATATCAATGAGATCCATCTCATCTAAAGTATCATTTACGATGCTTCCTTATTAATTTTCTGTTTTGATGATCTGTCCATTGGTGTGAGTAAGATGTTAAAGTCTCCTACTATTATTTTGTTACTGTCAATTTCTCTTTTATGTCTGCTAGTATTTGTCTTATATATTGAGGTGCTCCTGTGTTGGTTGCATAGATTTTTAGAATTGTTATGTCTTCTTCAACTGATCCCTTGATCATTATGTAGTATTCTTACTTATCTCTTGTAATATTCTTTATTTTAAAGTCTATTTTGTCTGATATGAGGATTGCTACTCCAGCTTTTTTTTGCTTCCTTTTGCATGGAATATATTTTTCCACCCTCTCACTTTCAGTCTATATGTGTCTTTAGGTCTGAAGTGGGTTTCTTGTAGACAGCATATATGCGGGTCTTGTTTTTTGTATCCATTCAGCTAGTCTGTGTCTTTTGCTTAGAGCATTTAATCCATTTGCATTTAATGTTATTACTGATATATATGTTCCTATTTCCATTTTCTTAAATGTTTTGGGTTGATTTTGTAGATCTTTTTCTTCTCTTGTATTTCTTGACTATAGAAGTCCCTTTAACATTTGTTATAAAGCTGATTTGGTGGTACTGAATTCTCTTAACTTTGTTTTTCTGAAAAGCTTTTGATTTCTCCATTCATTTTGAATGAGATCCTTGCCAGATATAGCAATCTTTGATGTAGATTTTTCCCTTTCAGTACTTTAAATATTTCCTTCCATTCCCTTCTGGCTTGCAGAGTTTCTGCTGAAAGATCAGCTTCTAAACATATGGTGTTTCCCTTGTATGTTACTTGTTGCTTCTCCCTTGCTGCTTTTAATATTTTCTTCATGTTTAATCTTAGTTTGATTAGTATGTGTCTTGGCGTGTTTCTCCTTGGGTTTATCCTGTATGGGACTCTTTGTGCCTCTTGGACTTGATTAACTATTGCCTTTTCCATGTTTGGGAAATTTTCAACTATAATCTCTTCAAAATTTTTCTCGTACCCTTTCTTTTTTTCTTCTTCTTCTGGGACTCCTATAATTTGAATGTTGGTGCATTTGATATTGTCCCAGAGGTCTCTGAGACTATTCTGCTTCAGGTATTCTGCTATTTATTCCTACTTGAGTATTTTAATTTCAGTAATCCTGTTGTTTGTCTCCGTATGTTTATTCTTTAATTCTTCTAGGTCTTTGTTAATCGATTCTTGCATTTTCTCCATTTTGTTTCCAAGGTATTTGATCATCTTTACTGTCATTATTCTGAATTATTTTCAGGTAGTTTGCCTATTTTCTGTTCATGTATTTGGGTTTCTGTGTTTCCACTTTAATTTGTGTAGTAGTTCTCTGCCTTTTGGTTATTATTTTTTTTAGCTTATTGTGTTTGAGGTGTCCTTTTCCCAACCTTCAAGGTTGAATTCTTTCTTTCTTTTTGTTTTCTGCCCTCCTAAGTTTGGTTCAATGGCTTGTGTAAGCTTCATATAGGGTGAGATTTGGTGTGAGTTTTTGTTTGTTTGTTTTTCTGCTGATGAGTGTGAATGAGTGGTAATCCTGTTTGCTGATTATTGGGTTTTTATTTTTGCATTGTTTGTTGTTTAGATGAAGGGTTGCACAAGGCACTACTGGTGGTTGGGTGATGCCTGGTCTTGTATTCAGGTAGTTTTTTTGTGTGTGAATTCTCATTATTTGATACTCACTAGGGTTAGTTCTATGGTAGTCTAGGTTCTTGGAGTCAGTGCTCCACTGCAAAGCCTCAGGGCTTGATCTCCAGTAAAGAAGTACAGATGCTGAAAATACTGGTTATGCCTGGAAAGTTGCCATCTCTTCATCCCAGGAGCTTCTTCCTGTTGATGGCTAGCAGTAGACGTGCCAGCCCCCAGAGCAGCTGCTGCCAGCCTGTTTTTATTCTGATGAGTTCTTGGGTGCTAGTTCTTGTCATGCTTCACATCTCAAGGTACATTGAAGCCTGGCATTTCCTTGCACAGAGTTCCATCCAATAGCAGTTTCTGCAGTAAGACAAGGAAGACTGAAGGAGACTTGGCAAAAGAACGGAACAGGGCAAGGTAAGCAGGTTGAAAGTGAGAAATGCAGGAAAATTTTCTCATTTAACCCTAGGCTGGGTCCAGTTTTCAAATCTCCCCAGCCAGCCCATGAAGGCATCACTGTACACAACCTTTGACTACTTCAAGATTCGAATTATTTTCTAAAAACTGTGTCCTGCTAATGAAATGTGTATATATATATATATATATATAACACCTATTATCTCTTTAGGGATATGTATATATTTAAAGTCACTGGAAAACATACATAGGTAGTGCTGGAGGTAAAGAACCTGCCTGCCAAAGCAGGAGACGTAAGTGACATTGGTTCAATCCCTGGGTCAGGAAGATCATCTGGAGGAGGGCATGGCAACCCACTCCAGTATTCATGCCTGGAGAATCCCATGGACAGAGGAGCCTACAAATCCATAGGGTCACAAAGAGTAGGATATGACTAAAGTGACTAAGCACAGAAAACATACATACAGGTGCACATATACATGAAACTAAACAGAAGATAACCAAGAGGTGAGGAAACTCAGATATCCTTAAGTTACATTACAAATTTAAACAAACCAAAGGCAGTTGAGCCTAAAGAAGGAAAGATTTGAGGGTCACAAGATTTCTATTTTCAAGCATTCTCATCAAGAGTGAGATGAAGTAGGCTCTGGAATAAAGTAGGCTCTCCTACTTTATTCCAGAGCCAGAAGGGAAGCATGTTATAGGGAACTACAATTCAGTTCAGTATAAGGAAGAAATTCCCGGCACTCAACACTGCACCCTCAGCAAAAAGTGTCCACTCTTACTTTGAATAAATAGATTGATCTTGTACACTAGCTGATAGGAAGGCCATGGGAGAGAATTCTACATGAGTCAAATGGGTAAATTAGAGTTATTTCCAAGTCTCTGCTCCTAGGTAGCAACCTTGGAAATTTTGTCTGAAGTTTGTATCAATGATTTAGCATACCTTTCTCTCAGTGGAATTACATTCATTCCAGCCAGGCTTACCTTCAATAATTATTGGGTATGAAATGTCTCTCTGATAGCAAATGACTGCTATGGACCTGGAGAGAGTGCCACAAAGGGTGAAATGAATCTCATCTCCCGCATCCCTTGAGAGCCAGAAGTGGGAAAAGACAATGCTTTTGCTATTTTTTTTCTGGGAAATTTTTGAGGCCACCTTCAATTTCTCTCTTAAAAATCTGCATCAAATGTTCACAAGCAGTATTGTTTCCATGAATGATGGATACGTCATTTCTCTCTTTCCTTCAAAGAGTAGCATTACTATCTAGAAACAGCAGAGTGCAAGAAAGAAAGAAAAACACTTCTGCCACTCCACTCAAAATGTCATCGCATCTTGAAGGCAACATGCCACTAGGGGGAAAAAATGTGTATGTGTGTATTTTTTAATACTAGGGGCTTTTCATGGGGCCGCAAACTTTTTCTCTTCTCTACAGGGAGCATATCATATGGTTTTCCAAAAGAGCAATCCAGAATTAATATTTCAATATTCCTCAGGAGGGCAGAATTTATAGCATCACTGATAAAATGATAAGTATCTTAACATAAGCTTTTTTCCCTCTTATTTTGAACTTATAAAGCATGTCTTTAAAGACTTATGAATGCCTTAAAGTTCTACTTCTTGAGACACCAGTTAGAAATAAAAATAATGCTTCTTTGCTTACTTGAAGAAAATTACCAATTGTTTGTTCATAAGAATCTCAATAACCACTTTTAATGGTCAAATTTTCACAGTAAGTGTAACAGCTATATTGAGTTTTTAATTTTAATGTATTTCTAGAAAGAGTGTTTCCCTTCTGGTTTCTGAGAAATGCATACTGCACACATAATTAATTGCTATAAAAGAAGCTTAATAACTGATATTTGCTGCTACCACCTTTCTCATCTCTTCCAAATAACTCTAGTCTGAAATTAAAATCTGCAGAAGACTGAGATCAGGACAACGATGAATGCTCCATGATGGCCTGGCACATAGTAGGTACTCCGCATACACGCCTACACACAGTGAGTGAATTACTGACTCTCGCTTCCCTCCTGTTTCTTAGTGGAGCTAGGAAGGACTCTGAAGATCTCAAGAGCATTGGAAAAGATGTTAATCCCTGGACTGATCCTCCACTCAGATCCTGGCCTGTCAGTGACAAACCAATCAGATGTCTTTTGTTACTTTGATGATATACTTTTTTTTTTTTTTTAATTTCAGGAGCTGCGTGGACTGAAGACTGTCCATGTGGTCAAGGAAAAGAGAGGAGTGGATCTTTCTAGGGACCATCTTCTCCCCTATCCTGCTACCAAAGTTCCCCTATTTCAGGCATCTGCTCACCCTAGTCTCACTTATCAGAGATCACTTGTCAATAAACCCTCCACCAAGCTACCTCCAAGCTACCTCCAAATGGTCACTCCACCAGTCAGAACTTTAGTCCAGTTCTCCAAGGTACCAGTAGAAATATGAAACTCTCTTTCTAGCCACATGTAATCCAGAGCCTGGGTTCTATTTGTGCTTTCTCCTTCCTTTAAATACACTTCACAAAAGCAATGAAGGTGTAAGTATTAAATGACACAGAAATGTCTGGTTTTGTTTTATGAGCCTTCAACCTGCTGTGGTTAATCACCTTGTGTCTATGGGAGATCTCAGTAGCTAATAGTTACTTTCATGTATGCCATCCAATATCATATTGTTTTCACTGACTATTCTAATTTGTATTTTTCTGAGAAAACTTTAATGGAGTTGGGAAAAATTTCAAAGCTCAAACTTCATTTTTTACATAACCACAGGTGGAAAGTTCTTTCAGGTCATCACACCTTCATTTCAAATCACAACCTTAATTTCTTAAGCCAGCAAAAGTTGACTACAAATGAGTTCTCCGTTCCATCTAGCATCTAGCAAAAGATCTAATACACAGTAAGTACTAAATTTAGAGTTTGGAAACAATTAAGCTGAACAAATCCCTTCCTATTTTCTGCTCTGTAAAATGGAGATTGAAGAAAATAACACATCCATCTAGTTCATGGTTTGGTGCACCCCCAGGTGGGTAAAGAGCCCACCTGCAGCGGCAGGAGACTCAGGTTTGATCCCTGAGTTGGGAAGATCCCCTGGAGGAGGCCATGGAAACCCACTCCAGTACTCTTGCCTGGAGAATTCCATGGACAGAGGAGCCTGGTGGGCTACAGTCCATGGGGTTGCAAATGGTCAGACACTACTGAAGCAACTTAGCATGCATGCAGGCCCAGGACACAGCAGGCGTATCATGCACTCATTTCCTCTGGATGTACCAAGTTCTGATGCCTCTGCACCTCTGCTCATAGTGTGACAAGGATTTGAAGAAATTTGTCTCCATTCACCCAGCTGAAATATTACCCCTGTGGCATGCTCTCTCCTAATTTCTCCTGCTCCTCTAGACTCCCTTTTCTGCTTTATCCACACTGCCTTGACTCTTTATTCATGTAACTGTCACAGAATGGGTTGCTTGTTGGTAAAATTACAAGCATTTGTATAATAACATTATGACATCATTGAAAACAGGAACTATGTCTTATTAGGTTTCATACCCCCTAAATGCCTCACACAGCCAAAGCTATTTTTTTGAGTTGGTGAATAAATCAGTAAACTATTTGCAGCCTGGCATACTGCAGCCCATGGGATCACTCTTCCAAGTGGAAACACTCACCTTTTGTCTCTTAGTATTTGCTGTAACTGTTGTTGTGCAGTTGCTCAGTCAGATCCAACTCTTTGCGACCCCATGAACTGCAGCATGCCAGGCCTCCCTTTCCTTCACTGTCTCTGAGTTGCTTCCAGCTTCCCTGGTGACTCAGCTGGTAAAGAATCCACCTGCAATGAGGGAGGCCTGGGTTCGATCCCTGGGTTGGAAAGATCCCCTGGAGAAAGGAAAGACTACCGATTCCAGTATTCTGGCCTGGTACTATACAGTCCATGGGGTCACAAAGAGTCGGACACGACTAAGTGACTTTCACTTTCATGAATATTTTACTTAAAGATTGCCTTAGTTCAAAACTGGTTTTGATCTAAATAAATTATGAAAACTCTGAGTTTTCAGAATTGTTTTAAAGTAATGTGAACTGGTACATAATAAACTCCCACCTGAACACAGGGAAAATTCACTTCTGGGCTACTTTTTATTATGTCTCCTTTTCAGTAATCTTGAGAAAACTTAGCCTTCATTATTACAATTTAAAATGGGAGGATTAGGGTAGATCAGGAATCACAAGCTCAAATGTCTTCAGAGGACAGATTATATGAGGGAAGCAGCCACAATGAAAACACGCCACCTGCCATATCAGTAAGCAAAGGATGTTGCAGCTGTCAAGCCATCACCTCAGAACCACTCTGACAGTGAGGCGTGAGGAAGCTCAGGATAAACACAGAATGCCTACCATCAAGCACAGCCACTGCAGTCATACCTCATGGTGAGGAGACTCGCGAGACGAGGCTCCCGATGAGATGCTGGAACCTGATGACTAAGACGCCTTATTTCAGTGAGCCTAGACTCCTACATGGAGAAAGCAATGGCACCCCACTCCAGTACTCTTGCCTGGAAAATCCCATGAACGGAGGAGCCTGGTGGGCTGCAGTCCACAGGGTCGCTAAGAGTCAGACACGACTGAGCGACTTCACTTTCACTTTTCACTTTCATGCATTGGAGAAGGAAATGGCAACCCATTCCAGTGTTCTTGCCTGGAGAATCCCAGGGATGGGGGAGCCTGGTGGGCTGCCATCTATGGGGTTGCACAGAGTCAGACACGACTGAAGCGACTTAGCAGCAGCAGCAGCAGCAGACTCATACATAATAGCTTTCCATACATAGAAAAATGCTAAATTCATTACCTTGAGGTGTCTGGCTTGCTTGAACAGTAATCTTTTGATGTTCTGCCTCCCAGCTCTTTGTTGCAAAACCTCTGTGTATCCTGGTTCCTTCCTTACCTGTTAGGAGCAACATCTGGAGAAATCTGAGAGGCTGTGTCCCAGGTTTAAGTTTTCAGTTTTGTCTGCTAAATAAACAGAATTCTCAGCTTTTATATTGTACATTTCTTTCAGTCAACAGAACCACAGTAAAAGCTGGCAGGCTGGGGTGGATTGGAACTCCTCAGCCTGTCCAGAGGCATCCACATTCAAGAGAACGCCAGTGTCCTCTGAGAATCAAACAGCACATCTGTGGACAGGTTCCCTGACCTCCTGCTGTCTAGGGTGGGAAACTTGCCTATATCTCTCCTCACCTTGTATTCTTCAATACTGCTCTCAAATTCCACACATGATACTTGTACATCACATTATCATCCTTTGAAGCAGCATCCTACCTGCATATCCTGGCTTCATTATTTTCCTACTGAAATCAGTATGTCTTTCCTTCCTCACTCATTTTTTTCTATCCAGTAGGATTAAACACTTAGAGGTTCCTTTTATGACAAACTGAAGTTGCTCAGTCATGTCCAACTCTTTGCCACCCCATGGACTGTAGTCTACCAGGCTCCTCTGTCCATGGGATTTTTCAGGCAAGAGTACTGGAGTGGGTTGCCATTTCCTTCTCCAGGGGATATTCCAGACACCGGGATCGAACCCAGGTCTCCAGCCTTGTAGGCAGACGCTTTACTGTCTGAGCCACCAGGGAAGTCCATGACAAAAGAAACAGTTGAAACGATCCAAAGAGTTCCAAAATGGGTTGAAGCAAATTCAAAGAAAAAAAAAATTAATCCCAGGATTATGAAATCACTTTTCTTCCCTTTTGTGCAGTGGATGTGTTAGGCTGTTAAAAGTAAGCTTTGATAGGAAGTCTTCTATTCTGCAATACCGTAAAAATAATAAAGCATTCCATCCCACACACTGCAAATCCATCACTCCCTGAAAGCATTCCTGTCTGCCACTTTCTCTTCAATATTCATAGTGTTCTATTGTGGGCTGGGGAGGTGCTATTTCAGAGCTCAATGGGATTTCTCTTCTTTTCATCAGATTTTTGACACTTTGGGAAGAAAATTTTAATTATGATGGCCTTACAAAACCTAAGTATTCAAGTATGTTTCTTTTCTCTTGCTTTCTTACCACTGTTTCTCTCCAACACACTGAATTCTACCTTAAATTTGTTTCATATGTGAAGTGATGAGGAAAAGGCAGTTCAGAATTAAATCATCTAGCACTCCTTTTCAAAACGTTTTCCCCTGCAGTGTGCATTTTTTTCTACACTGTTGGAAGTTTGTTGATGTCTGAGTCTTGCTCAAGCTTTTGGACCTGTTTATATACAACTGATGATGAAGCTAAGCAATGCAAATCCTTTTCCTTTGTGATGAATACTGAATTTGCTTCTCTGTGTGGCATCCAGCTAAGGAGAAGGACATAGTCATTCCATGTTTGAGGGAGAGAACAGGCAGAGGTCTGATAATTGTGAAAGAAATGATATAATTTGACTGAAGATATAAAATTACTCTGACTCTCCTCATTTCCCAATCCCTCGTGCTCACCAGTCAACAAAAATTAAAGTTTGTGCTTCATACTTGTGGGTTTAGTTATTCACACGTGAATTCATGAGCTAACTTAGTTCTTGGTATTAGGAAGGATCCAATAAGAAATCTAAGACTGTCTCAGATTAACGTCAGTNTTTCCCAATCCCTCGTGCTCGCCAGTCAACAAAAATTAAAGTTTGTGCTTCATACTTGTGGGTTTAGTTATTCACACGTGAATTCATGAGCTAACTTAGTTCTTGGTATTAGGAAGGATCCAATAAGAAATCTAAGACTGTCTCAGATTAACGTCAGTAAAGCAGCTAACACAGTATGTTTGTGTGTGTGTGTGTCTGCTCAGTTGTGTCCGACTCTTCGGACTTAGCCTGCCAGACTCCTCTGACGATGAAATTCTCCAGGCAAGAATACTAGAGTGGTTACCATTTCCTGCTCCAGGGGATATTCCCAATCCAGGGATTGAATCTGCAACCCCTGGGTCTCCTGCATTGCAGGTTGATTCTTTACCCACTGAGCCACCAGGGAAACCTATAAATATGTATGTATTAATTCACTTATTTGACTGTACCAGGTCTTAGTTGTAGCATGTGGCTCTAGTTCCCTGACCAGGGATGGAACTCCTTCACCCTGAATTGGGAGTGTGGAGTCTTAACTACAGGACCATGAGGGAAGAGCCCCCAAAGTGCACTAAGTCAATTCAGTTGTGTCCAAATCTTCAACCCTATTTACTGCAGCCCTCTAGGCTCCTGTGTCCATGGGATTCTCCAGAAAAGAATACTGAAGTGGCTTGCCATGCCTCTTACAAAACCTAAGTATTCAAGTATGTTTCTTTTCTCTTGCTTTCTTACCACTGTTTCTCTCCAACACACTGAATTCTACCTTAAATTTGTTTCATATGTGAAGTGATGAGGAAAAGGCAGTTCAGAATTAAATCATCTAGCACTCCTTTTCAAAACATTTTCCCCCGCAGTGTGCATTTTTTTCTACACTGTAGGAAGTTTGTTGATGTCTGAGTCTTGCTCAAGCTTTTGGACCTGTTTATATGCAACTGATGATGAAGCTAAGCAATGCAAATCCTTTTCCTTTGTGATGAATACTGAATTTGCTTCTCTGTGTGGCATCCAGCTAAGGAGAAGGACATAGTCATTCCATGTTTGAGGGAGAGAACAGGCAGAGGTCTGATAATTGTGAAAGAAATGATATAATTTGACTGAAGATATAAAATTACTCTGACTCTCCTCATTTCCCAAACCCTCGTGCTCACCAGTCAACAAAAATTAAAGTTTGTGCTTCATACTTGTGGGTTTAGTTATTCACACGTGAATTCATGAGCTAACTTAGTTCTTGGTATTAAGAAGGATCCAATAAGAAATCTAAGGCTGTCTCAGATTAACATCAGTAAATCACCTAACACAGTATGTTTGTGTGTGTGTGTGTATGTGTGTGTGTGTCTGCTCAGTCGTGTCTGACTCTTCAGACTTAGCCTGCCAGACTCCTCTGACCATGGAATTCTCCAGGCAAGAATACTAGAGTGGTTACCATTTCCTGCTCCAGGGGATAGTCCCAATCCAGGGATTGAATCTGCAACCCCTGGGTCTCCTGCATTGCAGGTTAATTCTTTACCCACTGAGCCACCAGGGAAACCTATAAATATGTATGTATTTATTCACTTATTTGACTGTACCAGGTCTTAGTTGTAGCATGTGGCTCTAGTTCCCTGACCAGGGATGGAACTCCTTCCCCCTGAATTGGGAGTGTGGAGTCTTAACTACAGGACCATGAGGGAAGAGCCCCCAAAGTGCGCTAAGTCAATTCAGTTGTGTCCAAATCTTCGACCCTATTTACTGCAGCCCTCTAGGCTCCTGTGTCCATGGGATTCTCCAGAAAAGAATACTGAAGTGGCTTGCCATGCCCTCGCCCCTGGAGGATCCAAGGGATCTTCCAGACCCAGGTCAGACTCATGTATTTCACATTTCCTGCTTTGACAGGCGAGTTCTGTATCACTAGCATCACCACTTGTTGTTGCTCAGTTGCTAAGTCATGTCCAACTCTTTGCAACCCCATGGACTACAGCATGCCAGGCTTCCCTGTCTCCCTGAGTTTGCTCAAACTTAATGGGTATTTAAGACTGATTTCCTTAAGAATTGACTGGTTTGATCTCCTTGCTGTCTAAGGGACTCTCAAGTGTCTTCTCTAGCACCACAATCCGAAAACACCAGTTCTTCAGCACTCATTCTTCTTTCAGTTCAGTTCAGTTCTGTCACTCAGTTGTGTCCGACACTTTGCTACCCCATGGACTATAGCATGCCAGGCTTTCCTGTCCATCACCAACTTGCGAAGCTTGCTCTAACTCATGTCCATCGAGTCGGTGATGCCATCCAACTATCTCATCCTCTGTCATCCCCTTCTCCTCTTGCCCTCAATCTGTCCCAGAATCAGGATCTTTTCCAATGAGTTAGCTCTTTGAATCAGGTGGCCAAACTATTGAAGTTTAGCTTTAGCATCAGTCCTTCCAACGAATATTCAGGACTGATTTCCTTTAGGATGGACTGGTTTGATCTCCTTGCAATCCAAGGGACTCTCAAGAGTCTTCTTCAACACTGCACTTCAAAAGCATCAATTATTTGGTGCTCAGCTTTCTTTACAGTTCAACTCTCCCATCCATGCATGACTACTGGAGAAACCATAGGTTTGACTAGACAGACCTTTGTTGGCAAAGTAATGTCTCTGCTTTTTAATATGCTGTCTAGACATCCTTCTTTACGGTCCACGTTTCACACCTGTTCGTGACTACTGGAAAAGCCATAGCTTTGACTATATGCACCTTTACTGGCAAAATCACGTCTCTGCTTTTTAATGTGCTGTTTAGGTTTGTCATAGCTTTCCTTCCAAGGAGCAAGCATCTTTTAATTTCAATGCTGCAGTCACCATCCATAGTGATTTTGGAGCCCTAGAAAATAAAATCTGCCACCGTTTCCACTTTTTTTCCATCTATTTGCCATGAAATGATGGGGTCAGATGCCATGATCTTAGTTTTTTGAATGTTGAGTTTTAAACCAGCTTTGCCACTCTCCTCTTTCACCCTCATCAAGAGGCTCTTTAGTTCCTCTTCACTTTCTGCCATTAGAACAGTATCATCTATATATCTGTGGTTGTTGATATTTCTCCTGGTGATCTTAATTCCACTTTGTGAACTCTGGTCTGCAGAGATGAAAATAATTGTGGGTCCTGAAGTATATGTGCCTTATTTATGTCTCTGGATTGTTCCCTACCTCCTGCCCAAGCCTGGGGTTTCCTTCCACCCATTGCTCCCTGGAATCCTGAGTCTAATGAGATGACTTGCTTTTCTTGCCTAAACACTGCTTCAACAGTTAGTTGTAATACTTGAACAATTTTAAAATACAATTCAGCACAGGAACTGCAAAAGAGACTCTTCCATACTTTGGAATGAAGGTACAGTTTCAGGGGATCATCAAGATGTACAGAGAGGATGGGAAAAAAAAAGTGGAAAAAATTTAGAAGTCATGTTGGTTCATATATTTACTCTGAGTTCAGAGAGCACATACTTAGGAATGTTCATCCGACATAACCTCTGCAGCTAGGAGATGCCTATTTCTGATTCTATATAGTCCTAAGTCAGGTCCGTGTGGAGATGAGAGAGGCAGCCGTCCACACAGTGAAACCCGAATGATCCTCCTGCCAGTCTCTCAATGTGCTCAGAGTACCAACCACAGTAATCACTCATCTGAGATGAGGCACTGTGTCCTCAAGAAACCTTTGCTAATAAGAAAAGGGAGTGACTTGTTTATTCATTGCAGCTCTATCTTAATTAGGGATATGCAATTCTGGATCCAGAATGCTCCAGATTTGCATAAGCTAGTTTATCATAAAGTAATTGAGACATCTCTCAATCTGAGAACAGGAACAACCAGGATCAGAGAGGGGGTATCCTTCAGAGGAAAGTTATNACTTGTTTATTCATTGCAGCTCTATCTTAATTAGGGATATGCAATTCTGGATCCAGAATGCTCCAGATTTGCATAAGCTAGTTTATCATAAAGTAATTGAGACATCTCTCAATCTGAGAACAGGAACAACCAGGATCAGAGAGGGGGTATCCTTCAGAGGAAAGTTATCAGAAACAGAAAACTTAAGAAAAGTTCTCTCTCCCTCTCTGTCTCAATCCCCACTCCTGGGATCATACAGTCTCTGTTGCGCTTCTTTGCAATGCTGCCGTTTCTCTCTGTCCAAGTTTCTTTAAGAATATGGCAGCCATACAATGTCAGCATCTGCTCTTGAGTACAAATCCCCTCACTCCAGGTGAACAGTCCAGAAGGAATTACACCAGCTCTATCTAAACTGAATTTTGAAGAAGTTGAATCTTATTGGCTCAGCATTAGTCCTGTCTACCCTTTGCTTGGCTGAAAATGCACAGGAGTGCAAAACAGTCCCCACATGTGTACAGCAGCCCATATAGACAATGTTGTTGTTTTTTTTAAGTTGAAGTATAGTTGTTTTGTAAAGTTGTGCTACTTTCACGTGTACAGGGCAGAGGTTTAGTTACATATACATATACATACATATATATATATATATTATTTTTCAGATTCTTTTCCTATATATATTATTATACAGTATTGAGTAGTGTTCTTTTTGCTATACAGTAGGTTTTTGTTGATTATCTATTTTATTTTTAGTTTTTATTTTTACTTTGCTTGTAGTCTATATGTGTCAATCCCAGCTTCCTAATTTAACCTTCCCCTACCCACCTTTCCCTCTTGGTAACCATAAGTTGGTTTTCTGTGTCTATGAGTCTTCATTTTGGAAATAACTTCATTTGTGCTATTTTTGATTTTGTAATATGTTCCACAGATAAGCAATATAATATGATACTTGTCTTCCTCTGTTTGACTTACTTCACATTAGGATCAGTTCAGTTCAGATGCTCAGTCATGTCCAACTCTTTTGACCCCATGGACTGAAGCTCACCAAGTTTCCCCATCTATCACCAACCTACGGAGCTTGCTCAAACTCATGTCCATCCAGACCACCCTACCTGGCTCCTGAGAAACTTGTATGCAAGTCAAGAAGCAAGTTAGAACAGTTAGAAGAAGACATGGAACAATGGACTAGTTTCAAATTTGGAAAAGAATATATCAGGCTGTATATTGTCACCCTGCTTATTTAACTTCTATGCAAAGTATATCATGCCAAATGCTGGACTGGATGAAGCACAAGCTGGAATCAAGATTGCCAGGAAAAATATCAATAACCTCAGATATGTAGATGACACCACCCTTATGGTAAAAAGTGAGAGCCTCTTGATGAAAGAGGAGAGTGAAAAAGCTGGCTTCCAACTCAGCATTCAAAAAATGAAGATCATTGCATCTGGTCTCATCACTTCCTGACAAATGGATGAGAAAAGAATGGAAACAGTTACAGATTTCATTTCCTTGGGCTCCAATATCACTGAAGATGATGCTGGCAGCCATGCAATTAAAAGACACTTGCTCCTTGGAAGAAAAGCTATGACCAACCTAGACAGCATATTAAAGAGCAGAGACATCACTTTGTCCACAAAAGTCCATATTAGACAAAGCTATAGTTTTTCTAGTAGTCATGTATGGATGTGATAGTTGGACCATTAAAATGGCTGAGTGTCAACAGATTGATTCTTCTAAACTGTGGTGCTGGAGAAGACTCTTGACAGTCCCTTGGACAGCAGGAAATCAAACCAGTCCATCTTAAAAGAAATCAACCCTGAATATTCATTGGAAGGACTAATGCTCAACCTGAAGCTCCAATACTTAGGCCACCTGATGGGAAGAGTCGACTCACTGGAGAAGACCCTGATGCTGGGAAAGATTGAGGGCAGGAGGGAAAGGGGGAGATAGAGGATGAGAAGGCTGAATGGCATAACTGATTCAATGGATATGAATTCGTGCAAACTCCGTTTGATAGTGAAGGACAGGGCGGCTGACCTACTGCAGTCCACGGGGTTGCAAAGAGTCGGACATGACTTAGCAACTGAACAACAATATAATATTACAGGGAAAGTACCGTAGTCCCAGATAAGGAGAATGGTTTTGTGAACAAACTCAGAAACATTTGCAAGCTTGTAGGAGAGGCAGCCTCTAAGAGGTCTGGACAAGAAACCAAGAGATGGTTTGGAGTCCTGTCTCCACCATACAGTTCATGGGATATTCAACAAAAATAGCACCTTTTTGAACCTGGAGTCATGGGTCACTCATAAAATATCTGTTCTATTTTAGTCACAGTGCTGCTATGGGAATTAAAAACATACTGTAAGGGAATTTCCTGTCAATCTAGTGGTTAGGATTCTGAGCTCTCACTACCAAGGGCCGAGTTCAATCCAGGTCAGGGAACATAGGTCCCACAAATTGCATAGTGTGGTCAAAAAAATAGTGTGTGTGAAAACATCTTATAAATCAGAAACTACTGTTCTAAAGGTTGTCTCCAAGTCAAATAGGTTCGTTACTCAGTAAAATGTTGCTACTTCACCTAACACTGAGACTTTAAATTGTCATGATAGCATCACAAGTTAACCTCATGTAAGATCTCTAGCTCTCTCTAGCTTTAAAAGAAAATTTGCATAAACTCAATGTAGAATGCTGCTGCTGCTAAGTCGCTTCAGTCGTGTCCGACTCTGTGCGACCCCATAGACAGCAGCCCGCCAGGCTCCCCCATCCCTGAGATTCTCCAGGCAAGAACACTGGAGTGGGTTGCCATTTCCTTCTCCAATGTATGACAGTGAAAAGTGAAAGTGAAGTCGCTCAGTCATGTCCAACTCTTAGCGATCCCATAGACTGCAGCCCACCAGGCTCCTCCATCCATGGGATTTTCCAGGCAAGAGTACTGGAGTGGGGTGCCATTGCCTTCTCCAATGTATAATGCTACAGAACATATAAAATAGTAATAATTATATGTAATCAGATCAAACAGTTATTTTACAAATGATTTATCCTGGACTTGCTATAAAGAGCTTATAAGTTTCACCTATCACTAAACTCTATATGTTTCCATGTTTCTATGTAACCTTCATATTAATAATAACTAGAAAACATTCTATTGTCATGTGCCATATGATTAAGCCATTTCCCCATTTAACTAACCTTTACTGATCTGTGTGAACCCTGAGCTAAATGTTTTATTTGTATTTCTTTAATTCTCACTAAAGTCTTATTAGGTCAATTATACATTAAAATATATTGTTAGATTATATCTATTATATCCATCAGTTATATATCATTATGTCCATTTTATGGATTACCAAGTTGAGGCTCTATATAATTAACTTTCCTAGGATCACACAGGTAGAAAATGACAGAGCTAGAGTTCAAATTAATGCCAGTTTGGATTCAAATTGTTTTTAATTTTATTTCAAATATTTCTATAATAAGTGACTTTTCATGTAGTTCTTCATTCTTTCTGCTTGTAATAAATAGCTTTCTAGTATAAATTCCTAGAGATGAACTGACTGGCTTAAAAAAGTGCATTACTTTGTGTCTCTTGCTGTATATTGCTACACTGTACTCAAATTAAATTTATTTTAGTTCAAGATCTACAAAACTTTTTACTGGTCTTGATTTTATAAGCTGTAAGGCAAGTATTTAATTCACCTTTTCTAGGAGGAATAATGAGAAGGAATACTGACATATTTTAACTAAAAGGAACTCTATGTGCTGTGGTGTGCTTAGTCGCTCAGTCATGTCCGACTCTTTGTGACCTCATGGACTGTAGCCTGCCAAGCTCCTCTGTCCATGGAAATTCTTCAGGCAAGAATACTGGAGTGGGTTGCCATGAAAGAACTCTCTATACAGTACTTAAATAGCTATACAATTTCAAATAGTATACAACTAAACAAATTTCATTCATACATTCAATCATAAAATATTTTGCAAACATACTGTGTGCATGACATCAGTCTATACCAAATATCTTTAACTCTGGACATTCTTGAATTTTGATGTTCCTTTTCAGTTAGATTCTAATGTTTAACCATCTTACTTTGTGAAATTCTCTATCTTTCTGCCATCTTTAAAATTTCTTTTACTCTGATTAAAGATTTGGGGGAATGGAATTAGAGAACAGCAGATAGCCTTTTCTAAAATTAATTCCCTTTGTAATAGCCAGGACATGGAAACAACCTAGATGTCCATCAGCAGATGAATGGATAAGAAAGCTGTGGTACATATATATTGAAACATGTATACTATCATGTAAGAACGAAGCACCAGCCTATGTTCCATACAGGATACAGGATGCTTGGGACTGGTGCATGGGGATGATCCGGAGAGAGGATATGGGGTGGGAGGTGGGAGGGGGATCCAGGATTGGGAGCTCATATACACCCGTGGTGGATTCACGTCAATGTATGGCAAAACCAATACAGTATTGTAAGTTAAATAAAGTAAAAATTAAAAAAATAAAAATAAAAAAATAAAAAATAAATAAAATAAAATCAATTCCCATCTAATTAGTGTGTGTGTGTGATTTAGTTGTTCAGTTGTGTTCAACTCTTTGTAGCCCCATGGACTGTAGCCTGCCAGGCTTCTCTGTGTATGGAATTCTCCAGGCAAGAATACAGGAGTAGGTAGCCATTCTCTTCTCCAGGGAATCTACCTGACCCAGGGAGCGAATCCCAGGTTTCAGGCATTGGAGACAGATTTTTTTTCCTTTTCTTTTACTATCTAAGCCACCAGGGAAGCCCCTCATCTAATTAGAACAGTATTTATAAACCTATAGTACGGAAAACTATTTTCCATGGAAAGCTCTGTGAAGAAAGGATTCATTTTCAAAGTTTTGCCATTTTGTAAAATGTACCCTCTCTTAATGTACCCTCTCTTGACTTCCCTGGTGGCTCAGACGGCAAAGCATCCGTCTACAATATGGGAGACCTGGGTTCGATCCCTGGGTTGGGAAGATCCCCTGGAGAAGGAAATGGCAATCCACTCCAGGACTATTGCCTGGAAAATCCCATGGACAGAGGAGTCTGGTAGGCTACAGCCCATGGGGTCTCAAAGAGTCGGACACGACTGAGCAACTTCACTTCACTTAGAGTCAATGGACAGTTAGCATCTGAAAGCCTCAAAGAAAGCCTTTAATAAATATAGTTTAACTAATTCAATCCAGAGTTTCTCAAACATATGTGACCATGAAATTCATTTTCAAGAGCATCGTCTGACTCTAGTGTGACCTGCAGCCACAGCTCACTGACTTTAAAAGACGGCTATTTTATACAACCCCTTTCCACTGTGTAGCAGAAACTGCTGAGAAATCTGGGAACATTTATTCAATTATGCACGTCATCCTAATTTCTTTGGGCCTTACTAACCGATGGGTCAAACCAGGGCACATTAATGGAAGTAACTCAGATTTCCATTTCCATTAATGTGTTGATTCTATTACATGAAATAGGACCTATTTGTGATGTGTCTATTTAAACACGTGTGAGTTCACCAGTGTATATGTGTGTTTATGTGCACACATTCATTCAGTTTGGGGGGAGACAGATGGGCAGTTTTTAGGAGGTAATTTACATATATTCACAAATAAGCCCACTTCCACTGATGTCCTGTTGCTAATATAGCACCTGTGGTTATTAACACCAGCCCATCTGGATTCAAGATCTCTCCACCTGCATTGTCAACTTCACAGGGCACTAACCCCTTGTTATAAATCTAGGAGGTGAGAGGAAATGTCTCCCTTGACTTTGGGAACTATCCAATAAAAATACTTAACTGAGCTTGACTATTTTAAGAGGTTTTAGTGGCATAGCAAGAAGAAGGCAATGGCACCCCATTCCAGTACTCTTGCTTGGACAATCCCATGGATGGAGGAGCCTGGTGGGCTGCAGTCCATGGGATCATGAAGAGATGGACATGACTGAGTGACTTCACTTTCATGCATTGGAGAAGGAAATGGCAACCCACTCCAGTGTTCTTGCCTGGAGAATCCCAGGGATGGGGGAGCCTGGTGGGCTGCCGTCTATGGGGTCACACAGAGTCAGATACGACTGAAGTGACTTAGCAGTGCCATAGCACTTATAGTTATAATTCTGTGCCTTGAATCCCTACTTCCTCTGGTCACTAAAATTCCAAGATCTGCTCATAATAGACAGCTTCTTCACCCAGGATGAGTTATCTCCCAGAAGCCTCCTCATTCTTGCAAATGTTCTTCTGTCTGACCAATGGTCCTCCTACCACTCTTGATGGCTAAACTAGAGTTGACTATGTGATGTTTTTCAGAAGGTGTTGAAACTTTCATTCAAATAACTTTCTTTAGGAGCACTCTGCTACTTCTCCTGGTTTTCTAGCCCCATACTAGCCGGTGCACAAATTTTAGGCTGAAGCTGAGACCACACATCCAAAAACATGCGATAAAAATGATGTCCATAATGAATAATTCACCTCCACCCAGATCAGGACTCTGTCCTGGTATGAGCTCATGATTACAAACTCCCCTTAAAACCGACCTTCAATTCTAGGATAATCTGACTCCAACTGAACTCTCTTGTATTCACCTGACATCTCTGTTTCAGTTCTCTTTCACTTTGTATCTGAATTCTGTCTTTTCCTTCATCATATTGCAAACCCAAACTGGAAAACTCAATACGTTGGTCTGCCAAATTCTTTCTGAATTGCCATTCTGACTCACACACTGCCCAGTGGTCTAGGCTTACTGCTTATCTCACAGAAAGAAATCAAATGATTATAACTCTGCATTTGTCTTATTCTACTTTAAGTTATCTGACTTCTCATAGCATCTCTCCCTCTACGCTTCCTCCATGTGCTTGATTTTTATGGAATGCCTCCAGCCTTATATCTCCATAGTTACCCAATGGAAACCATTTTCATCCCTAATAACTCAGCCCTTGCTGCATACAAAAGACTTTAGGACTAACATCTTCATTGTTAACCTTTGTGCCATGTTCCAGAACTTGGAAACTCACTCCCCACTGAGTATCTCTAGATGGATGCCTGGTACCCAAAACCCAGTATGTCCAGAAGCAACCCTTGACTATCCTTCCACCCCTCTCATTACGGTGGTCTTGTTCACCCTCCATTTCTAAATCTTACACTCTCAGGCATTTTTGAATCTTCCCCTTTGCCTTATCCTCCACTTGCTATCAGTTTCTAAGACTCATTGACTTTACCTCCATTTCCTTTTCCCCCATTTTTGTTCCTGCTAAGGTCATAGTTTACTCTTTCTTGTCTCTTTGACTAAGATTCTTCCCTATTTGGTCACCTGCCACCAAGGTAGCATCATACTTTCCATATACAAGCCACCTTACATATTACTGTTGACCAATTTTCTGCAACAGCAGTACTTCTTTGACTGCAAAGTGCAAATGTAGCCCCTAATAAGCTATACTATACACCAACATACTTTCCATATGTATTCAGAAACACTTTTGTTTAAAGGATACAATACAAATGACCTATTGTTGTGCTCCATAGATACCAAGTTTTCAACCTTAATGATTTTACTTATGATGTTCCTCTGTATTGGAAAGTCTCTCTTTCTTCCAGACCATGTTATCATGTCCAAAATAAATTTATTATTCTTGCTATTTAAAGTAATGTTTTCCTTATTATAATATTTCCTTATAGTTTTCCTCAAACACTACCCTTCCGTGAAGCTTTCCATAGTGCAACTATTCAGGAAAAAAATCATTGCTTCAATTCACCTCATGTGGTAACTTTATGAAAACTACCCTTTAGGTACCTGCTTCTTCTACCTTTTGTTATAAGTGTGGTTGTATATTTTTCCTTCTAGAGATTATGTTATTTGAAGATTATATAAATCTTATTTATCTTTGTTTTCTTCACTATACTTAATAAATTATTCAAATTGTCCTGTATGATAGCTACTAATTTTTAAATATTTTTGAAATTATCATGCTAAAAAGTGTCATGTTTCTAGAAGCATCATTATTTATTGATTAAACAAGTGTTAGTTTTTACTGGCACAAAGCTTCTGTTATGAAGATTGGATTAATGTTGCTTTAGGGATAAAGCTTGGCTTAACACATTCAATTATCTGAATATGTTGGATGTGATTAAAGAATAAGTATTGTCCCTGTCAAATTGTTTTACAAATTAAATTACTTTCATGAGGGCCCAAAGAATAAGATGAACTGAAGAACACGGTTTAGCAAAGAGGATGCCGTATTCTTCTAAAGTACTTCTATAACCAAGTGAATTAAAGGATAGAGTGTCAAATACAGGGCTCTACTGAAACTTCTGATAAGCAGAATAGGAGTTATAATGTTAATTGCAAATACCCAGTGGCCTAGTCAGAGAAAAAGTCCCCAAAAAAGAGAAAAAATAAAACATAACTGTAAGCTCTTCTTTTTCAATTCAGCATTTAATACTACATGCTTATAACCAACAGTCTATAGAAATAGATGTAGAATGATACAAATTAAAAAGAAATGATAAATAATATCTACTTGTGCTGTGCTTAGTCACTCAGTTGTGTCTGACTCTGCAACCCCATGGACTGTAATCAGCTAAGCTCCTCTGTCCATGGGAATTCTCCAGGCAAGAATACTGGAGTGGGTTGCCACGAACTTCTCCAGGGGATCTTCCTGCAGGTCTCCCACATTGCAGGCTGATTACTTTACCATCTGAGCCACTAGGGAAGCCCAAGAACACTGGAGTGGGTAGCCTGTCCCTTCTCCAGGGGAACTTCCCTACCCAGGAATTGAACCGGGGTCTCCTGCATCATAGGCAGATTCTTTACCAGCTGAGCTTCCCAGGAAGTGAAGACATGAGACATGTAAATGCCCTGTTATCAGAAGACAATAAGACCATGTACCTGAAGCTGGGTGAGCAATGAGAGAGTAGAAAGATAGTGAGGAGATAGATCATATAATTTCCTTTTTGAAGGCCAGGGTAATGAGTTTGAGTTTTATTTTAAGTATGATGGGAAAGGATTACAAAATTTTAACAACAGGGAGGCCTGGCGTGCTGCAGTTCATCGGGTCACAAAGATTCAGACACAACTGAGTGACTGAACTGAACTGAACTGAAGTGAACCAATCTGTTTCATATTATCAAAGGTTCACTGTGGCTACAATGTGAAAAATAAGCTGCAGAGACTGGGGGAATACACAAATGGAAACAAAGAGACTCCTTAGGAACTGGTTTTAGTCTTGTAGTCTAGACAAGATGGAAAAAATAGTGGTGGACATGATGAGAGATGATCAGATTCTGTATGCACATTGAGAGCAGAGTCAACAGCACTCTTCGGCCCTTCCTCCCTCTCTTCTCCTGGAACTCCACTGGTGCATGCATTGTCTCTCCTAATAATATCCCAAAGCCTTTCTTCACCTTTTCATCTTTTCTGCTTTGTTTTCCTCTGATGGGATAATTCCAAGTGAACTGTCTTCAGATTCACAAATTCTTTCTTTTGCTTTTTTCAAGTCTACTCTTATGCTCTCTTGGAGAAGGAAAAGGCAACCATATGCAGTATTCTTTCCTGGAAAATTCCATGGACAGAGAAGCCTGGTGAGGTACAGTCCATGCGGTCACAAAGAGTTGGACATGACTGAGCATTGCATTTTTCATTTCATTAATAATATTCTTCAGCTCCAGAATCTGTTTGGTTTTTTTTTATCATTTCCATCTTTCTGTTGCCCTTCTCATTTTGTGCATGTACTGTCTTTTTCAATTCATTTAATTGTCTTTCTGTGTTTTCTTGCAGCTCACTGAGATGTCTTGAAACAACCATTTTGATGCCTTTCTCGGGCAAATTGCAGCTCCACATTTCTCGGGGTCAGTTCCTGGAGAATCACTGTATTGTGTCATGTTTCCTTGGTTTTTCAGATTCCCTGGAGCCTTGTATTGCTATTCACTCACTTGTAGAAGTAACCACTCCCTCCAGTCTTTGCCGATGGGTTTCAGGTTAGGAATAACTTCTGTCTGTCCAGTCGGGCTCTCTTAGACTCTCTCAGAACTTTTTCTCTGGCTATGCCTGTTCTAGACTTTCTTGCTCCCTCTGCTAGGGGAATTTTAAGCGTGTGTGCCTTCTCTTGATCCTGTAAAGCCAGGTTGTTCTCTCTCAGAAAGCCTCTTGTTTGCTTTCTCTAGTGCTGAATATTCAAATGGATGCTTTTCCTTCTCAGCCCACAGAGTCAGGGTGGTTTTCTATGTGCTCTCACCATCTACCAAGTCTCACACTTGCCCCTCAGAAGTATGCACAGTCACATGGTGTGTGTGCGTGTGTTTATGTATGTGTGTGTATATTATATAACATATAGGAAATACCTTTGAGTCAGCTGGGGGATCCCTCAACACGGTGTCCCAGCCTTCGAGGGCAGGCTTCCTGGTGTTTCCACAAAGTGTTTTGTAGAATCTGCATCCTCCTGAGGCCCTTCAGAAGGCTTGGCTGCTGCTTTCCCAGCCACTGTCTGCTTCCTGGTCCCGCACACCTCAGTTTTCCAGATAAGGCCAGAAAGATGCACGCATCTTGCTGTATCACTCTCCTATGTGCTTATGAGCTTTTATGCTCACAAATTTATTGGACCAAAATAAAATTAAGAACGAAAAGACATAAGTAAGAGAGCAAAAGGGCAACCAACCGAGTGGAAGGAAATATTTGCAATGTACGTATTAGCCAAAGTACTTTTATTCAAAATTTAGAATTAATAAGGAAAAGGAATACAAAATAATAGGAAAAGGGAAGGTTTAGACTCAAAGAAGTACTTCAAAAAAAAGGCTATTGGCATTGTGGTCTTGTGGTGAGCATAGTTGCTTTCCAAAAAGAGGTTATTCAAAAGTCTCAGTTCAGTTCAGTCACTCAGTTGTGTCCGCCTCTTTACGACCCCATGGACTGCGGCACACCAGGCTTCCCTGGCCATCACCAACTCCCGGAGCTTGCTCAAACTCATGCCTATCGAGTCAGTGATGCCATCCAACCATCTCATCCTCTGTCATCCTCTTCTCCTCCTGCCTTCCATCTTTTCCAGCATCAGTAATGAGTCAGTTCTTCACATCAGGTAGCCAAAGTATTGGAGCTTCAGCTTCGAAGTCAGTCTTTCCAATGAACACCCAGGACTGATCTCCTTTTGGATGGATTGATTGGATCTCTTTTCAATCAAAGGGACTCTCAAGAGTCTTCTCCAACACCACAGTTCAAAAGCATCAATTCTTCAGTGCTCAGCATTTTTTATAGTCCAACACTCACATCCATACATGACTAGTGGAAAAACCATAGCTTTGACTAGATGGACCTTTGTTGGCAAACTAACATCTCTGCTTTTTTAATATACTGTCTAGGTTGTTCATAGCTTTTCTTCTAAGAAGCAAGTGTCTTTTAATTTCATGGCTGCTGTCACAATCTGCAGTGATTTTGGAGCTTAAGAAAATAAAGTCTATCACTGTTTCCATTGTTTCCCCATCTATTTGCATGAAGTGATGTGACCAAATGTCATGATCTTAGTTTTTGAATGTTGTCTTTCAAGCCAGCTTTTTCACTCTCCTCTTTCATTAAGAGGCTCTTCAGTTCCTCTTTACTTTCTGCTATAAGGGTGGTATCATCTGCATATCTACATCAACATCATTAATCAGGAAAATGAAAATAAAAACCCACATTAAACTGATACTTTGTTTTCATACCTGCTAACATATTATATATTCTGGGGTCTCTGCTTGGTTCACCAGGCCAGCAAGGCCCCTCCACTCAAATTCCAGACTAAGGAATCTCTATGCCTTTCTTTCAGACAATACCCATAGAATCACTTTCTTTCTCCAAAAGCCGTTTTATAATTTCTCAGCTGCTGACAGTTTCCCATCCCTTCTTTTTGTGGGTTTTATTAGGAGGCAATTATTTTAAAATAACAATTTGATAAGTCATTGAACAAGAAACTGTGACTTTTTGTTTTGTTTTAATTTCTTAACTTTTTATTTCATGTAAACGATGTGGTGTTAGTTTCAGGTGTACAGCAAAGTGATTCAGTTCTACGTATGTGCTCAATTGCCCAGCTGTACCTGATTCTTTACGACCCCATTGACTGTAGCCTACCAGACTCCTCTGTCCATGGGATTTTCCAGGCAAGAATACTGGAGTGGATTGTCCAAGTTGTACATATGCATGTATCTATTCTTTTTGAGCAAACTCCAGGAGACAAGGAAGAACAAGGAAGCCTGGCATGCTGCAGTCCATGACATCACAAAGAGTTGGACATGACTTAGTGACTGAACATTATTTTTTCAAGTTCTTTTCCCATTTAGGTTATTATGGAATATTGAGCAGAGTTCCCTGTGCTATATAGTAAATCCCTGTTGGTTACGTACTTTAGATATGGTGGTGTGTATATGTCGGTCCTAACCTCCCAATCTATCCTTCCTCAATGACATCTCTTTTTTGCATCTTTTTTTCTGGTCTCTTAAACTGCACATGTATTTATTTTTTCTTTCTTTTTATAAAATATAATTTTTTATTCTGATTAAATCATTAGCTTTCTTAAGAAATGTTCCCATTTTTGTTAATGCCTACGTGATTTAGAATTTCAGCTTTCACTATCTTTCTGATAGAGAGTTTATTAGATTGACTCATGTAGATTACCATTTTGTAGGTCAAAATGATAATGTCAGTCAAAATGTCTGGCAAAATGAAAGCAGTGTAATTTCTTGGTCTTCAGCAATTTCATAGGATTAAACTTACATTGGATGTTTCCAGGCTGTTCAATTTTTGAGTATTTTTGTTAATTTCTGTTTCATTTTTTTTTAAAGTTTGTTAGACAATATAACTTAAAATGTATTATTTTTGGTGTACAATAAGTTTTTAAAAGTCATGTGCAAGTATGTGTTCAGTCACTTTACTTGTGGCCCACTCTTTGAGCCCCTGTGGAACCCAACAGGCTCCTCTGTCCATGGGATTCTCCATGCAAGAATACTGGAGTGGGTTGCCATGCCCTCCTCCAGGGAATCTTCCTGACTCAAGGATTGAACCCATGCCTCTGTATCTCCTGCACTCCAAGCAAATTCTTTACCACTGAGCCACCAGGGAAGCCCATATGCTAGTATATAAAAGCTTTTAAATAAATGATGAATGAATGTATCCCTTTGGAGAGAACACAGTACTGTGTGTGTGTTTGTGTCACGTGAGTGACCTGTAGCTATTCAATTTCTTTATATCAGAGTTTGGAAATTATGATATGCTTTACAAATTCCTACCAGTAGAAAACTAACTTTATTTTTGGCCTGTTGAGTGTTTAAAAAATAAAATTTAAAAAACTCTAAAGCAAGATGTGGACTTGCCATTTCAGTCACAATGTATACAATTTGTCTTATTGCTAATCTAATCCACAAATTATATTATCTGCCAAGATGCTGTAGGCACTTGAGTTTTATTCTGTAGTTTATATCTTTTCTCTTGTGACTAGCACTTTTAAAAATATTTTTGTCTTGTTAGATAGTTTTTCCATTATTCCCTCCAACCACTGAAGCAACTATCTTCTTACCCTATCCCTGTACAAAATTTTATAATTCAAATATCATACATCTTTGATTACACAAAGCCCTTTTTAGGCTCTAATTGCATCCTCTTGAGAGCTTACATTTCTCTTTTGTTCAAACTTTTTTCTGTCTTTTCATTTATTTTGCCTCAAAGGAAACCTCCTATTATTATTCAACTTAGCCTCTTTCTCTGCTTTTACTGAGTCTTTTTAAAATGGATCTCTTTTCTTCTCATGAGTTTAGATACCTCCACATCTTCAAAAGCCAGGATTTGGTGGTTTCTTAAGGCAACCCAAGAGACATCACTGTCCCAGCCTGTGAAGCAATGGACAAGTCACCAGACAATATTGGGACCCCCTTGCACTGAAGCACGGGATGAAGACTGTGTGGTGCTTTAGTCTTAATTAAAAACTCTTGAAGAGGAGTGTCTTCTTCCAACCACATGGAATATTATGTAGCCTGCTAGGTGCAATGGTTTCCTGGGCCTCCGACACCAGGAGGAACACACAGCCTCCTCCAAGACTTGATTTCATGGGAGAGAAGGCACAGTCCTCTCCTCTCACAAATGATGCCAGGCTGGTAATGTAATTTCTTGGCCTTCACTCCAGGCTCTGTTACCTCCATAAATAATAAAAACCAAGTTGTGGTAGCAAACTGATTTCCTCCAGACCCATTTAAGAGTGTTATTTTATTTGTTGAGATGCCCAGCAAGAAGGTGAGAAAAAAGTCTGGGATGTGAATTCAAATCATCACCCTTCCTGAAAAGCCAGCCACTCTTTTTTAATTATGTTCAATAAATTTTTTCTAGTCTTATAAGGGTGAATATCCTCTAGCATTCCCTAGCCTTCTCATCTTGTACACTATTGCTGTAGAATCCCAGTACTTCCCACCCCATCATCTACAGGATTCTGTAATGAAGCCCCAAGCTATTTTCTCTAACTCCAATCTCCCTTCTAATCTCTAGCCCTATATTTACAACTATGCTTCAGGAATCTTCTCCTGGAGGTTTTATTAATTCAACAGTTTGATATGATAAAGATCAAATTCATCACCATTTCCCATATTTGTTCCATAGTCCATAAGGAATTCATCAAATCATGTCAACATTTTCTAGGTTTCAATCAAGCTAGAAGTTGAAAACAATTCTTGACTCATTTTCTCCTAACTCCAATAGCAAGTGGATACTCCAGTGTAGATTTCACATTTGGATTCTCTGAATTCATTGATTTTCCCATTTCTATGGCTACCGGCTATTATGGAACCCCCTGTTCTCTATCAGGCACTATTGTAAGATATTCCTAATAGGGATCTTTCTCCCCAGATTTTCTGATTACAGTCCATTTATCAGCATGCTATTTACTTTCAAATTGTCCCATTCCAAGATTTTTCCATCAAAAATAAAATGAGATTCCCATTGTGAACCTAAACACTTCAGTGGCTATATTGTGATAGCATAGAACATTTGGTCCTAGAAACCCATCCTTCAGTTCAGTTCAGTCACTCAGTCGTGTCCAACTCATTGCAACCCCATGATTCGCAGCACGCAAGGCCTCCCTGTCTATCACCAACTCCCGGAGTTCACTCAGACGCACGTCCATTGAGTATATATATTTAAAGGTCCACCTCCAATCACCCCTTTAACACAGAGACATCTCATGCCAGAGCTATGCTGTGACATTCGCTCTTCTCTCAAACATACAATGTGTTATGAAATGGAACATGACCCTATATAGGGTCCTTGACCTCCATGTCCTCAGCCTGCATTTTGTCTGTGCAAAAACTTTAGCCAAAGGTAAGTTTAATCAGAGAAGTGAGAAATACAGAAACAAAGGAAAATATTCAAAGGACACCAAATAATAATAATAATAATGTAATCATTAAGCAAAGTCAAGGGTCTTGAGTGGCTCCTCCAGGCCTGCAGATAATATCCTGAGCCATATCCTAGGATCTGTCTTACAGATACTGAAGCCAGGGGGAAGAAGTTAACTACACAATGACCAGACTGGACAAGACGTAAGCAGTCACAGGTCCGAGAACTGGCCTCAAAGAAACGGGAACAAACCAGCCTTGGGACTGAAGATTAACTGACGCTGGTCAGATCACTGCCTGACCAGTTTCAAGATGGCTGTCAGAGCTGACTGTTGCATCTGCATACAGCCATCACCACCTCCACCCTCCGTCCATAAAAGGTCTTCCTCACTGGTGTCTGGGGTTGGAGAGTGGTGTGTCAGCCTTTGGACAGAGTCCACCCTCCCCTACTGTGGCCAGCATCTGAAATAAAGCAAAATTGCCTTTCTACCAACCCGTCTTCTTTATTTACTCTTAGCGCCGAGCAGCTGGACCTGGTCTCTGTAATTCTTTTACACCCTTATACCCAGGCTCCTGTGTTTTCATTTACTTACCCTTGATGCTCTTCTCACCTTTTCTACTCATTCTGCATGTTCTCTTAGGCTGAGCTCCAAGAATAGCTTCTTAAAAATCTTCTCTGATTTTGCTGAAAATTACCCCCTTCTTTTGCCATCTCAAAGCACTTTGAGATACTGAATTGGGTATCAGTTATTTCAAGTTTATTTGTCTCATTGGATAAATCATAAGTTTTGGAAAAGCTAGATTTCATCTTTTATCACTAGTGTAGTAAGTTATTAAATAAACCCACTCAATAAAATATGACCCACACTATTCAGCTCATTATGAATTTTTAGATTATGGGGAGAGAAAAACAAATTAGTTTAATCAAAAAGAGGGAAATATTGACTGACAAAATCAAATCAAGAAAAGATAAAACAGTTTATTCCTTTCTTCCTCTCTGCTTCATTCTGTATGGGGATTTTCTCAAGTTGGTTGTGCCCATGGGTCTGGAATCTTACCACAAGCATCACTACAATTACACCCTCATGTCATAAAGAAAATGGGATTGTTTTCCTCGAACTCTCATTAGAAAATACAAGTGGAAAACTCCAAGTGGCCCAGTTTTAATATGGACACAACCAGAGACCAGAGGGCTGAAGATTGACTAGTCTCTCCCAACAAAAATCACAGGGATAGAAAATTAGAAAAATAGTTCCCCAAAATAGACTGCATTTCCAGTATGAGAAAGAATAAAGGTTTCCCTCCATTAACTTCATCATGTGGAAATACCTAACACCCAGTGCAAGTGGAAGTGTCAGTCACTCAGTCTTGTCTGACTCTTTGTGACCCCAAGGACTGTAGCCCACTAGGCTCCTCTGCCCATGAAATTCTCCAAAGCAAGGATACTGGAGTAGATTGCCATTCCCTTATATAGGGGATCTTCCTGACCCAGGGATCAAACCTGGGTCTCTGGTATTGCAGGCAAATGCTTTACCTCTGAGCCACCAGGGAAGCCACCGAGTGATTGGTCCAAAAAGTGAGTATTAGCCCTTGCCATTAACACTGGTCTTGCAAGTGCTCGAGTTTGCTGTAGTCTAAAGATTTTCCCCTTTTAAGTATGAAAGCATTTTATTTACATCCATTTTAATGCCTCATGAATAGCCTGATTAATTCTAGAGTTCCTCCATTGCTATGATGTAGAGAGATGGATATTTCATGAACATAAACTTCTTTTTCTCATTTCTCCTAAAAGGAACATTGCTAGGGATATTAAAAATTGGTATCTAGGGAAAAATAATGAGGTGTATTGTTTTGTGTGTGTGTGTAACAGAACTTTCAGTTCAGTTCAGTTCAGTCACTCAGTTGTGTCCGACTCTTTGTGACCNTAATATGTGTATTGCATTATTCAAATAAAAATAAATATCTGTAATATGTTTGTACATGCATGCTAAATTGCTTCAGTCATGTCTGACTCTTTGCAACTCTATGAACTGAAGCCCACCAGGCTCCTTTGATGGGATTCTCCAGGCAAGAATACTGGAGTGGATTGAGATGCCCTCCTCCAGGGGATCTTCCCTACCCAGGACCTGTCTCTTATACACATCTACCAACTCCCAGAGTTCACTCAGACTCATGTCCATCAAGTCGGTGATGGCATCCAGCCATCTCATCCTCTGTCGTCCCCTTCTCCTCTTGCCCCCAATCCCTCCCAGCATCAGAGTCTTCTCCAATGAGTCAACTCTTCACATGAGGTGGCCATAGTACTGGAGTTTCTCCTTTAGCATCAGTCCTTCCAATGAACACCCAGGACTGATTTCTTTCAGAGTGGACTGGTTGGATTTCCTTGCAGTCCAAGAGACTCTCAAGAGTCTTCTCCAACACCACAGTTCAAAAGTGTCAATTCTTTGGCCCTCATCTTTCTTCACAGTCCAACTCTCACATCCATACATGACCACTGGAAAAACTGTAGCCTTGACTAGATGGACCTTAGTCAGCAAAGTAATGTCTCTGCTTTTCAATATGCTATCTAGGTTGGACATAACTTTTCTTCCAAGGAGTAAGCATTTTTTAATTTCATGGCTGCAATCACCATCTGCAGTGATTTTGGAGCCCAGAAAAATAAAGTCTGACACTGTTTCCACTGCTTCCCCATCTATTTTCCATGAAGTGATGGGACCAGATGCCATGATCTTAGTTTTCTGAATGTTGAACTTTAAGCTTTTACACTCTTCTCTTTCACTTTCATCAAGAGGCTTTTGAGTTCCTCTTCACTTTCTGCCATAAGGGTGGTGTCATCTGCATATCTGAGGTGATTGATATTTCTCCTGGCAATCTTGATTCCAGCTTGTGTTTCTTTCAGTCCAGCGTTTCTCATGATGTACTCTGCATAGAAGTTAAATAAGTAGGGTGACAATATACAGCCTTGACAGACTCCTTTTCCTATTTGGAACCAGTCTGTTGTTCCATGTCCAGTTCTAACTGTTGCTTCCTGACCTGCATACAGATTTCTCAAGAGGCAGGTCAGGTCGTCTGGTATTCCCATCTCTTTCAGAATTTTCCACAGTTTATTGTGATCCACACAGTCAAAGGCTTTGGCATAGTCATTAAAGCAGAAGTAGATGTTTTTCTGGAACTCTCTTGCTTTTTCCATGATCCAGCGGATGTTGGCAATTTGATCTCTGGTCCTCTGCCTTTTCCAAAACCAGCTTGAACATCTGGAAGTTCACGGTTCATGTGTTGCTGAAGCCTGGCTTCGAGAATTTTGAGCATTACTTTACTAGCATGTGAGATGAATGCAGTTGTGTGGTAGTCTGAGCATTCTTTGGCATTGCCTTTCTTTGGGGTTGGAATGAAAACTGACCTTTTCCAGTCCTGTGGCCACTGCTGAGTTTTCCAAATTTGCTGTCATATTGAGTGTAGCACTTTCACAGCATCATCTTTCAGGATTTGAAATAGCTCAACTGGAATGCCATCACCTCCACTAGCTTTGTTCATAGTGATGCTTTCTAAGGCCCACTTGACTTCACATTCCTGGATGTCTGGCTCTAGGTGAGTGATAATACCATCGTGATTATCTTGGTCATGGAGATCTTTTTTGTATAGTTATTCTGTGTACTCTTGCCACCTCTTCTTAATATCTTCTCCTTCTGTTAGGTCCATACCATTTCTGTCCTTTATCGAGCCCATCTTTGCATGAAATACTCCCTTGGTATGTCTAATTTTCTTGAAGAGATCTCTAGTCTTTCCCATTCTGTTGTTTAGAAAAAACAGAACTTTAGAAATATGTTAATGTCTTAGATTTCAGTTAAATAGCTGAGCAAAAATCAAGGCTTCTGACTGAGTGTACATGCATTATTGATTATACCTACATCTGCCTTTAATCAAATATTCTAAGAGAATCACACAGCACTTCAAATACTGATTGGCCCATAATTTAATGCTTCTGCTTATAGCATCAAATATAACCTTAATTTTAAAATGTTGTACAAATTGTATATTTGAAATTTCAAAGTGCTTGTAGCTAAGTAAATGCTATCTTTTCTACCAAAGAAGATTGGAAGAAAGAACCTAAAAAATTCACTGTGAAATGTATGCTCTTGTTTTAGCAAAAGAGTTATCGCCTAAATTTTCTTGATTAAGAAAATATTAAGTTTTGCCTTGCTTTGCCTGAGTATGCAGATTCTGAGTAGTCATGCATCTCATTTGCATTGACTAAGTGTCTATGTAACAGAATTTCATTTGGCTTCATAAAACAGAAAAACAGCCTGAAGTATCTAACCAAGGGTATGTGTATATTTAAGTTTCTAAATGACAAGAAATCTATGAGAGACTCATCAAGGCTTACTCCAAGGTGCTATCTGACATCCAGTTTCTTATTCCCAACTTTACCATGCAACTTTCCTGGGCATAGTTCCCAAATGATTACTTAACCTCTGGAAAGAAGAAAGTAGTGATAAAAATAAAGACATAACACCAATTTCAAAGACAAAAAATTTCCAGAGATCCTCAACAGATATCTGCTTATATTTCATTAGCTGATATTTTGTTAACATACCCACCATTAGATGCAAAGATGGCTTTAAAATATCATTTTAGGCTAGACTCATACAATCAGAGTTCTCTTAATTTTAATAAAAAGAAGGGACACTGAGAGTGAATAATAACAAAACTTTCAGTGTCCATCACAGCCTACTATGCATTAGTGATTAGGTTCATCATCAAAGGGAACTGAAGGAAAAAATTAAACCTACCAAAGCTGTGTTTATAATCGTGCTTCAAGAAATACACAGGGCTCATATTTCTCTAATAAAGGAAATTTTATGATCAAATACAAATCAATCAAAATTTTCTTTCTGTCTGAAGTAGCCAGACATACAAATGCATCTTCAAGAAACCTCCAGTTTATGTGACTTAGGCTCCATCTCTTTTTGCTAGTCTGGGCAACACCCTAACTTCCCAGTGTCTGTCTCCTTATCTGTAGAATAAGGATGATATCCCTCCATTGTGTTGTGAAGTGAAGTGAAGTGAAGTGAAAGTCGCTCAGTTGTATCTGACTCTTTGTGACCCCATGGACTATACAGCCCATGGAATTCTCCAGGCCAGAATACTGGAGTGGGTAGCCTTGCCCTTCTCCAGGGGATCTTCCCAACCCAGGGATCAAACCCAGGTCTCCCGCATTGCAGAAGGATTGTTTACCAGCTGAGCCACAAGGGAAGCCCATTGTGTTGTAGATGAAGTAAACTAAGAGATATATGTAACGTGATTAGTTAGGTAGCAGTAATTATTATTAGATAACCACCCTCTTACACTGTTGGTGGGAATGCAAACTAGTACAGTCACTATGGAGAACAGTGTGGAGATTTCTTAAAAAACTGGAAATAGAACTGCCATACAACCCAGCAATCCCACTGCTGGGCATACACACTGAGGCAACCATAACTGAAAGAGACACATGTACCTCAATGTTCGTTGCAGCACTGTTTACAATAGCTAGGACATGGAAGCAACCTAGATGTCCATCAGCAGATGAATGGATAAGAAAGCTGTGGTACATATACACAATGGAATATTACTCAGCTATTTAAAAAAAAAGAACACATTTGAGTTAATTCTAATGAGGTGGATGCAACTGGAGCCTATTATACAGAGTGAAGTAAGTCAGAAAGAAAAACACCAATACAGGATACTAACACATATATATGGAACTTAGAAAGATGGTAAAAATGACCCTATATGCAAGGCAGCAAAAGAGACACAGATATAAAGAACAGACTTTTGGGCTCTGTGGGAGAAGGCGCGGATGGGACAGTGTCAGAGAATAGCATTGAAACATGTATATTACCATATGTTAAATAGATGACCAGTGCAAGTTTGACGCAGGAAGCAGAGCCACCCAAAGGTGATGCTCTGGGACAATCCAGAGGGATGGGGTGGGGAGGGAGATGGGAGGGGGGTTCAGGATGATGGGACATATGTACACCCATGGCTGATTCTTGTCAATGTATGCCCAAACCACCACAATATTGTAAAGTAATTAGCCTCTAATTAAAATAAATTAATTTTAAAAAGAGTGTTAGATAACCATAATAAGATGAAAATAGCTGACATCAGATTTACATTTGGGGATCTGTATTGGTGTCACAATATTGCAAGAACCTAGTTTCTTACCACTGTGTGTGTCAGTGACAGCCCAGCTACTTCATCAGATCTAACCCACTTGAGAGGAGGGAGTCCCAAAATGCCAACAGAGGCAACACCATGCAATACTTAAAGCCGATATTGGTGAAAATGATAGCAAATGCATTTCCTGGCTGAGAGGTTGATTCCCTCAGCAGTTTGAAAGATTCTCTGAATCTCATTTAACATGTAGCAAAGTTCCTATCAAAAGAACTTTATAGTAAAGAAAGTTAACTAATTACATACTCACTTTACTCTCAGCATTTTAGTTTTTTCTTAACAAAGTCTCAACCAAATCTTCATGGCCAACTCATGTTATAAAACTCCCAAATACTCTGACTTATTTTCCTGCAGTGTTATGCATTAAGTTCCCTATACACAAACCTTCAAGTTGCAATTTTTCAAAGATGTGAACGTCAGGCGTGAGCAAAACTGCAGCTTGTCCCCCATCTCATATTGCTAACAGTCCTTCCCTCCACCACCTCCCATCTCCTCTCCCTGCTCCAGTCAGTAACTCTCCTTGCCTGTTTGCCAGCTGTTGTGCCGTACTACTGTACTTTTCAAGGCAATGAAGTATAAGATTAAAAATGTCTTCTTTGTTTGTGTGTGTTTATTTTTGTGTGTGTGTGTTTGCTCATTTTTATTGTATTATGTGTGTGCAAATTATTATAAACCAATTACAGAGCAGCACTCTATAGCTGACTGTGTTACTTGAATACTTAGCCTAAATTTGTTGGACTTTCAAACAAATTGGACTTACAAATGCACTCTCAGATTGGAACTCTTTCATATGTAGGGGACTTAGTGTACTCTTTATTTTTTTATCACTTTATTTTTCTGAGCCTGTCTTCCTTCTATCCTGGTGTTCAAATCCTCCCATTTGTTACAATGTATATAGTTCCCTGTTACAAAGCTTTGTGTCCTTGAATCTTGCATAGATTTTGTGAGTTCATCATGCTTTACACAAGGCTCTGTGCTGTGGAGACATTGTCCTATTTCGTCTCTCAAAGGCAGACCCCTAGTTCATTGATTCTACTGCTGCTAAGTCATTTCAGTCGTGTCCAATTCTGTGCGATCCCATAGACGGCAGCTCACCAGGCTCCTCTGTCCCTGGGATTCTCCAGGCAAGAACGCTGGAGTGGGTTGCCATTTCCTTCTCCAATCTAGCCATTCTTAAATTAATTACTAATTTGAGGATGCTCACATCACATGAGGAGTATGAAAATGTATTTCATGTGTATATACACTAGAGGCCTGAGTATCTCGTTGGCAAGCTGGACAACCTCTATGCAGATTTTCAAGACCTTAAGAATGGGAGCCCTTTCTAATTTGCTGGATCTCCCTAGGTGGTGCTAATGGTCCAGAACCTGCCTGCCAATGCAGGGAACCTCAGAGACATAGGTTCCATCCCTGGGTCGGGAAGATCCCCTGGAGGATGAAAGGCAGCCCACTCCAGTATTCTGACCTGGAAGATCCCATGGGCAGAGGAGCCTGGCGAGCTACACTCCATGGGGCTGCAAAGAGTCAGACACAACTGAAGCAACTTAGCACATACACTATGTAGATGAGTTCTTTCCTATGTAGGATCTGCTTATTCTTTCTTCCTCTTTTGGACTATCACCTCCTTTGAGGCTGATCTTGGCTGATTTAGCTCTTGTAGTGTAGACATTGATCAATATTAGTCCACTATGAAATTAATGAATGAATAAGGAAGTGTTAAGCCCATGGGCTTGAGTGTTCTGTGTCCCACTGCTTTTGTATCTGGGAGTATATTTACCTCCTCTGTGACAAAGCCAGCCTTACCAATGTGAATGTGGACAATCCAGGCCTTGTGATACTCCATCAAAGAAGAGACTTTCGCACAGAGAAGAGAAATTGCTGTTTTTTGTGAATAAGAGTTGGAGATGCTACCTTCTTAAGCAGAGCCAAACAGCATCCCGGACTTACCAAGACCAACTATTGAATTTACAGAGGGAAGAACATGGTGCTCGCCTGCTCTCAGGTCAGAGCAAGAGAGGAGAGGAAGCTTGTCCCTGACAAACTGATGTCCACTTCTCACTCCCACTAATGGTGTGTCTTTGACATTCATTCATCTTTAAGAATATGATGTCCTGGAAGGCCTTTCTCCTGTCACAAAAAACACCTTAATAGCCAATTTTTCAAAGACTCTTCTTTCCTGGTCAGATCATTTTGTCAGTTTTATACTAAAATTCAGTCTCATGTTGCTTATTGAAGGATGTACAATATATTTTCCTTTTGAAACATTTTAGGATTAATTTCCTAAAAAGTGATCATTCAATTCAGTTCAGTTGCTCAGTCATGTCTGACTCTTTGTGACCCCATGAATTGCAGCACGCTAGGCCTCCCTGTCCATCACCAACTCCCAGAGTTCTCTCAGGTCAGAGCAAGAGAGGAGAGGAAGCTTGTCCCTGACAAACTGATGTCCACTTCTCACTCCCACTAATGGTGTGTCTTTGACATTCATTCATCTTTAAGAATATGATGTCCTGGAAGGCCTTTCTCCTGTCACAAAAAACACCTTAATAGCCAATTTTTCAAAGACTCTTCTTTCCTGGTCAGATCATTTTGTCAGTTTTAGACTAAAATTCAGTCTCATGTTGCTTATTGAAGGATGTACAATATATTTTCCTTTTGAAACATTTTAGGATTAATTTCCTAAAAAGTGATCATTCAATTCAGTTCAGTTGCTCAGTCATGTCTGACTCTTTGTGACCCCATGAATTGCAGCACGCTAGGCCTCCCTGTCCATCACCAACTCCCAGAGTTCACTCAAACTCATGTCCATTGAGTTGGTGATGCCATCCAGCCATCTCATCGTCTGTTGTCCCCTTCTCCTCCTGCCCCTAATCCCTCCCAGCATCAGGGTCTTTTCCAATGAGCCAACTCTTCACATGAGGTGGCCAAAGTATTGGAGTTTCAGCTTTAGCATCAGTCCTTCCAATGAACACTGAGGACTGATCTCCTTGAGGATGGACTGGTTGGATCTCCTTGCAGTCCAAGGGACTTTCAAGAGTCTTCTCCAACACCACACTTCAAAAGCATCAATTCTTTGGCCCTCATTTTTCTTCACAGTCCAACTCTCACATCCATACATGACTACTGGAAAAACCATAGCCTTGACTAGATGGACGTTTATTGGCAAAGCAATGTCTCTGTTTTTGAATATGCTATCTAGGTTGGTCATAACTTTCCTTCCAAGGAGTGTCTTTTAATTTCATGGCTGCAATCACCATCTGCAGTGATTTTGGAGCCCCCAAAAATAAAGTCTGACACTGTTTCCACTGTTTCCCCATCTATTTCCCATGAAGTGATGGGACCAGAGGCCATGATCTTAGTTTTCTGAATGTTGAGCTTTAAGCCAACTTCATTAGAGAATTTAAATATAATGAATGCATTTAATTGCAGAATTATTTTCATATTGAGTGCAAATTTGATTTAAAAATTAAGGCTATATTTTTCATTGCCTTGTTTTTATCAAAACATAAGTACAAAATAATTTGTTAAATGTACGAAGATGTAAATAATAATGATACAATGATCACCTGAATATCCACTATCCCATTTAAGAAAATAAAGAACATAATTGACTTTAAAGTTATTATTATCAGCTTTTGGGTCATATCCAGATTCCATCCCAGTTGCATCTTTTCTTGCCTGGAATTATCATCATGAAATTCAGTGCCTTCTATTTTCGTCTTCTTTTTTCTGCTTTTTTGCATGGCATGTGGGATCTTCCCTGATCAAGGATCAAAATCGAACCTGTGCCTCCTGCAATGGGAGCATGGAATCTTAACCACTGAACCACCAGGGAAGTCCTCCTTCTTTTTCTTTATATTTGTATTTATTCCTGTGGGTTCCTAGTTATTTGCTTGTATTGTGTAGTGTGTAATATGTGTATTGCATTATTCAAATAAAAATAAATATCTGTAATATGTTTGTACATGCATGCTAAATTGCTTCAGTCATGTCTGACTCTTTGCAACTCTATGAACTGAAGCCCACCAGGCTCCTTTGATGGGATTCTCCAGGCAAGAATACTGGAGTGGATTGAGATGCCCTCCTCCAGGGGATCTTCCCTACCCAGGACTGAACCCATGTCTCTTGTGTTGGCAGATGGATTCTTTAACACTAGCACCACAGGGGTATATGTTTAGTTTGTATATATTTTTCTGTAACTTTTCGTTTGCTCTGCAGTATGAGCATGTACTTCATTCAAGTTGTTGTAAGTGGTTACAATTAATTCATTTCAGTGGGATAAAGTATTCTATTGTCTTTTTTTAATCTTTGTTATACACTGAGTTTTTTTCTGTGTTTTGCTTTTACAAATAGTGCTTCTATGAACTTTTTTTTTTCAGTATATGTGCTCAGTGCATATGTGAAGAAATTTCTCTATTCTAGAGATTTTCAAGAGACATGCATATTAGACTAAAATTATTATTGTTTTCCAGTCACTCAGTCATGTCTGATTCTGTGATCCCACAGACTGCAGCATGCCGGACTTCTCTGTCTTTCACTGTTTCCCGGAGTTTGCTCAAACTCGTGTCCATTAAGTTGATGATGCCATCCGACCATCTCATCCTTCGTCACCCCCTTCTCCTTCTGCCCTCAAAATGTGCTGCAAAATATCGGTTGACTCCATCCTGGGGCTCCCCAAGGAGGTCTAGTTTGGGTGGCACCCTGCGCAGGTTTCATCAAACACTAGCTTTTCCTCTCTTTCTCCTTAGATTGTGGTCCCAGCCTTCGGATGCTCTGTGTTTTATCCTAAAGTCCTCTGTTACCTGGACACCTACAATAAAAGCTGACTGGAGAGTGAGGCTTTGTCACCAGAGACAAAGAGTTCTAAGAGTTGCTTGGAGTTCAGCTCTAGAAGTCCAAGGAGCACCGCCTACCGACTAGATGAGATTTAGTTAAGACTGGGGAGTTGGGGATTCTAGGTAGTGCTTTTGAGTCCATCTTCAAATACATTTGATAATCCTACTCATTTATGGTTGATGTGCCCTTTTACTAACAAAAAGACTTATTGCTATTGTCTTTTTGAAAACTGGTGCTCCTGTATTATTTTGAAATAATAAAGTTAAAAAATAGAGCCAGTACTATATGCATATGACTTATTTTTAGGAGTTATATCACACAGTTATGGAGGCTGAGAAGTTCCAAGATTTACATTCAGCAACCTGGAGAAGCAGGAGAACTGCTGGTGTAGTTTGAGTCCAATTTCAGGGCCTGAGAACCAAGAAAATTAAGGTGCAAGTTCCAGTCTAAAAGCTGGCACACTCAAGACGCAAGGAGAGATGATGTTTCAGCTTGAGTCTGAAGGTTAGAAAAGAAGGAAGTCCTAGCTCGAAGCAATCAGATAGGAGGAATTCTCTCTCACTCAGGGAAGGGTCAGCCTTTTTGTTTTTTCAGGCCTTCGACTTACTGAATGGGGTCCCATCAAGTTGAGAAGGGCAATCTGCTTTCTTCAGTCTACAGATCCAAATGTTAATCTCATCCAAACACATCATCACAGACACTGAAACATAATGTTGACCTACTATCTGGGTTCCCTATTGCCCAGTCAAGTGGGCAAATAAATTAACCATGACAGCTGATATGAAAAAGATCAAAGGAATTTAAAATATGTTCACATCTTTTCCAGAATGTTCAACTTTGCCATTTGAACAAAAGGAAAATGTGTGTTCTTACTCAAAATGTGGTTTCAACTATTGTACCTGTTTATTGGCTTGAGAAGCTAATGCTGACTTTTATTACTTATCAGCATGAACAAAGTTCTTTGTTGATACTGATTTCTGAGAATGTGAAGTATTCATTATGCAAGTGTCAGGATCAGGAACTGTACACAGTAATGGCAATTACAGGGTGGAATAGTTATATTCATGGAAACAAAATCATTGTTACCATAAATATTCTAAAAAACATTTAGGAGTTTTAGATAAATTTAATATTAACTTATTTGAAAATACTTTTTATTTTACTTTTTAAATATCAATTATATACAAAAAAAAAAGAGAATCTGATGAATATTTTTAAAAAATCAAAGCTTCATTACAAATGCTCTCAGCATCCCTAAAATTTACATTCAGTTCAGTTCAGTCGCTCAGTCGTGTCCGACTCTTTGTGACCCCATGAATCACAGCACACCAGGCCTCCCTGTCCATCACCAACTTCCAGAGTTCACCCAGACTCACGTCCATCAAGTCAGTAATGCCATCCAGCCAACTCATCCTCGGTCGTCCCCTTTTCCTCCTACCCCCTATCCCTCCCAGCATCAGAGTCTTTTCCAATGAGTCAACTCTTTGCATGAGGTGGCCAAAGTACTGGAGTTTCAGCTCCAGCAACATTCCTTCCAAAGAAATCCCAGGTGTGATCTCCTTCAGAATGGACTGGTTGGATCTCCTTGCAGTCCAAGGGACTCTCAAGAGTCTTCTCCAACACCACAGTTCAAAAGCATCAATTCTTCGGCACTCAGCCTTCTTCACAGT
>SJYT01051790.1:91907-106725 GCA_006410635.1 Cephalophus harveyi | reverse complement strand
GCATTTTGTAAATTATATAGTGATATTTACATATATAAAATATGTCATGATATCATTTTATCTTTGGAGAAGGCGATGGCACCCCACTCCAGTACTCTTGCCTGGAAAATCCCATAGATGGAGGAGCCTGGTGGGCTGCAGTCCATGGGGTCGCGGAAAGTCAGACACGACTGAGTGACTTCCCTTTCACTTTTCACTTTCATGCACTGGAGAAGGAAATGGCAACCCACTCCAGTGTTCTTGCCTGGAGAATCCCAGGGATGGGGGAGCCTGGGGGGCTGCCATCTATGGGGTCACACAGATTCGGACACGACTGAAGTGACTTAGCAGCAGTAGCAGTAGCATTTTATCTTGGAATTCTAAGTATAGAAAGAATGAAATATGTCAAACTTTTAAACAAAAATTTTAAACAGAATTTTATTTTAAAATTATATTTTAAGCAAAATATAAGACATTTTGTTTTCTTTCTGAACAAAAAAATTGTTCCTTTCTGAGAGCCTGCTTGAGCCTAATGGAACAATATCTTAAGTAAGATCACATTTTCAGTGTCTCTCAGGAATTTTCTCCAACAGGGAAGATGCAACTTTATTTTCCTACGAAACTTTATAAACAAAGCAAAGAAAGATACCTAGTTGGGATAGATAAGAGTAGATGACTAAAAAGCAGGATAGCAATATTTATATAATGTGATAATATGCCAAGGACTACTCAAAACAAAGAAATTAGCCAAATTTCTCAGTTTGCTTCGCCTCTAACAACCAAGAAACAGTAATGGCCTGCACTTAGGTTAAACTTTCTTTTCAGATTTCCCCACATCATATCAATTCAGTTCAGTTCAGTCACTCAGTCGTGTCTGACTCTTTGCAACCCCATGAATCACAGCACGCCAGGCCTCCCTGTCCATCACCATCTCCAGGAGATCACTCAGACTCATGTCCATCGAGTCAATGATGCCATCCAGCCATCTCATCCTCTGTTGTCCCCTTCTTCACATCATATCAGGCCTTTCTAAACAAGATTCTGTTTCATTTCAGGTCTTACAGTTAAGTCTTTAATCCATTTTGAGTCGTTCTTTTGTGTATGATGACATTGTTCCAATTTCATTATTTCACTTGTGGAGATTCCGTTTCCCCAAGATCATCTATTGATGAGACTGCCATTTCCTCATTGTGTAGTCTTGGCATTTCTGTTAAAAATCAGTTGAACTTCTATGCATGGGTATACTTCTGGGATCATTGACATATTTTATGGTTGTCTTTATGGCCAGAATCATACTTCTGTATTCTCTCTACAGTTTTTAGTAACAATCAGGTTGTGATGAAGTTATTTCCTCTTAGTTGAACTGAAGCCTCAGTATAATGATATAAGTTTAAAAAAAAAAAAAAAGATCACAAAGGAACTAGAGGAAAATATATGGGAATATATTTTGTAAAAATAGGAGAAACCCTTTCTGACTGATAGTGAAAACTTGAGGCCATAGAGAAAAGATACCTTCACTCCATGAAATTTAAAATATACACATAAAAAAATACTATACACACAACAAGAAGGAAAAAAATGGGCAAACTATTTGCCATATATACTACATATATTAGTGCCATTAATTTTTAAAGAAATCTTATAAATTAGGTGAAAAAGACCTATTACACAAAAGACCAGTCACACACTAACTGTGTGCAGTTCAGTTAAGTTGCACAGTCATGTTCAACTCTTTGCGACCCCATGGACTGCAGCAGGCCAGACTTTCCTGTCAATCACCAACTCCCAGAGCTTACTCAAACTCATGTCCATTGTGTCAGTGATGCCATTCAAACATCTCATCCTCTGTCCTCTTCTTCTCTTCCTGCCCTCAATCTTTCCCAGTATCAGGGTCTTTTCAAATGAGTCAGTTCTTCACATCAGGTGGTCAAATTTTCAGCCTCAGCATCAGTCCTTTCAATGAATATTCAGGACTAATTTCCTTTAGGATTGACTGGTTTGATCTCCTTGCAGGCTAAGGGACTCTCAAGAGTCTTCTCCCAAATCACAATTCAAAAGCATCAATTCTTCAGCACTCAGCTTTCTTTATAGTCCAACTCTCACATCCATACATGACTACTGGAAAAACCATAGCTTTGACTAGATGGACATTTGTCAGCAAAGTAATGTCTCTGCTTTTTAATATACTGTCTAGGTTGATCACAGCTTTTCCTCCAAGAGGCAAGCATCTTTTAATTTCATGGCTGCAGTCACCATCTGAAGTGATTTTGGAGTCCAAGAGAATAAATTCTATCACTGTTTCCATTGTTTCACCATCTATTTGCCATGAAGTGATGAGACTGGATGCCATGACCTTAGTTTTTGAATGTTGAGTGTTTAGTCACATTTTTCACTCTCCTCTTTCACTTTCATCAAGAGGCTCTTTAGTTCCTCTTCATTTTTCACCATAAGAGTGGTGTCATCTGCATATCTGTGGTTATTGATATTTTCCCCAGAAACCTTGATTCCAGCTTGTGCTTCATCCAGCCCTGCATTTTGCATGATATACTCTGCATATAACTTATATAAGCAGGGTGACAATATACAGCCTTGACATACTCCTTTCCCAATTTGGAACCAGTCTGTTGTCCCATGTCCAGTTCTAACTGTTATTTCTTGACCTGCATACAGATTTCTCAAGAGGCAAGTAAGGTGGTCTGGTATTCCCAACTCTTTAAGAATTTTCCACAGTTTTTTGTGATCTATATAGTCAAAGGCTTTGGTATAATCAATAAAGCAGATGTTTTTGTGGAACTCTCTTGCTTTTTCAATGATCCAAATGATGTTGGTAATTTGATTACTGATTTATCCGCCTTTTCTAAATACAGCTTGAACATCTTGAAGTTCAAAGCCCATGTAGTATTGAAGCTTGGCTTATAGAATTTTGAGCATTACTTTCCTAGCATGTGAGCTGAGTGCAATTGTGCGGTAGTTTGAGCATTCTTTGGCATTGTCCTTCTTTGGAATTGGAATAAAAACTGACCTTTTCCAGTCCTGTGGCCATTGCTGAGTTTTCCAAATTTGCTGGCATATTCAGTGCAGCACTTTCACATCATGATCTTATAGGAATTTAAATAGCTCAGCTGCAATTCCATCACCTGCACTAGCTTTGTTCATAGTGATGCTTTCTAAGGCCCATTTGACTTCGTATTCCAGAATGTCTGGCTCTAGGTGAGTGATCACACCATCTTGGTTATCTGTGTCATGAAGATTTTTTGTATAGCTCTTCTGTGTATTCTTGCCACCTCTTCTTAATATCTTCTGCTTCTGTTAGGTCCATACTATTTCTGTCCTTTATTGTGCCCATCTTTGCATAAAATGTTCCCTTGATATCTCTAATTTTTTTGAAGAGATCTCTAGTCTTTCCCATTCTATTTTTTTCCTCTATTTCTTGGCACTGATCACTGAGGAAGGCTTTCTTATCTCTCCTTGCTATTCTTTGAAACTCTGTATTCAGATGGGTGTATCTTTCCTTTTCTTCTTTGCCTTTCATGTCTCTTCTTTTCTCAGCTATTTGTAAGGCCTCCTCAGACAGCCATTTTGTTCTTTTGCGTTTCTTTTTCTTGCGAAAGATCTTAATCACTGCATCCTGTGCAATGTCACAAATCTCCACCCATAGTTCTTCAGGTACTCTATCAGATCTAATCCCTTGAATATATTTGTCACTTCCACCATATAATTGTAAGGGATTTGATTTAGGTCATACCTGAATGGTCTAGTGGTTTTCCCTACTTTCTTCTGAGTCAATTTACAGCCAGTTTATTGAATCTGGCAATAAGGAGTTCATGATCTGTGCCACAGTCAGCTCCTGGTCTTGTTTTTGCTGACTGTATAGAACTTTCCCATCTTTGACTGCAAAGAATATAATCAATCTGATTTCGATGTTGACCATCTGGTGATGTCCATGTGTAGAGTCTTCTCTTATATTGTTGGAAGAAGGTGTTTGATATGACCAGTGTGTTATCTTGGCAAAGCTGTATTAGCTTTTGCCCTGCTTTGTTTTGTACTCCAAGGCCAAATTTGCCTGTTACTCCAGGTATCTCTTGACTTTCTACTTTTGCATTCCATTCCCCTATGATGAAAAGGATATCTTTTTTTGGTGTTAGTTCTAGAAGGTCTTGTTGGTCTTCATAGATCTGTTCAACTTCAGCAGCCTCAGCATTACTGTTTGCGGCATAGACTTGGATTACTGCAATATTGAATGGTTTGCCTTGGAAATGAACAGAGATCATTCTGTCATTTTTGAGATTGCACCCAAGTACTTCATTTCAGATTATTTTTTTGGCTATGAGGGCTACTCTGTTTCTCCTAAGGGAGTCTTGCCCACTGTAGTAGATAAAATGGTCATCTGAATGAAATTCACCCATTCCAGTCCATTTTAGTTCACTGATTCCTAAAATGTCGATGTTCACTCTTGCCGTCGCCCATTTGACCACTTCTAATTTACCCTGATTCATGGACTTAAGTCTCTTGTAAAAGACAACAACCCATAAAGTTCAAGAGCAGGCAGTTGAGAGCATGAAGACATGTTAAGCCTGTATAGAGTCCAGCCTCATACAGTAGCAAGGAAATGTAAATTAAGACAAATATGTCCTTTCTCTTCTGTTTAGAGAGGCAAACAGAAAAGTTGTGGTCATGTGCTGGGTTGGGCTTCTCAAGTGGCACTAAAGAACCTGCCTGCCCCTGCAGGAGACTTAAGAGATGCAGGTTCGATCCCTGGGTCAGAAAGATCCCCAGAAGGTGGGCATGGCAACCCACTCCAGTATTCTTGCATGGAGAATCCCATGGGCAGAGGAGCCTGGTGGTCTACAGTTCATAGTGTCACAGAGTCAGATACAACTGAAGCAATTTAGCACACAAGCTTGGGGCTGGCAGGAGTTTGGGGGAGCAATCTCTCATCTACTGTTCAGTTCAGTCATTCAGTTGTGTCCGATCCTTTGTGACCCCATGAATCCCAGCACGCCAGGCCTCCCTGTCTATCACCAACTACCGGAGTTCACTCAGACTCAGACTTAATTTTTACAAAGTTCATTTCATCAGTTCAGTTCAGTTCAGTCTCTCAGTCGTGTCTGACTCTTTGTGACCCCATGAATCACCACACACCAGGCCTCCCTGTCCACTCAGACTCACGTCCATCGAGTCAGTGATGCCATCCAGCCATCTCATCCTCGGTCGTCCCCTTCTCCTCCTGCCCCCAATCCCTCCCAGCATCAGAGTCTTTTCCAATATCACCTCTTCGCATGAGGTGGCCAAAGTACTGGAGTTTCAGCTTTAGCATCATTCCTTCCAAAGAAATCCCAGGGCTGATCTCCTTCAGAATGGACTGGTTGGATCTCCTTGCAGTCTCAGGGACTCTCAAGAGTCTAAATTTAGCCACTCATGGAGGATAGCTATTTTTTACATCTATTTTAAAAATAAGAAAGTTAAGGGACTTCCCTGGTGGTCCAATGAATAAGACTCCATGCTCCCAATGCAGTGGGCCTTGGTTTGATCGCTGGTCTGGGAACTAAGATCTCATATGTTGCAGGTAAGCCCATGAGCCACAACTACTGAGCTTGTGCTCTAGAGACTGCCTGCTGCAATGGAGACTCAGTCCGACCAAAATAAACAAGAAAAAAAATAAATAAATAAAAAATAACATTGAACCTCAGAGATACCATATTGTCATGTCATCCAGTCCATAAGTGGCATAGTCAAGCTAAAAACTCATGTTTTTGGATTTCAAGTTTAATTTATCTCCTTTAATTAAACTTGGCCTATCCTGAGAGACAAAAATTTTGTATAACAAAGTGTGTCACTATTTCTTACAATGAACATGAAAGATGCTGTGTTTTATTAATATGAAGACAGGAAATACACTGTTGTTATCTCTGCTTCCAATTTTGTAGAGTTGCTATAGCAAGAAAAGTATTAAGTAGACAGGAACATTTTAAGTACATTTTTCTTTTTCCTCATTAAAAATTTGAAGAAGTATTTCTATTTTTATTTTTGTTTGTTTTAAGACTATGTTTCTAAGTCTATCAATTGGAAGTTTTGGGTTAATAATCCTTTGGTGATTTGAAAGAACAGATTCAGTGGAAATAATTCATCAATATAAGTGATTAGTTTAAATAAAATACATGGAAAATGTCAGTGTAATTTGGAAATAACATATTATCTGGCATTGTGCCAGCTTTGAGAGTGATAATTATGAGTTGCTGAAACTCACTGCAATTTTCACATGGAAATAGTTTCTCTCCGATTTCATCTTGCTCCTGAAGATGTATTATGAAAACCATAATATATTGGAAGTTAGCAATTTGGAGCTCATTTGATATAACTGATAAGAAGCTTTTTCATTTCATGAAACATAACTTCACTCAGAAAGAGAAAATTGTCATGCTGTATTAAATAGTGAACAATAGGACAGTGATGCTAATTGGCTTTTGGACTGCATTTGAATCAGTTCTTTTTCTCATTATTTTTCCATTAGATTTTGCTTGAATTACTCAAAAAAACAAGATATGTAACCTGATGTGTAACATCATGTAACATTTTTCTTATTACCATGTCAGCATTTTTAGAAATTCTCTGTACTGTAAAAGACACATTCAAGCTATTCCAGACTGCTTGTTTGACTGATTGGCCATTAAATATTTATTCACTGCTCAATGATGATCTCCGAATCAAAAACAATAGACAGAATGCTTAGTTTTATTGTGATAAAAGGGGAAGCATGAGTTTGGAAACTAATCCAATTTAGATCTGAATCCTGACTTTTTTGTTTAGCTGTCTCTCCTCTAGGGCAGGATCAGGGAGCTAGATAATTATGTGAACCCTGCACTCAAGTAAGCTCTCTTCAGCCGCCTCTTAGCTGTGTGATTTGAGGTAAACAATTCAGCTTCTCTGAACTTTGGTTCTCTCACCTGTAAAATAACCACTTATACACTTGTTGTTCAGTCACGCAGTCATGGACTCAGCATGTCAGGCCTCTCTGTCCCTCACCATCTCCTTAAGTTTGCCCAAGTTCATGTTCACTAAATGGATGATGTCATCCAGCCATCTCATCCTCTGACAGTCTCTTCTTCTTCCGCCCTCAATCTTTCCCAGCATCAGGGACTTTTTCATGGGTCAGCTGTTTGCATCAGATGACCAAAATCCTAGAGTTTCAGCTTCAGTATTAGTCCTTTGAATGAGTATTTGGGGTTGATTTTCCTTAAAATTGACTGGTTTGATCTCCTTGAAGTCAAGGGACTCAGAAGTCTTCTCCAGCACCATAGTTCGGAGATATCAATTCTTTGCGGCGCTTCATCTTCTTTATGGTCCAGCTCTCACAACCATATGTAACCACTGGGGGAATGATCGGAGAAGGCAATGGCACCCCACTCCAGTACTCTTGCCTGGAAAATCCCATGGACGGGGGAGCCTGGTGGGCTGCAGTCCATGGGGTCGCTGAGTCGGACACGACTGAGCGACTTCACTTTCACTTTTCACTTTCATGCATTGGAGAAGGAAATGGCAACCCACTCCAGTGTTCTTGCCTGGAGAATCCCAGGGACGGGGGAGCCTGGTGGGCTACCGTCTATGGGGTCACACAGAGTCGGACACGACTGAGGTGACTTAGCAGCAGCAGCAGCAGGGGGAATGATAATTTTGACTATACAAACTTTTGTGAGCAGAGTAATGTCTCTGCTTTTCAGCACACAGTTTAGGTTTTTCATAGCTTTCCTTCCAAGAAGCTATTGTCTTCTGATTTCATGTCTGCACTCACCATCCACAGTGATTTTAGAGCCCAAGAAGAGGAAATCTGTCACTATTTTCACGTTTTTCCTCCTTGTTTGAGTAAACTCCGGGAGATGGTGATGGACAAGGAGGCCTGGCATGCTGCGATTCATGGGGTCGCACAGAGTTGGACACTCCTGAGCACTGATCTGATCTGATCTGAATGGGGCCAGATGCCATGATCTTAGTTTTTTTAATATTTAGTTTTAAGCAGGCTCTTTCACTCTCGTCCTTCACATTCATTTTTTAAATGTTGAATTTTAAGCCAGCTTTTTTAGTTCCTCTTCGCTTTCTGCCCTTAAGGTGGTATCATCCGCATATCTGAGGTTGTTGATATTTCTCCTGCCTATCTTGATTCCAGCTTGTAACTCATCCAGCCCGACATTTCTCATGATGTTCTAAGCATAAACAGAGTGACAGCAGATGGCCCTGTGGTATTCCTTTCTCAATCTTGAAACAATCAGTTTTTCCATATAGGGTTCTGTTACTTCTCGTCCTACACACAGGTTTCTAAGGAGACAGGTAAGATGGTCTGGTATTCCCATCCCTCTAAGAGATTTCTGCAGTTTATTATAGTCCACACAGTCAAAGGCTTTGGCATAGTTGATGAAACAGAGGTAGGTGTTTTTCTGGAATTCCCTAGCTTTCTCTATTATCCAGTGAATGCTGGCAATTACTGGTTCCCCTTCCTTTTCTAAACCCAGCTTGGACATTTGGAACTTTTTGGTTTGCATAATGCTGAAGCCTAGCATGCAAGATTTTAAGGATGACCTTACTAGCATACGAGATGGTGCAATTGTCCAATGACTAGCACATCCTTTAGTATTCTTCTTGGGAATTGGGATGTGGATTGACCTTTTCCAGTCCTGTGGTCACTGCTGGGTCTTCCAGATTTGCTGACATGTTGAATGCAACATCTTGATGGCATTATTCTTTAGGGTTTTGAACAGTTCTCCTGGAATTCTGTTGCATCCACTAGCTTTGATAATAGCAGTGCTTCCTAAGGCCCACGTGGCTTCACTCTTCAGAATGTCTGGCTCTGGGTGGTTGACCACACCATCATGGTCATCCAGTTCATTTGGGTCTTTTTTACACAGTTTTTCTGTGTATTCTTTCCATCTCTTCTTGATCTCTTCAGCGTCTGCTAGGCCTCTACTCTTTATGTCCTCTATTGTGCACATCTTTGGACAAAATGATCCCTTGGTATCTCCAGTTCTCCTGAAGAGATCTCTAGTGTTTCCCCTTCTGTTGTTTTCTTCTAGTTTTATACACAGATCATTGAAGAAGGCCTTCTTGTCCCTCCGTGCTGTTCTTTGGAAATCTGCATTTAGTTGGATATACCTTTGCCTTTCTCCCTTGCTTTTCACTTCTCTTCTCCCTTTTGCTATTTGTAAGGCCTCCTCTGATAACCACTTCACCATCTTGCTTTTCTTTTTCTTTGGGATGGTTTTGTTTGCTGCCTCCTGTACAGTGTCACAGACCTCCCACCATAGTTCTTCAGGCACAGTGGATACAAGTTCTGATCCCTAGACTCTGTTCATTACCTCTGCTGCATATTCAAAGGGGGGTTTTATTTAAGTCACACCTGGCTGGCCTAGTGGTTTTCCTCACTTTCTTTAGTTTAAGACTGAATTTTACTATCAGAAGTTGATGATTTGAGCCACAGTCAGCTCCAGGTCTTATTTTGCTAACTTATACAGCTTCTTCTTCTTCAAAGAATGTAGTCATTTTGATTTCGATATTGGCCATTTGGTGATGTCCATGTGTAAAGTCTTAAACACATGGAACATTGTAATAGTTAAATGAAATAACCAAGCAAATGTCTAGTCCAGCTGCTAGAATTTAATAAACGTTGTTGTTCATTCACTAAATCATATCTGACTCTTTGTGATCCCATGAACTGTAGCATGCCAGGCTTCCAGTCCTTCACTATCTCTCAGAGTTTGCTCAAACTCATGTCCACTGGGGCAGTGATGACATCCAACCAACTCTTCCTCTGTCACCCCCCTTCACCTCTTGCCTTCAATCTTTCCCAGCATCAGGGTCTTTTCCAATGAGGCTCTTTGCATTAGGTGGCCAAAATACTTGAGTTTTAGCTTCAGCATCAGTCTTTCCAGTGAGTATTCGAGACTGATTTCCTTTATGATTGACTGGTTTGATCTCCTTGCAGTCCAAGGGACTCTAAAGAGTCTTTCCAGCACCACAATTCAAAAGAATCAGTTCTTCAGTACTCAGCTTTCTTTATGGTCCAACTCTTACATCCATACCTGACTACTGGAAAAACCATACCTTTGTTGGCAAAGTGATATCTCTGCTTTCTAATATGCTGTCTAAGTTTGTCATAGTTTTTCTTCCAAGGAGCAAATGTCTTAATTTTGTGGCTGAAAATAAAATTAGCCACCCTGTCCACTTTTTCTCCATCTATTTGCCATGAAGTGATAGAACTGGATGCCATAATCTTAGTTTTTTAATGTTGAGTTTTAAGCCTGCTTTTTCACTCTTCTCTTTAACCTTCAGGAAACTTTTTAGTTCCTCTTTGCTTTCTACCATTAAAGTGGTATCATCTGCATATCTGAGGTTGTTGATATTTCTACCAGAAATCTTGATTCCATCATGCCCAGCATGTTGCATGATGTACTCTGCATAGAAATTAAATAAACGGGGTGACGATGTATAGCCTTGACGTACTCCTTTGTCAATTTTGAACCAATCCATTGTTCTCTGTCTGATTCTAACTGTTGCTTCTTGTCCTGCACACAGGTTTCTTAGGAGACAGGTAACGTGGTCTGGTAGTCCATCTCTTTAAGAATTTTCCACAGTTTATTGGTATCCACACAGTCAGAGGCTTTTTCATAGTCAGTGAAGGAGTGGATCTTTCTTTTTTTGGAATTCCCTTGCTTTTTCTATGATCCAATGGATGTTGACAATTTGATCTCTGGCTCCTCTGCCTTCTCTAAATCCATCTTGTACATCTGAAAGTTCTCTGTTCACATACTGATGAAGCCTAGCTTGAAGGATTTTGAGCATAATCTTGCCAGCATGTGAAATGAGTGTAATTGTATGGTAATTTGAACCTCTTTGGCATTGCCTTTCTTTGGGATTGGAATTAAAACTGACCTTTTCCAGTCCCGTGGCCATTGCTGCTTTCCAAATTTTCCGACATATTGAGGGCAGCACTTTCACAGCACTCTGCATTCAGTTAGGTATATCTTCCCCTTTCTCCTTTGTCCTTCACCTCTCTTCTTTTCTCAGCTATTTTTAAGGCTTCCTCAAACAACCATTTTACCTTTCTGCGTTTCTTTTTCTTGGAGATGGCTTTGGTCACCATCTCCTGTACAATGTTAGGAACCTCTGCCCATAATTCCTCAGGCACTCTGTCCATGCCCTTTCAAGATTGCTGAGCTGATGCACACTGTTCTCAGAAATGGCTACAAACAATGCTGGAGCAATCTTTGCATTAAAAAGCAGGCCACCTCTGCCCGATTCTTACCAACTTTAGAAGATCTAAGAGGTCTCTGGGTTCTCAGACTACTACTGAGGCTGAACCCCATCTTCTCCGCCCCCCCCCCTCTGCTGCCTTTCCCTTCTCCAGAGGGATTGGTCCTAAGGACACTGAATGTGAAAGTTTAGTTGCTCAGTTGTGTCTGACTTTTTGGTACCCCGTAGACTGTAGCTGGCCAAGCTCCTCTGTCTGTGGAATTTCCCAGACAAGAATGCTAGAGTCGGTAGCTATTCCCTTCTCCAAGGGTTCTTCCCAAACCAGGGATTGAACCCAGGTCTGCTGCATTGCAGGCAGATTCTTTACCATCTGAGCCACCAGGGAAGCCCTCCTAAGGACACTACTGCTGACTTAAAAAATGCACAACATGAGATCTGCAAGTTAAGCTTTATTTGAGGCAAAATGAGGACAATAGCCCCTGAGACAGTCTTTCAGATAGCTCCGAGGAACTGTTCCAAAGAAGTTACGGGTAAGTCAGTACCTACATGTGATTTTGGTGAGGGCGGGTATATGCAGTCGAGCATATATTTTTTGAAGATGGTTTCTGCTAGTCTTATAGTAAGGCTTACTGTTAGTCATGAGGAGCAGACATCACCATGAAGGATTTTAGTACTTTTCCAGATAAGGGGAGATGTAAGAATTAGGCTCATAAAATCAGCTCCTGAAAATATCTATCTGAAGAACTGCTCTACCAGTTTTTCCTAGAGCACCTAGAGTGCCTCATTTCTGTTTTCCACCCTGAACTCCTTTCAGGGGATGTTAAAGGTCAGCAGCCACAGTAGCATCTGACTTAATCCTTGTAGAGGCAGATGGCAAGTGCCTATGGCAAGTGCCAATTTGTAGCTGACACCACTTGATAAACACTTTCAGTTAACCTACAAATGACCCACAGTTCACTCTCCAGAGAATCTTACTTGCTACCGGGCTCCACCTGTTCTTTGTAAATTTCAAGGAATATTCAATTCAGACCATTGCCAAGGGCACTCACTTTACCCTTCTTTAACTTCCTCTACCTGCTCCACACAAAGGCCAGCATTCTAGCCCAGGTGAGAAAAGAGCCAGAAACTAAGGAAGAATGATGACTCCTGACCACACCGTTACTACTTATCATTTCTCATATCTGGAAAGCTTTCCTGCAGGCTGGTCAGACTCAATCTATAGCTAAGAACTTCAAAAATTTTAAGATACTGGTATTAAGATAAAATTAACGTCAGTGTTATACATTGTTCAAAACAGGCTGTTTTTTAATGACATAATTGTATTTGAACAAAACAAAATATTTAATGCCATTGTTCTACTATCATCCATTCCTATGACAATTACCAATAAAAACACAGAGAACTATATTCAGTATTCTGTGATGAAACATAATGAAAAAGAATACGGAAAATTATATATATATGTGTACATGCAAGTATAACTGAGTCACTTTCTGTACAGAAAAAATTAATACAACATTGTATTACTAAGTCAACTATACTTCAGTAGAGGCCTGACATGCTGTAGTCCAAGGGGTTGCAGAGTCAGACACAACTTAGTGACTAAACAACAGCTTCAATAAATTATTCTTTAAAAAGCAACAAGAATAAACATAATTAATATCTAAAAATTTAAGCATCTTATTAGAGTTTAAAGAACTTTATATACAAAAGTAATACAGAAAAGTTAGGTGTATTACCCTGATACTATATATAAAGAAAATGAAGCTCAGATAAATTAATAATTTGTAGAAGTTCACAGAGCTAATTGTTGAAATTGAGATGAAAGTCAGATTTCTAACTTTAATTACTGTTTTTTCTCCTTCATTGTGATAAACCCCACATCCCTTATAAAAATTAAGCTCAAGAACGTGAATAAAATCATTTTGTTTCATATTAGACTACTGTAAATATGTTTAATAATTAATAGAAGTGCTTGTCTGTAGAACTTTTGCAGTATACTAGTCTCAAAGAGCTGAACTTGCCTGCATATCACATCACAATAAAGGAATTAATGTACATGTGCTGACAATAATCATGACCTTGATTACTAACAGAGACAATATCACACAGATGGAAAATTTGGCTTTTCCAAGGATACATAAAAAGATCAACCAAGCGTGTGATCGGGCTATCATTTGGGAACAAGGTTACTGTGTGTTCTAGGTAAAGAACACCCACTTGGTAGGGACTGGAGGCTTAGAATTGAAGACTGGATTTCTTTGTTTCAACACGTGAGACAGGCTGGGACTTGGGAGCCTTTGCTGCAATGCTTGTGCCTGAACAAACCTCTGCTTAAGCAAAAAAAGAGAAAGAAACTATATGGGACCAAAAATAGCTGCATGCATGTGCAGTTGGGGCAAATTCTGGACAAAAAAATACCAAAAACCAAAACATTCAACTGTCACTTATGAAGAGACTGGTGTAAAACCTGGGTGTTAGGAAGAAAAGCAGGGTACTGTACATATCCCCTTCACCCCAACACCACCAGAGCCACCCCTCTGGCCCGAGCCCTGGACACACCCCTACCCTCACCTCATATAAGGAACAGCTTGCCCCCCAGGGGAGTGAGCGAGGGAACCTACTGTTTTTTCTCCACTCCCTTGCTGCAGCAAGGGACCTAGTAAAGACTTGCTGGAATTTCTTGGCTGGCCTGTAGTCAATTTCTATGATTACAGAAAGCCAAGACCCCTGGTCAGTATTGTATGAACCTGTTGATACAGAACATAAGGAGATTACATATTAATAGCTTTTTGAAGGGCAAGTGCTTTGTAGACCATTCTACATTCAAAAATCACACTGACTTCTCTGTCAGAATTCTAAGACTCTGATGCTCTCTGAGGCTTTACCTTGCTAGGGAGCATCACTAATGATTGTTTAGTAGTTGACATACATCAGATAACTTCCCTGGCATATGTTTAACATGAATCACCCAAGCATGCAAAGATTTCCATTTCCTTCAAGTAATTGCTTTGAGGGAGAACCATTTCCTTGGCATCACCAATTAGCCATTCTTGTTCTTTGCTGCAATTCATTTATAAGATGGCAAGAGATTCTAAGGAACTAAATAAAAAATATGCTGTTCAAAATCCATGAAGAGATTTCTTTATCAGTTTACAAACGGAGATTCATAAGGCCAGGTTGGTTAAAAAAATTCCTCTTTGGCATGTTCATCACTAAGTAATGACAGGGGTTGCTCAGAACAGAGATATTTCTTAATGTCGGTGTCCCACGTGGGAGCAGAGGCAACAATCATGGTCTGCCTGGGACAGACCTGCAGACGTCCTGGATGCGCACCACGGGCACAATGAGAGCCAGAGCGGATGCAAGCTGCAGGAATACATCTTCCACGAGAGAATGATTTCAGATCAGTTCAGTTCAGTTGCCCAGTCATGTCTGACTCTTTGAATTGCAGACCCCATGAATTGCAGCACACAGGCCTCCCTGTCCATCACCAACTCCCAGAGTTCACTTAGATTCACGTCCATCGAGTCAGTGATGCCATCCAGGCATCTCATCCTCTGTCGTCCCCTTCCCCTCCTGCCCCCAATCCCTCCCAGCA
>SJYT01051790.1:73229-91302 GCA_006410635.1 Cephalophus harveyi | reverse complement strand
ATGTTTTTGCTAAATTTTTCTTACAATTTCAGTAATTTTATAACCTATATTTCAGTGTTATATCAAATAATGCATAAAAACTTTAGGATTATTGATTTTTGCATAGTCATTTCAGAGTCATTATAAAATAGCTTCATACTAGTTGTTATTTTTTATATGTAGCATGCATTTATATATGTGTATATGTATAAATAATATATTTGTATTTTATATAATATTGCACATTGTATATTAAAACTATAAATTTATTAGTATTATTTTTTATTTTGGGTGTATATATGCCTAGTATTTCTTTGCTTATTCTTTTGCTGTCTGTATATTTACATCTTTGTGTAGTATAGTTATGATCTAAAATAGACAATAAAATTTTCTTTTTGAGTCCAACTGAATAGTTTTTTCATGGGCTGTGCAGTGCTTAGTCGCTCAGTCATGTCTGACTTTTAGCAATCCCATGGACATAGCCCCCCTGACTCCTCTGGCCTTGGGACTCTCCAAGCAAGAATGTTGCCATGCCGTCCTCCATCCTCCAGGGGATCTTCCCAACCCAGGGTTTGAAAGCAGGTCTGCTGCATTGCAGGTGGATTCTTTACTAGCTGAGCTACCAGGGAAGTCCCTTTTCATGGGCTATTTTCCTATTATATTTATTGTTATAAAAGATAGGCTTGATGTATTGTAATTTTATGTCAAGCTTTTGACTTAACGCTTCCTTGACTTTTTTTCCTCTTTTTGTTTTTTAAAAAATCTCCTCCATTTCTTTGAAATTTGATCTGAGTCCCTCAACTCCTGCCGTGATTTAGAAGGTATATAGCCTGTTTTTAAAATTCTATTTGCATTTACTTTTCTTCCTTTAAAATAATTGCTTAAACATTTAAGCTATATTTCTCACCTTAACAGATCAATGAAATACATTTTTCCTCTCTACAAATTTACCAGTCTCCTGGTATTAATATACATTAATATACATTCCTCTTTAGCTTTATAGTTCCAATTAAATTTGCATTTATTAACAATAAGTGCAAAATTAAAGATTCCATTTTTCCCTTGTGCTAGCCACATTTTAATTACCACAAATGGTTAGTAGCTGCATATTAGAAAGAGTATATGTAGCACATTTCATCATAGAAATAGAAATGTTGTTCTATTAGGCAACATTAATCTAGACTTTGCCATACAAAAATGTGGTCCTTGTACCAAAGACGTTAGCATCACCTGGGCTTTTTAGAAACGCATATTTCTGAATAAAAATCTCGATTTTAGTAGAGTCTCAAGTGATTCATATCTATCCTAGTGTTTGAGGTGCGCTGCGTTATATGATTTTGTCCTGCTGTACCTTGCTCTCAACATTTAATAATGATATAACATTTGTTGATCTCTAGCAAAGTTCCTAAGAACTATTTCAAGAGCTCTACAAAAAATCTTAATGAGTTCTCACGATAGCCTTGTAACATTTGTATTATTACGTTTTCCCTTTTTTAAGATAACAAAGGCACAATGAAGCTACATAATTTTACTCAGATCATTCTGAATATGTCAGAAGTCAAAAAGAAAGCTCAGTCATTCTGACCATAGGGCTCACAGTACTTCCCTGTAAGCACCATGTGATAGGCTCTTGGAGGAAGAACCATGTCTTACCCAGTTTTGGGGATTAGAACATAGTGCAATATTTGGCATACAGTAGGTGCTCAGTTTCTATTTGTGAATGAAGTATGAATGAATTGGAAGGATCAAGCCTCCTTTTATCCCATGTCAGAGGGTGCTCCTGACAGCTTTGTCACACGGCCCGTTTCTTTTTATAAATTTTTATTTATTTTTTAATTGAAGGATAATTGCTTTACAGAATTTTGCTGTTTTCTGTCAAACCACAACATGAATCAGCCAAAGGTATACATATACCTCCTCCTTTTTGAAACTCCCTCCCATGTACCTCCCCATCCCATCCGTCTAGGTTGATACAGAGCCCCTGTTTGAGATTCTTGAGCTCAGGAAACAAAAAGCCCATTCTTTTTCAGCTGAAATGAAGACTTTTGCCTATTTTGCATAGGTAAAAATAAGACCCTTCACATACATTCAGTTCAGTTCAGTTGCTCAGTCATGTCTGACTCTTTGCGACCCCATGAATCACAGCACGCCAGGCCTCCCTGTCCATCACCATCTCCCGGAGTTCACTCAGACTCATGCCCATTGAGTCAGTGATGCCATCCAGCCATCTCATCCTCTGTCATCCCCGTCTCCTCCTGCCCCCAATCCCTCCCAGCATCAGAGTCTTTTCCAATGAGTCAACTCTTCACATCAGGTGGCCAAAGTACTGGAGTTTCAGCTTTAGCATCATTCCTTCCAAAGAACACCCAGGGCCGATCTCCTTCAGAATAGACTGGTTGGAACTCCTTGCAGTCCAAGGGACTCTCAAGAGTCTTCTCCAACACCCCAGTTCAAAAGCATCAATTCTTTGGTGCACAGCTTTCTTCACAGTCCAACTGTCACATCCATACATGACCACAGGAAAAACCATAGCCTTTACTAGAGGGACCTTTGTTGGCACAGTGATGTCTCTGCTTTTAAATATGCTATCTAGGTTGGTCATAACTTTCCTTCCAAGGAGTAAGTGTCTTTTAATTTCATGGCTGCAGTCACCATCTGCAGTGATTTTGGAGCCCCAGAAAATAAAGTCTGACACTGTTTCCACTGTTTCCCCATCTATTTCCCATGAAGTGATGGGACCAGATGCGATGATCTTAGTTTTCTAAATGTTGAGCTTTAAGCCAACTTTTTCACTCTCCTCTTTCACTCTCATCAAGAGGCTTTTTATTTCCTCTTCACTTTCTGCCATAAGGGTGGTGTTATCTGCATAAGCAAATAAAAGATTCAGCAAAAGGGCTTCATGTTGAGCCCTGAAAAAAAGAAGGGGCTAGAATGTGCTTAGGGATGTGAACCCACCAATAACAAGGTGTTCAGAGCATGGAAATAATCAAAGCAGTGTGACAACAAATACCATAACAAATCAACCCTAGGACCCTAGGGTTTATAAACTTTAAATGTGATAGTTTATTTCTTGCTAACGAAAAATCTAAAACAGTTATTGGTGCCTAGTTTCCTCCAAAATTTTTTTAAGGGCTGGTTATTTTTTGTTTGTTCATTTTTTGAAGCATCCGTTCAGTTGCTCATTCATCTCTGACTCTTTGCTACCCCATGGACTGCAGCACACTAGGCTTCCCTGTCCATCACCAATTCCCAGAGCTTGCTCAAACTCATGTCCAAAAAAAAAAAAAAAATCATCAATACTTTAGTGCTTGGCTTTCTTTGTAATCCAACACTCACATCCATACATGACTACTGGAAAAATCATAGCTTTGACTAAATGGACCTTTATTGGCAAAGCAATGTCTGTTTTTTGTTTTTTTTTTTTTTCCATTTTTTTTTTTTGAAGGATAATTGCTTTACAGAATTTTGTTGTTTTCTTTCAAACCTCAACATTAATCAGCCTTCAATTCAGTTCACTGAGTCATGTCCGACTCTTTGCGACCCCATGAATCGCAGCACGCCAGGCCTCCTTGTCCATCACCAACACCCGGAGTTCACTCAGATTCATGTCCATCGAGTCAGTGATGCCAGCCAGCCATCTCATCCTCTGTCGTCCCCTTCTCCTCCTGCCCCCAATCCCTCCCAGCATCAAAGTCTTTTCCAATGAGTCAACTCTTCGCATGAGGTGGCCAGGTACTGGAGTTTCAGCTTTAGCATCATTCCTTCCAAAGAAATCCCAGGGCTGATCTCCTTCAGAATGGACTGGTTGGATCTCCTTGCAGTCCAAGGGACTCTCAAGAGTCTTCTCCAACACCACAGTCTAGGTATGCATATATCCCCACCCTTTTGAACCTCCCTTCCATCTCCTGCCCCATGCAACACCTCTAGGTTGATACAGAGCCCGTGTTTGAGATTCCTGAGGCATACAGCAAATTCCCATTGGCTATCTGTTTTACATATGGTAATATAAGTTTCCATGTTACTCTTTCCATACATCTCACCCTCTTCTCCCCTCTCCCTATGTCGATAAGTCTATTTTCTATGTCTGTTTCTCCATTGCTGCCCTATAACTAAATTCTTCAGTACTATTTTTCTAAATTCCTTATATATGCTTTAGAATAGGATATTTATCTTTCTCTTTCTGACTCACTTCACTCTGTATAATAAGTTCTAGCTTCATTCACCTCATCAGAACTGACTCAAATGTATTAGTTTTTAATGGCTGAGAAATATTCCATTGTGTAATGTACCACTGCTTCTTTAACTATTCATCTATCAATGGACAACTAGGTTGCTTCCATGTTCTAGCTATTGTAAATAGTGCTGCAGTGAACAATGGGATACATGTGTCTTTTTCAATTTTGGTTTCCTCAGGATATATGCTGGTTTTATTCCTAGTTTTTTAAGGAATCTCCGTACTGTCTTCCATAGTGACTGTATTGATTTACAGTCCCACAAACAGTGTAAGACCATTCCCTTTTCTACACACCCTCTCCAGCATTTATTTGTTGTAGGCTTTTTGATGCTGGTCATTCTGAGCAGTGTGAGGTGATAATCTGATTGTAGTTTTGATTTGCATATCTCTAATAATGAGCAATGTTGAGCATCTTTTCATCTGTTTGCTAGCCATCCGTATGTCTTCTTTGGAGAAATATCTAAGTCTTTTTCCCACTTTGTGATTCAGTTGTTTGTTTTTCTGGCATTGAGTTGTAAGAGCTGCTTGTATATTTTGGAAATTAATCCTTTGTCAGTTGTTTCATCTGCTATTATTTTCTCCCATTCTAAGGGTTATCTTTTCACCTTGCTAATATTTTCCTTTGCTATGCAAAAGCTTTTGCTTTTAATCAGATCCTTTTATTTAATTTTGTTTTTATTTCCATTAATCTAGGAGGTGGATCACAGAGGATCTTGATTTGATTTATGTCATTGAGTCTTGTGCCTATGTTTTCCACTAAGAGTTTTATAGTTTCTGGTCTTGCATTTAGGTCTTTAATCCATTTTGAGTTTAATCTTTGTGTATGGTGTTAGGAAGTGTTCTAATTTCATTCTTTTACATGTCCAGTTTTCCTAGCACCATTTATTGAAGAGGCTGTTTTTGCCCCATTGTATATTCTTTGTCAAAAATAAGGTACCCATAGGCACGTGGGTTTATTTCTGGACTTTCTATCTTATTCCGTTGGTCTATATTTCTGTTTTTATGCCAGTACCATGTTGGAATGATGACTGTAGCTTTGTAGTATAATCTGAAGTCAGGAAGGTCGATTCTTCCAGCTCCAGTCTTTTTTCTCAGGAGTACTTTGGCTATTCAGAGTCTTTTGTGTTTCCAGATATATTGTGAAATTTTTTGTTCTAGTTCTGTGAAAAATGCCATTGGTAATTTGATAGGGATCACATTGAATCTGTAGATTGCATTTGGTAGTAGATTCATTTTCACAATATTGATTCTTCCTACCGCAGGAACATTGGAGAAGGAAATGACAACCCACTCTAGTATTCTTGCCTGGAGAATCCCATAGACAGAGGAGCCTGGTAGACTATAGTCCATGGGGTTGCAAATAGTTGGACACGACTTAGCGGCTAAACCAAACTACCCAGGAACGTGGAATATCTCTCCATCTGTTTATGTCATCTTTGATTTCTTTCACTAGTGTCTTATAATTTTCTGTGTACAGTTCTTTTGTCTCTTTCAGTAACTTTATTCCTAGATATTTAATTCTTTTTGTTGCAATGATGAGTGGGATTGATTCCTTAATTTCTGTTTCTGGTTTTTCATTGTTAGTATATAGAAATGCAAGTGATTTCTGCGTATTGATTTTGTATCCTGCAACTTTGCTAAGTTCACTGATTAGCTCTAGCAATTTTCTGATACTATCTTTAGGGTTTTCTATGTACAGTGTCATGTCATCTGCAAACAGTGAGAGCTCTACTTCTTTTCTGATCTGGATTCCTTTTCTTTTTCTCCCCTGATTATTATAACTTGGACTTCCATAGCTATTTTGAAAAATAGTGGTGAAAATGGACACCTTCGTCTTGTTCCTGATCTTAGGAGAGCATGCGTTCAGTTTCTCACCATTGAGAATAATGTTTGCTATAGGCTTATCATATACGGCCTTTACTATGTTGAGGTAGGTTCCTTGTATGCCCATTTGCTGAAGAATTTTAATTAAAAAAAAATGGGTGCTGAATTGTGTCAAAGGCTTTTTCTGCATCTATTGAGATGATCATATGATTTTTATCTTTCAATTTGCTAATATATTGTATCGCATTATTTGATTTGCATATATTGAAGAACCCTTGCATTCCTGGAGTAAACCCAGGTGATCAGGTTGTGTGAGCTTTTTGATGTTCTGCTGAATTCTGATTGCTAAAATTTTGTTGAAGATTTTTGCTTCTATGTTCATCAGTGATATTGGCCTGCAGTTTTTGTGTGTGTGTTGTCTTTGTCTGGTTTTGGTATCAGGGTGGTGATGGCCTCGTAGAATGAGTTTGGAAGTGTTTATTCCTCTGCGATTTTTTGAAAGAGTTTTAGAGGGATAGTCATTAACTCTTCTCTAAATGTTTGATAGAATTCTGTGAAGCCATCTGGTCCAGGGATTTTGTTTTGGGGGAGAGTTTTGATCACAGCTTCAATTTCAGTGCTTGTAATTAGGTTGTTCATAATTTCTATTTGTTTCTGGTTCAGTCTTGGAAGTTTGAACTCTTCTAAGAATTTGTCCATTTCTTGAAGGTTATCCATTTTATTGCTATATAGTTGTACATAATAGTCTCTAATAATCCTTTGTATTTCTGCATTGTCTGTTTTCATTTCTAATTTTGATGATTTGATTCTTCTCCCTTTTTTTCCGTAATGAGTCTGGCTTACATTTGTCAATTTTATCTTCTCAAAGAACCAGCTTTTAGTTTCATTAATCTTTACTGTTGCTTCTTTCATTTCTTTTTCATTTATTTCTGCTTGGATATTTATGATTTCTTTCCTTCTACTAACTTTGGCCTGTTCATACTGTTCATGGGGTTCTCAAGGCAAGAATACTGAAGTAGCTTGCCATTCCCTTCTCCAGTGGGGAAACGGTGGAAACAGTGCCAGACTTTATTTTTTTAGGCTCCAAAATCACTGCTGATGGTGACTGCAGCCATGAAATTAGAAGACGCTTACTCCTTGGAAGAAAAGTTATGTCCAACCTAGATAGCATTTTCAAAAGCAGAGACATTACTTTGCCAACTAAGGTCCGTTTAGTCAAGGCTATGGTTTTTCCTGTGGTCATGTATGGATGTGAGAGTTGGACTGTGAAGAAGGCTGATCGCCGAAGAATTGATGCTTTTGAATGGTGTGAGTCTGAGTGAACTCCAGGAGATGGTGATGAACAGGGAGGCCTGGCGTGCTGCGATTCATGGGGTCGCAAAGAGTCGGACACGACTGAGCAACTGAACTGAACTGAACTAACTTTGGGGTTTTGTTGTTCTTTTTCTAGTTGTTTTAAGTGTAAAGCTAGTTTGTCTATTCAAAGTTTTTCTTGTTTGTTGAGGTAGGATTGTATTGCTACAAACTTCCCTCTTAGAACTGCTTTTGCTTCATCCCATAGGTTTTGAGTTGCAATGTTTTCATTGTCATTTGTTTCTAGAATTTTTTTTTTATTTCCCTTTTAATTTCTTCAGTAACCTTTTGGTCATTTAGAAACATGTTGTTTAATCTCTATGTGTTTGTGTTTCTTACAGATTTTTTTCTTGTAATTGATATCTAGTCTCATAGCATTGTGGTTGGAGAAGATGCTTGATCCCATTTCAATTTTTTCGAATTTACTGAGGTTAATTTGTGACCCAATATGTGGTCTGTCCTGGAGAATGTTTCATGTGCACTTGAGAAGAAGGGGTATTCTGCATTTGAATGGAATGTCCTGAAGATATCAAGGAGATCCATCTCATCTAATATATCACTTAAGACTTGTATTTCTTTTTTAATTTTATGTTTTGATGATCTGTCCATTGGTGTGAGTGGGTGTTGAAGTCTCCTACTATTATTGTGTTACTGTTAATATCTCCTTTTATGTCTGTTAGTGTTTGTCTTGTGTATTGAGGTGCTCCTATGTTGGGTGCATCGATATTTACAATTGTTATGTCTTCCTCTTTGATTAATCCCTTGATCATTATGGAGTGTCCTTCCTTATCTCTTGTAATATTCTTTATTTTAAGGTCTATTTTGTCTGATATGAGGATTGCTACTCCACCTTTCTTTTGCTTCCCAATTGCATGGAATATATTTTTCCATCCTTTCACTTTCAGTCTATATGTGTCTTGAGGTCTGAAGTGGGTTTCTTGTAGACAGCATATATATATGGGTCTTATTTTTGTATCCATTCAGCTAGTCTGTGTCTTTCTGTTGGGGCAGTAATCCATTTACATTTAAGGCAATTATTGATATATATGTTCCTATTGCCATTTTCTTAATTGTTTGGGGTTGATTTTGTAGATCTTTTTTCTTCTCTTATGTTTCTCGACTATATAAGTCCCTTTAACATTTGTTGTAAAGCTGGTTTGGTGGTACTGAATTCACACCTTTTTTTGTCTGAAATGTCTTTTATTTCTCCATCAATTTTGAATGAGATCCTTGTTGGGTACACTAATCTTGGTTGTAGATTTTTTTTCCCCTTTCAGTAATTTAAATATATCCTGCCATTCCCTTCTGGCTGCAGAGTTTCTGCTGAAAGTTCAGCTGTCAAGAGTATGGACTTTCCCTTGCATGTTACTTGTTGCTTTTCACTTGCTGTTTTTAATATTCTTTTTTTGGTTTTAGTCTTTGTTAGTTTGATTAGTATGTGTCTTGGCGTGTTTCTCTTTGGGTTTATCCTGTATGGGACTCTTTGTGCCTTTTGGACTTGATTGACTATTTCCTTTTCCATCTTGGGGAAATTTTCAACTATAATCTCTTCAAATATTTTCTCATACTCTTTCTTTTTCTCTTCTTCCTCTGAGACCCATATAATTCAAATGGTGGTTTGATGTTGTCCCAGAGGTCTCTGAGACTATCCTTGGTTCTTTTCATTCTTTTTACTTTATTCTGCTTTCAGAAGTTATTTTCACTATTTTATCTTCCAGCTCCCTGATTTGTTCTTCTGCTTTAGATATTCTGCTATTGATTCTTTCTCAAGTATTTTTAATTTCAGTAATTGTGTTGTCTCTGTATGTTTGTTCTTTCATTCTTCTCTTTGTTAATTGATTCTTGCATTTTCTCCATTTTGTTTTCAATGTTTTTGATCATCTTTACTATCATTATTCTGAATTCTTTTTCAGGTACTATTTTCTCTTCATTTATTAGGACTTTTGTGTTTCTGGTTTGTTCCTTCATTTGTGTAGTATTTCTCTGCCTTTTCACTTTTTTTTTTTTTAACGTATTATGTTTGAGGTCTCCTTTTTTCCATGCTTCAAAGTTGCATTCTTTCTTCCTTTTGATTTCCGCCTTCCTAAGATTGGTCCAGTGGTTTGTGTAAGCTTTGTAAAGGGTAAAATTTGTGCTGAGTTTTTGTTTCTTTGTTTTTCCTCTGATGGGTAAGGCTGAGTGAGGTGGTAATCTTGTCTGCTGATGATTAGGTTTGTATTTTTGTTGTTGTTTAGATGAGGTGTCCTGCACAGGGTGCTATTGGTGGTTGGGTGATGCCAGTTTTTGTATTCAAGTGGTTTCCTTTGTGTGAGTTCTCACTATCTGATACTCCCTAGGGTTAGTTCTCTGGTAGTCTAGAGTCTTGGAGTCAGTGCTCCCACTCCAAAGGCTCGGGGCTTGATCTATGGTCAGGAACAAAGATTCCAGAAGTGGTTTGCTATGGCATTAAGTATGATTAAAACAAATATCCAAAAATGAGAAACCAAAGATAAACCCCAGACAAATGGCAGTTACAAAATCAGGCAAATAATAATTAAAATAATGGAATATAAACATATACACCCATAAGCAAAATGAAAACAGTCCAACAAAAATAAAGTACAGTAGATTGACCCAGCAAACAAAAGTATGTCAAAAATTATACTTACCATTTAAGAACAAAAGGAACTAAAGCATAAAGTGGAAAAGAAAACCAAGCCAAGGTGTCAAGTGGGGAATAAAACAATGAAAGCAAACTAGCAAATATGTTGAGAGGAAAGGAAAGAAAGAAAGAATAGATATGCAAAGTTAAATAGAGGGAGATGAAGAAGATTTATATACATTAATGATTAACTGCAAGGGGAAAAGAATAGTAGCAAAGACAAATGAAGGAATAAATGTAGAAAGAGTATAAAAATAGAAAAAAAAGGAAGAAGAAAGAAAAAAAGGGGGGAAAAGGAAAACTCCACAGAACTGCAAAAGCCCAAAATAGAGGCAGAGGTTTAAAACAACAGTAAAAAGTGTGACTGAGTATACACATATACATACACACCCGTAAGCAAAATCAAAACCATACAACAAAAATAAAGTACAATAGATTGATCCAGCAAACAAAGGAAACCAAAAATTTTATCTTCCAGAAGAAGACTAACTAAAGCACAAACTGGAAAACAATACTAAATCAAGATACCAATTGGGGAATAAAGCAATAAAAGTAAAACTAGCAAATGTGTTGAGAGGAAAAGAAAGAAAAAAAGAATAGATATGCAAAGTTAAATAGAAGTAGATAAAGATTTATATGCATTAAAGATTAACTGTAAGGGGAAAAGACCAGTAGGAAAAGCAAATAAAGAATAAATATAGAAAAAAATAATAACAGGTTTAAAAAATTAAAATTAAAAAAAAAGAGAGAGAGAGGGGGGGAAAAAAGGAAAACACCACAAAACTGCAAATGCCCAATGTAAAGGCAGAGGTTTATAACAGCAATAAAAAATATGACTGAGAATAAAGAAAAGCTCAAAAGCTTAATTAGATTTCATGGTGTCAATAAAATCAACGGGGGGGGGGGGGCGGAATCCAAAAGAATCTACAGAGCAATTCAAAAAATAAGAATAAGAAGTGTTTTTCTTGAGTTACTACTGTCAGAGTCCTTTCCCTTGCTGGGAGTCACAGTCCACCCCACCTCCCTAGGATGCCCTCCAACACTGTGCTGATCTCTGGACGTGCTGTGGCGGCAGCTGAGATTCTAATCTGGTCTTACACCTGTGTGTTCTTGCCTCCAATGTCCACAGCTATCAGAACTAGTGTGTTTTCTTTTGTGGGAGCTCTCACTGATCTTTTATATATTCCATAGACACAGTCTGCCTAGCTGATCATGTGGATTTAATCTGCAGGTTGTACAGCTGCTAAGAAGGTTTTGGGTCTTCTTCCTTAGCCACAGTACTCCTAGGTTTCTTTCCTTTTTTTTTTTTTTTTCTCATTTATTTATTTTACTTTACAATACTGTATTGGTTCTGCCATACATCAACATGAATCCGCTGTTCAATTGTGGTTTTATTTCCACCTCTGCATGTGGGTCGTCCACTGGGGTTTTCTCCTGAGGTTGCCCTGGAGGACTTGGGTTTGCTCCTGTGAGGGCCAGGTGTGGAGGTGGTGCAGCTGCTTGGGTCACAGGGATTCTGGCAGCTCTAGGTACTCAGGGGGTTGGTAGCTAGGGCAGCAGGAAATATAGTGTTCTAGAAGGGTATGGCAACCAGGATTGGCCAGTACACTCCAATATTCTTGCCTGCAGAACCCCCCTCTCTGACAGAGAAGCCTAGCAGGCCACAGTCTACAGAGTTGCAAAGAGTCGGACATGACCAAAGTGACTCTGCATGCATAGATGCAAGACATTTTTGTCTGTGCCAGCTCTGCCCCCAGTAAGAGTTGAGCATGAAGGTGGTGCAGCTGCTCGGCTTGTGGGGACCCTGGCAACGCCAAGTGTGCAGGGACACTGACTACCTCTGCCACAGGAGTTACGTATGGCCCTATCACAGTCTTTTTACGCGCCTCTTGTACCTGGCTATCAGAAGGCCTCTTTGGCCAGTGTTTCTCCGTAGCTCTGCCTGTTCAGGCACTTAGAGGGCTTCCTTCTTGGGGTCCTTCTCTGTTGTTCAGCATGTCAGGCACATAGAGAGGCTCTGCTGGCTGGGATCCTACTCTGTAGACCAGCGCATCAGGGATTTAAAGGGGCACCCTGGGTGGGGTCTTACTCTAGTTTGATGCATCAGTCACTTAAAGAATCACCCTGGTAGGGTCCTACTCTGTAGTTCAGTGCATCAGGCATTTGATGGGCAAGCCTGTCTATTGTTCAGATGGTTTGTGGGGAGACAGAGGCTATGTGTGACTCAGCAGTATCACCTTGCTTCCATGGCTGCCTGGCTTTCCTCCACTGGCATTTCCCACCACAGTCTCCTCCCTCACACCCCCTCGACTCATCTCTCCACAGTGAGCAGCAGTCTTCACCCTGGAATTGCTCCACAATCGCCAAACTCCAGCTCCCAGCTGCTGTGCCTTCCAGGGGACCAGCGTTCCTGTCCGTGGTGTGTATGGCTGCAACAAGGACTGTCTGATTCTCATTCCATTTAGGCTGCCACAGATCAGCTGTTTCATTCTCAGCCTTAATGTTTCTCCTCTGACTCAGACAATTGCCCCTCTGTAGGGATCAGACCCCTGCTTCATTTCCCCCCCGCCCCCTCCGAGGACAGGTCCAGTCCTACTAACACTCCTGTTTTTCCCCCTAGTTCCTTTGTCCTACCAAGTTTTGCGTGGTTCTATATATTCTTTTCTGCTGGTCGGGTACTCCTGTCCACTCTCAGCTGGTGTTCTGCATGCACGTCTGTGTTTGAAGGTGTATTCCTGATGTATCTGTGGAGAGAGATGTACTCCGTGTCCACCTATTCCTCTGCCATCTTGTTCTCCCTGATGTCTCTGCTTTTTAATATGCTGTCTAGGTTGGTCATAGCTTTTCTTCCAAGGAGCAAGCGTCTTATAATTTCATGGCTTCAGTCACCATCTGCCGTCATTTTGGAGCCCCTTTCCCCCAAATCACTATTTCCATTGCTTCCCCATCTATATGCCATGAAGTAATGGGACCAGATACCATGATCTGAATGTTGAGTTTTCAGCCAACTTTTTCACTCTCCACTTTCACTTTCATCAAGAGGCTCTTTATTTCTTCCTTGCTTTCTGCCATAAGGGTGGTGTCACTTGCGTATCTGAGGTTATTGATATTTCTCCCAGCAATCCTGATTCCAGTTTGTGCTTCAACCAGCCAAGCATTTCATATGATGTACTCTGCATGTAAGTTAAATAAGCAGGGTGACAATATGCAACCTTGACATATTCCTTTCCCGATTTGGAACTAGCCTGTTTTTCCATGTCCAGTTCTAACTGTTGCTTCTTGACCTGCATACAGATTTCCCAGGAGGCAGGTAAGGTGGATTCTATCTTATTCCTTTATTTCTTTTTAATATATTTATTATTTTGTTTCGACTGTGAGAGACTTCGTTATGGTGCGTAGGCTTTCTCTAGTTGTGAAGCATGGGCTTAGTTGCCCCATGGCATGTGGGCTCTTAGTTCCCACACCAGGGATGGAACCTGCATCCCCTGCAGTTGAAGGTGGGTTCTTAACCACTGGACAACCAGGGAAGTGCCTAGGGCTATTTGATTTTTATTTTAATGACTCTGCTGTGTTCTCTATACTGTTTACAAGTTTACTATGCTCACCATGACCAAATCAGGAAAACTGTCTGAAGAAAGAAGTGTGAAGAAAGCAACTTTCTTTTTTCCTTAAAAAAAAAAAAAAAAAACTTTTAATTTTGTATTTGCGTGTAGCTGATGAACAATGTAGTGACCGTTTCAGGTGAACAGTGAAAGAACTCAGCCATATACATGTGTGCATTCTCCCTCAAACTCCCCTCTCACCCAGGCTGCTGCATAACACTGAGTAGAGCTCTCTGTGCTGTGTCCTTGTTGGTTATCTATTTTAAATATAGCAACGTGTACATGTCCATGCCCAATTTCCCAATGATCCCTTCCTCAGTAACCATAAGTTTGTTCTCTAAGTCTGTGAGCCTCTTTCTGTTTTGTAATTTAAGTTCATCTGTATCATTTCTTTTTACATTTCACATACAAGGCATGTCATACAATATTCCTCCTTCTCTGTCTGACTTATCTCACTCAGTATGACAGTTTCTAGATTCATCCAGATTGCTGCAAATGGCATTATTATATCCTTTTGGTGGCTGAGTAATATTCCATTGTATATATGTACCACATCTTCTGTAGTCATTCTTCTGTAAACAGTGCTGCAATGAACACAGGGTACATATATCCTTTTAGATCTTGATTTTCTCCTGATGTTTGCCCAGGAGTGGGATAGAAGGGTCATATAGTAGTTCTATTTTTAGGGGTTTTTTTTTTTTTTCCGATTTTATTTTATTTTTAATTTTTTTTACTTTACAATATTGTATTAGTTTTGCCATACATCAACATGAATCCGCCATGGGTGTACACATGTTCCCAATCCTGAACCCCCCTCCCACCTCCCTCCCCATAAAGACACCACACTGTTCTCCATAAGTGCCTGTACCAATTTACATTCCCTCCACACATTCTTTCCACAACCTCTCCAGCATTATTGTTTGTGGATTTTTTGATGATAGCCATTCTGGCTGGTGTAAGGTGATATCTCATTCTGGTTTGATTTGCATTTCTCTAATAATGAGTGGGTGTTGAACGTAAGTGCCTCTTGGCCATCTATATGTATTCTTTGGAGAAATTTCTATTTAGGTCTCCATAGTGCAGGCAGCTGCGACGGCACACATAGCGCAGCCAAGAGGACCTACCCCATGTCTGAGGTCAGGGGCGGCAGCCAAGAGTGCCAGGCTGCAGCAGCGCAGGAGCAGCCAAGAGGAGCTACCCTGCATCTGAGGTCAGGGGCGGCGGCTGGGAGAAGCAACCCTATGTCCAAGGAGCGGTGGCTGCATGGGCGTAGGAGGGCCTAGAGGAGCTATTCCATGTTCAAGGTCAGGAGCAGCGGTGGTGAGGAGATACCCCTCATCTAAGGTAAGGAGCAGTGGCTGCACTTTGTGGAGCAGCCGCGAAGAGATACCCCACGTTCAAGGTAAGAGAAACCCAAATTAGATGGTAGGTGTTGCAAGAGGGCATCAGAGGGCAGACACACTGAAACCATAATCACAGGAAACTAGTCAATCTAATCACACTAGGACCACAGCCTTGTCTAACTCAATGAAACTAAGTCATGCCTGTGGAGCCAACCAAGATGGGCGGGTCATGGTGGAGAGGTCTGACAGAATGTGGTCCACTGGAGAAGGGAATGGCAAACTACTTCAGTATCCTTGCCTTGAGAACCCAATGAACACTATGAAAAGGCAAAATGATAGGATACTGTAAGAGGAACTCCCGAGGTCGGTAGGTGCCCAACAGGCTGCTGGAGATGAGTGGAGAAATAACTCCAGAAAGAAGGAAGGGATGGAGCCAAAGCAAAAACAATACCCAGCTGTGGATGTCACTGGTGATAGAAGCAAGGTCTGATGCTATAAAGAGCAATATTGTATAGGAACCTAGAATGTTAGGTTCATGAGTCAAGGAAAATTGGAAGTGGTCAAACAGGAGATGGCAAGAGAACGTCAACATTCTAGGAATCAGTGAACTAAAATGGACTGGAATGGCTGAATTGAACTCAGATGACCATTATATCTACTACTGTGGGCAGGAATCCCTTAGAAGAAATGGAGTAGCCATCATGGTCAACAAGAGAGTCTGAAATGCAGTACTTGGATGCAATCTCAAAAACAACAGAATGATCTCTGTTTGTTTCCAAAGCAAAGCGTTCAGTTCAGTTCAGTTCAGTCGCTCAGTCATGTCCGACTCTTTGCGACCAAATGAATCACAGCATGCCAGGCCTCCCTATTCATTACCATCTCTCAGAGTTCACTCAGACTCACATTCATCGAGTCAGTGATGCCATCCAGCCATCTCATCCTCGGTCGTCCCCTTCTCCTGCCCCCAATCCATCCCAGCATCAGAGTCTTTTCCAATGAGTCAACTCTTCACACGAGGTGGCCATAGTACTGGAGTTTCAGCTTTAGCATCATCCCTCCCAAAGAAATCCCAGGGCTGATCTCCTTCAGAATGGAATGGTTGGATCTCCTTGAAGTCCAAGGGACTCTCAAGAGTCTTCTCCAACACCACAGTTCAAAAGCATCAATTCTTTGGTGCTCAGCCTTCTTCACAGTCCAACTCTCACATCCATACATGACCACAGGAGAAACAATAGGCCTTGACTAGACGGACCTTAGTCAGCAAAGTAATGTCTCTGCTTTTGAAAATGCTTTGGAGTTTCAGCTTTAGCATCATTCCTTCCAAAGAAATCCCAGGGCTGATCTCCTTCAGAATGGACTGGTTGGATCTCCTTGCAGTCCAAGGGACTCTCAAGAGTCTTCTCCAACACCACAATTCAAAAGCATCAATTCTTCGGCGCTCAGCCTTCTTCACAGTCCAACTCTCACATCCATACATGACCACAGGAAAAACCATAGCCTTGACTAGACGGACCTTAGTCAGCAAAGTAATGTCTCTGCTTTTGAATATACTATCTAGGTTGGTCATAACTTTTCTTCCAAGGAGTAAGCATCTTCTAATTTCACCATCTGCAGTGATTTTGGAGCCCAAAAAAATAAAGTCTGACACTGTCTCCACTGTTTCCCCATCTATTTCCCACGAAATGATGGGACCGGATGCCATGATCTTCATCTTCTGAATGTTGAGCTTCAAGCCAACCTTTTCACTCTCCTCTTTCACTTTCATCAAGAGGCTTTTTAGTTCCTCTTCACTTTCTGCCATAAGGGTGGTGTCATCTGCATATCTGAGGTTATTGATATTTCTCCCGGCAATCTTGATTCCAGCTTGTGTTTCTTCCAGTATTATACATTCTATTGAAGAAATGTATATGAACTATGAAGGGGAGCCATTATCCAATGCATCATTAGCAGGGATTATTTTATCTCAGTGCTACTTATTATTTCTTTTTCCAACATTACTTTGGTGACAAAGGTCTGTATAATCAAAGCTATGGATTTTTCAGGAGGCATGTATGGATGTGAGAGTTGGACCATAAAGAAAACTGAGCACCACCGAATAGATGCTTTTGAACTGTGGTGTTGGATAAGACTTGAGAGTCCCTTGGACCACAAGGAAATCAAACTAGTCAATTCTAAAGGAAATCCATCCTGAATAGTCATTGGCAGGACTGATGCTGAAGCTGAAGGTCCAATACTTTGGCCACCTGATGCGAAGAACTGACTCACTGGAAATGACCCTGATGCTGGGAAAGATTGAAGGCAGGAGGAGAAGGGGACAACAGAGAGTGAGATGTTTGGATGGCATCGCTGACTCAATGGACACGAGTTTGAGCAAACTCTGGGAGATAGTGAAGGACAGTGCTGCATTCCATGGGGTCGCAAAAAGTCGGATATGACTGAGTGACTAAACAACAACTTATTGTCACTTTGCCAGAATGGGACACTGGGCAAGGCTGATTTAGATTGGAGAACTTCTGAGCTGAATGGGACACCAGTGTGAGTAAGTTAGTGAGGAAGACTGTCTTGGGAAGTCTGAAGAGGGGCTGGGGCAGGGGGACCTAAGAGCAGGGGCAGCCTGCTCTATGCACTTGAGAGCCACAGGGTTGGGGCCTGCAAGGAGGCAGCTAGAGCAAAAAAAGGCATGGGTTTGGCCACGCTGGAAATACTCTGCTTTCTTCTGTTGGGGATATGTATTGATCTGTTAGAACTAACACCCAAAAAAGATGTCCTTTTCATTATACGGGACTGGAATGCTAAAGTAGGAAGTCAAGAAACACCTGGAGTAACAGGCAAATTTGGCCTTGGAATGCGGAATGAAGCAGGGCAAAGACTAATAGAGTTTTGCCAAGAAAATGCACTGGTCATAGCAAACACCCTCTTCCAACAACACAAGAGAAGACTCTACACGTGGACATCACCAGATGGTCAACACCGAAATCAGATTGATTATATTCTATGCAGCCAAAGATGGAGAAGCTCTATACAGTCAACAAAAACAAGGCCGGGAGCTGACTGTGGCTCAGATCATGAACTCCTTATTGCCAAATTCAGACTCAAA
>SJYT01051790.1:31245-72129 GCA_006410635.1 Cephalophus harveyi | reverse complement strand
TAAAGCTGAAACTCCAGTACTTTGGCCACCTCATGCGAAGAGTTGACTCATTGGAAAAGACTCTGATGCTGGGAGGGATTGGGGGCAGGAGGAGAAGGGGACGACCGAGGATGAGATGGCTGGATGGCATCACTGACTCAATGGATGTGAGTCTGAGTGAACTCCGAGAGATGGTGATGGACAGGGAGGCCTGGCGTGCTGCGATTCATGGGGTCGCAAAGAGTCGGACACGACTGAGCGACTGAACTGAACTGAACTGATTGAAAAGTGTCATGTTGAAAGAGTAGATTATTTTCATCTCTTGGTATCCATGGAGGATTGGTTCCAGGAACTTCTCAGATACCAAAGTCCACAGATGCTCAGGTCTCATATGTAAAATGGGCGAGTACTTGCATGTAACCTATGTGCATCCTCCCTTATACTTTAAATCATCTCTAGATTATTTATAATGCCTATTTATTATTAGTGTTATTACTTATAATACTATGTAAATTCTATGTAAATAACTTCCCAAATTCAAGTTTTACCTTTTGGAACTTTCTAGAATTTTTTCTCCAAATGGTTTCAATCCCAGATTGGTTGAATCCATGGATGGATAATCCATGGATATGGAGGGCTATCTGCTGCTGCTGCTGTTAAGTCGCTTCAGTCGTGTCCAACTCTGTGTGACCCCATAGACGGAAGCCCACCAGGCTCCCCCCATCCCTGGGGTTCTCCAGGCAAGAACACTGGAGTGGGGTGCCATTGCCTTCTCCAATATACAGAAGATTTTCTTCACATGAGGAGGTCCAGAAAAAAGTATGAATTCCAAGATGACATCAAGATTCATTTCCAAGAAAGAAAAGGTGAACAGTGACATAATAATTAAGGTGGTATTTTTTAACTGGCAGGATTCACCAGGACCTATATTACATGTTTGAGCAAGTCTGGAATCACAGTGTGCTGCAACAAAATACACAACTTTGGCCTTGGTCCCAAGACCTAGAGAAAAAGAAAGACAGAGACCGCTCAGCCATCAGAGCTGTCCTAGTGAAACTGGTGCCATCTCCGGCAGGGGACACTGGAGGCTACTTGCTGAAGGACAGACAGCTGGGTCCAGACTCACTTCTGGAGTCCATGGGAGCTGGGCTGTTCCTGGGTCAGAGGTGGAGGTGAAGGCACAGCAGACCACACTCTCACACACTCTCTCACAGGTAACAGCCAGCAGGGACTTGTGCCCCAGCCCTAGTCCCCTCCCAGAGGAAAATACAACAGAGAATTGCTGACCCCTATTTCCGGCAACTTGAGTCAAGCAAAATCAAGTTAACAAATAACTTCAAGAAGAAAAAAGGGGAAGGGTGTAGCACGTGGTAAAAAGCGCTGCCTTAGTATGAAGTGGGGGAAGGGCAGTAACACCCCTGTCGCCTAGTGCCCGTGTGCTGAGTCATGTCCAACTCTGTGTGACCCTGTGGACCGTGGCCCTCCAGGCCCCTCTGTCCAAGGGATTCCCCAGGCAAGAATCCTGCAGTGGGTTGCCATGCCCCCCTCCAGGGGATCTTCCAGACCCAGGGATCAAACCCACATCTCTGATGTCTCCTGCATTGGCAAGTAGGTTCTTTCCCACTAGCACTACCTGAGAAGCCCCTGTTGCCTCCCGACTAAAGCCAAACAAAGCCATGTTTAGGTCACCAGCCCACTTAATAATGTATGGTAAAGTTTTTCAACCTCTCTGAACCTCAGTTTCTTCATATGTAAAATAGAAATAAATCATAGAACCTGTCTCAGTGTGTTCTTGGAAGAATTAAGATAAGGCCCAAGACATAGCACTTATTAAGCATTTCCATGGATGCTCCTCATGAGGGTTATTTCCACCGGTGGAAACCAGGCCCCTCTCAGATGGGTGCACAGGATTCCAAACTTGCCAAGAGATCTGGTGATTTCAGTAAATCAGATCCTACTCAAAGCAAGATTCCGAGGCAGAGACAAAGCCTTGCCATCCAGGCTGGTAAAGCCATGCCATGTATTAGCACCCACAGATTCTCCTTGGTCATAGATCCACTTTTTCTTGGTGACAAAGCAAGATCAAACCTTCAGAGACTGGGGTGTCATTCATTTTAAAATATGAGAGAAAATCTAGAACAAGGTCAAAGTTTTCTCTCTGTCTCTATTTGCACAGTAAGGTACTATTTATATACTGTAAATCTCATTTCTTTTAGGTGTACAGTTCTGAATTTTGACTATTGTACACAGTCATGTAGCCATCAGTACAATCAAGATATCAAATATTTCATTACCCTTGAGCCTTCAACAATCACTGATAATTTGTAATCCTATAATTTGTCCCTTCTCAGAAATCATAGAAATGGAATTATACAGTATGTAGCTTTGTGTCTTTCTCCTTACACTTACATACTTTTGAGGTTCAAAAAACATTGCATTTAAAAAAATTTTTTATTGGAGTGCAGTTGTTCTGTAATGTTGTGTTAGTTTCTGCTGTACCGCAAAGTGAATCAGCTATATGTCCACATATATCCCCTCTTTTTTGAATTTCCTTCCCATTTAGGTCACCAGAAAGCACTGAGCAGAGCTCCCTGTGCTATACCGCAGGTTCTCCTTAGTCAACTGTTTATACATCAGCCAGTGCAGTTCAGTCGCTCAGTCGTGTCTGACTCTTTGCAACCCCATGAATCGCAGCACACCAGGCCTCCCTGTCCATCACCAACTCCCGGAGTTCACTCAGACTCACGTCCATCGAGTCCGTGATGCCATACAGCCATCTCATCCTCTGTCGTCCACTTCTCCTCCTGCCCCCAATCCCTCCCAGCATCAGGGTCTTTTCCAGTGAGTCAACTCTTCACATGAGGTGGCCAAAGTATTGGAGTTTCAGCTTTAGCATCAGTCCTTCCAAGGAACACCCAGGGCTGATCTCCTTTAGAATGGATTGGTTGGACCTCCTTGCAGTCCAAGGGACTCTCAAGAGTCTTCTCCAACACCACAGTTCAAAAGCAGAAATTCACGTGTGCTGCTGCTGCTGCTGCTGCTGTGTCGCTTCAGTCGTGTCCGACTCTGTGCGACCGCATAGACGGCAGCCCACCAGGCACCCCTGTCCCTGGGATTCTCCAGGCAAGAACACTGGAGTGGGTTGCCATTTCCTTCTCCAGTGCATGAAAGTGAAAAGTGAAAGTGACATCGCTCAGTCGTGTCTGACTCTTCGCGACGCCATGGACTACAGCCCACCAGGCTCCTCCATCCATGGGATTTTCCAGGCAAGAGTCACGTGTACATATGTCAATCCCAATTTCCCAATTAATTACTTTCCCTCTTTCCCCCTTGGTGTCTAGGCATTCATTCTCTACATCTGTGCCTCTCTTTCTACTTTGCAAATAGGTTCAGTTCAGTTCAGTCACTCGGTCATGTCTGACTCTTTGCAACCCCATGGACTGCAGCCCACAAGGCCTCGCTGTCCATCACCAACTGCCACCTTCAATCTTTCCCAGCATCAGGGTCTTTTCAAATGAGTCAGTTCGTCGCATCAGGTGGCCAAAGTATTGGAATTTCAGCTTCAGCATCAGTCCTTTCAATGAATATTCAGGACTGATTTCCTTTAGCATGGACTGGTTGGATCTCCTTGCAGTTCAAAGGACTCTCAAGAGTCTTCTCCAACACACCACACAAAAGCATCAATTCTACGGTGCTCAGCTTTCTTTATAGTCCAACTCTCACATCCATACATGACTACCGGAAAAAACACAGCTTTGACTAGATGGACCTTTGTTGGCAAAGTAATGTCTCTGATTTTTAATATGCTGTCTAGGTTGGTCATAACTTTTCTTCCAAGGAGCATCTTTTAATTTCATGGCTTCAGTCACCATCCGCAGTGATTTTGAAGCCAAAAAAATAATAAATAAATAAAGTCTGTCACTGTTTCCATTGTTTCCCCATCTATTTGCCATGAAGTGTTGGGACTGGATGTCATGATCTTAGTTTTCTGAATGTTGAGTTTTAAACCAACTTTTTCACTCTCCTCTTTCACTTTCATCAAGAGGCTTTTTAGTTTTTCTCTTTCTGCCATAAGGGTGGTGTCATCTGCATATCTGAGATTATTGATATTTCTCCTGGCAATCTTGATTTCAGCCTGTGCTTCATCCAGCCCAGCATTTCTCATGATGCATATAACAAGCAGAGTGACAATATACACCCTTGACGTATTCCTTTCCCAATTTGGAATCAGTCTATTGTTCCATGTCCAGTTCTAACTGTTGCTTCTTGACCTGCATATAGATTTTTCAGGCGGCAGGTCAGGTGGTCTGGTATTCCCAATCTCTTTAAGAATTTTCCACAGTTTGTTATGATCCACACAGTCAAAGGCTTTGGTGTAGTCCATAAAGCAGAAGTAGATGTTTTTCTGGAACTCTCTTGCTTTTTCGATGACCCAACAGATATTGGCAATTTGATCTCTGGTTCCTCTGCCTTTTCTAAATCCAGCTTGAACATCTGGGAAGTTCACAATGCATGTACTGTTGAAGCATGGCTTGGAGAATTTTGAGCATTACTTGGCTAGCTTGTGAGATGGGACCTTTTGAAGGAGTTTCATAATCTTCATTTACCTCCACCATAGTTTGGTTTCAGGTCAAATAACAGAGAGAGAGCACAGCCATACCCATTGACAAAAAGTTGGATTAAAGATTTACTGAGCAGTGTCAGACTTTATTTTTGGGGGCTCCAAAATCACTGCAGATGGTGACTGCAGCCATGACATTAAAAGACGCTTACTCCTTGGAAGGAAAGTTATGACCAACCTAGAGAGCATATTCAAAAGCAGAGACATTACTTTGCCGACCAAAGTCCATCTAGTCAAGGATATGGTTTTCCCAGTGGTCATGTATGGATGTGAGAGTTGGACTGTGAAGAAGGCTGAGTGCCAAAGAATTGATGCTTTTGAACTGTGGTGTTGGAGAAGACTCTTGAGAGTCCCTTGGACTGCAAAGAGATCCAACCAGTCCATTCTGAAGGAGATCAGTCCTGGGTGTTCTTTGGAAGCAATTATGCTAAAGCTGAAACTCCAGTACTTTGACCATCTCATGTGAAGAGTTGACTCATTGGAAAAGGCTCTGATGATGGGAGGGATTGAGGGCAGGAGGAGAAGGGGACGACCGAGGATGAGATGGCTGTATGGCATCACTGACTTGATGGACGTGAGTCTGAGTGAACTCCGGGAGTTGGTGATGGAAAGGGAGGCCTGGCGTGCTGCAGTTCATGGGGTTGCAAAGAGTCAGACACGACTGAGTGACTGAACTGAACTAAGCATGGCCCCACCCATCAGAACAAGACCCAGTTTCCCCTTATCAGTCTCTCCCATCAGGAAGCTTCCATAAGCCTCTTATCCTTCTCCATCAGAGGGCAGACAGACTGAAAACCACAATCACAGAAAACTAACCAATCTGATCACATGGTCCACAGCCTTGTCTAACTCAGTGAAACTATGAGTCAAGCCATGTAGGTCCACCCAAGACAGACAGGTCATGGTGGAGAGTTCTGACAAAATGTGGCCCACTGGAAAAGGGAATGGCAAACCACTTCAGTATTCTTGCCTTGAGAGCTCCATGAACAGTATTGAAAAGGCAAATAGGTTCATTTGTCCCATTTTTCTAGATTCCACGTACTCTACATTCTACATGGGTTGCTTCCAATTTGGCAATACTGAATAAACTGATAAAAACATTTCACATACAAGTTTATGTGAAGACATATGCTTTCATTTTTCTTGAGAAAATACCTAGGATTTTTATTTCTGGGTAAAATGGAATGCCTAACTTTATAAGAAACTAACAAGCTGTCTTCAAAGTAACCATAACATTTTGCATTCATATATATTCATACTCTGCTGCCTTGTAAGCACTTAATATTATTTTTTGTTTCCTATTTTGGGTGTTTTTTTTAGCCATTCCAATAGGTGTCCAATAATACACCAATATTTTTTTTTCTTTTTTAACTGAGATATGATTGATGCTATTTTATAAGTTACAGGTGTACAACATAGTGATTCACAATTTTTAAAGATTATGCTCCATTTATAGTTATTACAAACTTTTGGCTATATTCCCTGTGATGTACAATTTTTCCATGTAGCTTATTTATTTTGTATATACTAGTTTACACCTTTTAATCCCCTACCTCTTTCTTGCCCCTCCCCTTCTTTCTCCCCACTGCTAACCACTAGTTTGTTTTATTTGTGAGGCTGTTTCCTTTTTGTTATATCCCTAGTTTGTTTCTTTTTAATTCTACATGAAAGTCACACTTATCTTTCTCAGTTTAACTTATTTTACTTAACATAATGCCTTCCAAGTCCATCCATGTTGTTGGAAATGGCAAAGTTTCATTCTTTTTCATGGCTGAATAGTATTATATTGTATATGTATATCACTTCTTTTTTATTCATTCATCTTTTGATAGATATTTAAGTTGCTTCCATGTCTCAGCATTTGTAAATAATGCTGCTATGAAAGTTGGGGTGTATAAATTTTTTTCAAATTAGGTTTTTTTTCAGTATTCTCAGGAATGGAATTACTGAATCATATGATAATTTTATTTTTAATTTTTTGAGAAACCACCATGCTGCTTTTCACAGAGACTGCACCAATTTATATTCCCACCAATACTGTATGAAGGTCTTTATAAAACCGTTCAACTTCAGCTTCTTCAGCATTACTAGTTGGGGCATAGACTTGGATAACTGTGATATTGAATGGTTTGCCTTGGAGATGAACAGAGATCATTCTGTCATTTTTGAGATTGCATCCAAGTACTGCATTTTGGACTCTTTTGTTGACCATCATGGCTACTCCATTTCTTCTGAGGGATTCCTGCCCGCAGTAGTAGATATAATGGTCATCTGAGTTAAATTCACCCATTCCAGTCCATTTTAGTTCGCTGATTCCTAGAATGTCGACATTCACCCTTGTCATCTCTTGTTTGACCATTTCCAATTTGCCTTGATTCATGGACCTGACATTCCAGGTTCCTATACAGTATTGCTCTTTACAGCATCGGATCTTGCTTCTATCACCAGTCACATGCACAACTGGGTATTGTTTTTGCTTTGGCTCCATCCCTTCATTCTTTCTGGAGTTATTTCTCCACTGATCTCCAGTAGCATATTGGGCACCTACTGACCTGGGGAGTTCCTCTTTTAGTATCCTATCATTTTGCCTTTTCATACTGTTCATAGGGTTCTCAGGCAAGAATACTGAAGTGGCTTGCCATTCCCTTCTCCAGTGGACCACGTTCTGTCGGCCCAGACCACCTGACCTGCCTCTTGAGAAATCGGTATGCAGGTCAGGAAGCAACAGTTAGAACTGGACATGGAACAACAGACTGGTTCCAAATAGGAAAAGGAGTACATCAAGGCTGTATATTGTCACCCTTTCACCCTTGTCATCTCTTGTTTGACCACTTCCAATTTGCCTTGATTCATGGACCTGACATTCCAGGTTCCTATGCAGTATTGCTCTTTACAGCATCGGATCTTGCTTCTATCACCAGTCACATGCACAACTGGGTATTGTTTTCGCTTTGGCTCCATCCCTTCATTCTTTCTGGACTTATTTCTCCACTGATCTCCAGTAGCATATTGGGCACCTAATGACCTGGGGAGTTCCTCTTTTGGTATCCTATCATTTTGCCTGTTCATACTGTTCATGGGGTTCTCAAGGCAAGAATACTGAAGAGGCTTGCCATTTCCTTCTCCAGTGGACCACATTCTGTCAGCCCTCTCCACCATGACCTGCCCGTCTTGGGTTGCCCTGCAGGCATGGTTTGGTTTCATTGAGTTAGACAAGGCTCCTCCAAGGTAAGGAGCAGCGGCTGTGCTTTGCTGAAGCAGCTGTGAAGAGATATCCCACACCCAAGGTAAGAGAAACCCAAGAAAGATGGTAGGTGTTGCAAGAGGGCATCAGAGGGCAGACATACTGAAACCATACTCACAGAAAACTAGTCAATCTAATCACACTAGGACCACAGCCTTGTCTAACTCAATGAAACCAAGCCATCTCCTCAGAGCCCTACACAATACTGGGCTAGGGACAGACAGGTAGGCACTGGTGAACATCTGGTTAGTGCACGTATGAGCCCCAGTCCCTGCACCTGTCCTATGGCATGCTCACCGTTCTCCTCTCTTATCATCTGGGTGAGGTAGATGGCCTCCTCCTGAATGCGTTCCTCTAAGCTCTTCTTTCCTAAACCAAAGTTCCTAAGAGTTGTCAGGGCAAACCTTCTTTGTTCCTTCCATAACTGGCCACTGGACATGATCAAGCCTGGGAAAAGAAAGCCAACATTATGAAAGAAAGCCAACAAGACCCGTGACGTATCAAATGAAAGGAAGAAAAAGGGCTGTAAGGTACTTGAAAACAAATCAGAGAAATAGTCCCTAAGCAAGGATATAATGGCTTGAACTTACTGATTGCCTGCAGTGTTGTGCATATTAGCATTTTTAATGCATTCTGGGATTTAGTACTCAGAAACTCTCTGAAGAAATCATTAGTGTAAAACCAGCCCCCCCATTTTTTGATGAGAAAAATGAGGCACAGGAGATAAAAAGTACATTCTACAAGGTTACACAGTTGGAGCAGTTAAACAGGCATTCATTTTCAAGTCTGCCTGACTCTGATGCCCATGCTTTGATTACTTGTCACATACTATATTTAAGTATTTGTTATGGTACATACTGGGCTCTTCCCTGGTGGCTCAGATGGTAAAGCGTCTGTCTACAACGTGGGAGACCTAGGTTAAATCCCTGGGTTGGGAAGATCTCCTGGAGAAGGAAATGGCAACCCACTCCAGTACTCTTGCCTGGAAAATCCTATGGAAGAGGAGCCTGGTAGGCTACTGTCCATGGGTCACTCAGTTGGACTCAACTGAGTGACTTCACTCACTTATGGTACATACTAAGTATACACTAATGGACTAGACAAAATCAAAACTCATAAGGAGAAAGAGTTTAAATATCTTAAAAAAATAGATGAATCACTCAAGAAAACAAAGAATTGTGAATGTGTACAGAAAGAAAATCACAGGCAAAGGATTAAAAAATCCATCATTAGGTGTGCAGAGAACTTCACTTATTTTATAACACAGGTGAGACCACCACCCTCTCAATGCTTCATTCCAGTACACTCTTCCACTCCTTCTAATATCTTCCTTTCACTTCCACCACCTTAGTGACATGGCCCTCCTTGCTGTTCAGTCCAGGATCCTTTTCAGCCTCATGCTGAGGTGTCAACAGCATGAGATGCTTTTTTCTTGAAACATCCTTTTCCAGTGGTGCCCAGGACACCACACTCTCCAGACTCTTCTGCTAATTCTCTGACTTCACAGAAATCATCATACCTTCAGTTACCTTATCTCCTATCAAATTTTGAAATGATGGGCCTTTTCAAGCTTGGGTCAAACCCTCTTCTCTCTTACACTTATCCTCCATTTCTGTGAAATCTCATCAGCTCCAAATATTTCAAATAACATCACTGATGTGAACATCTATATCTGTGCCACAGCTGCAGACACTAACCAATTGTCTGCTTGACTCTCTTGGCTTTATACTCAGCATATTCATGATTTTATTCATGATTTGCTCCATACAACTCCCTACCCAGGCCAGCCAACACCTTGTCCTTCTCCATATCCTCCTTCTTTCCTTTACCTACTCATCTGGGTGTCTACCTCATTCTCCCTCTGTCTAGGTCATCATGTCCTATTGGATATGCCTCCTGAATAGCTTAAATTCATGTATTTTCACAGTCAGTCTCCTGGTCTAACCTACTCAACTGCCATTTCTTGATACCTTGCTAATCCAGGCCACCACCTTCTCTTACCTAAAACGCTACAGTAGTCTCCTACTCCTTTTATCCCACTCTTGACATTATAGCTTAAAGAAGTCTTTAAAATGCAGCATGTAAATATGATGATTTCTTTTTCTACTTAAAACATTCAGGAGCCTCTGTTGTTACTAGGATAAAAGCAACATCCTTAAACATGAACTCTTTCTGGCCAAAGTTAGCATCCTCATCTTCATTTAATTATCTCCATTTAATCTCTGTTCTTCCCACACTGGATTCCTTTCAATTCCTCAGTTCACTGTCCTTTCCCACCTCATAAACTTTTCATGTTCTATTCCCTCTGCTGGATTGCTTATTCACTTTATTACTTGTCATTTACTTACAATAGCTTTTCCTGAGTCTCAGGACCAGATTCGATACCCATACTAAGTGAACCCTGCTCTTAACTTCATAACACTTGAGGACTTAAATTATTAGCTTACTTGATACTGTTTTTCTTAATAGCATGTAGCTTACAGAAAAATCAAGAATTTTTTTCGTTCTACTCATTACTCTGCCACTGGTGCCTAGTCTTACTAGGTTCACATGGCAGATAATAGAGTAAATGAATGTAAAATAATGGGTGAACTACTTTAAAGCAGAATAGAGAAATACCTGAAAAAAAAATGCTGTTTTGTTAGAAGTATAGATTTAAGTTTTTCATTTAGATTATTGAAAATGGAAGTTTATTTAGTGACCATTCTAAGTATTCATGCCAGACTCTTTTAACATAGATAGAAGGTTTGAGATACCTCTGGGGCACAGCCTTAATAATAATGCATAAGGAACTGGAGGCAAGAAGGGATCACTTAATCAACAGGAACAAGCTGATCCACATCCTTTTTCTAGGGGAAGAGATCTGCGTGGAAAAGCAGAAAGAGAGCCTGAGGACGCGTTGCCTTTTCTCTGCTTAAACAACACATCACATCACTGAGTGATGAGGATACTTATTTATCAAAGCATCCAGAGTGAGTTCACGCAGGTCATGTCACTTCTCCCAAATCCCTGACATTAGAGCTGACTCTGCCAGGTGCCCTGAGGGGGTGCCTTCAACAGGGAAACGCGGGCACTCAGGTTCCTTATGAGGAGCTTGGTCCCTGGGATTGTTGGAGATACTTTCACAGACCACAAGAATATCAAACATACACTTACCAATGTAACAGCTTACCTTTATTGTTTATGATGCGCTCTTGGAGAGGCACTACAGGGCGGTTGGAGAAGTTTTGGCCTTGGTGGACAAGCGCTTCTTTAATTAAGGGCAATCCAGTTAAAACAACGGAAGAAAATACCCCAAAATCCAAGCTAAAAACATTCCCATATTTCTTCACATACTGAAAAATAGTAGAAGAGTCATAGTTACATATGCACATCTCTGTGTGTCCTGGAATGGAGGGTATGTATAGCTTTGGCAGCCTATATTAAAGGGAATTTGTGTGTGTTTGTGTGTGTGTGTGTGTGTGTGTGTGTGTGTATGCGTGTGCCTTGGGCTGTTGGAAATATCTCTGCCTGTTTCCATTTCTCTTGGTCTCAACTAGACTTCAGTTTAATCTACTACAGGACACAGGCATTCATTATAAATACTCATCCATATGTTCATCTTACTTGGATTGAGTGAGCATATGTATTCTGAGATTACGGCATAAAGATACAATAAAATAAGCAAAGTCTCTAACATCAAGCGTCTTAGACTCTAGTGAAGTGAGAAAATTCAGCCCATGTGACTCATCAAAGAAGGCAGAGATGTGTTTAGTGAATGTCTGGGGTAGAAAGCATGGACTTCGTAGTAAATCATATCTGTTTAACCACAAGACAGTGTCCCCTTCTTCAACAGGTTCTAGGTGGTAAAAAATTCATTACAGGGCTAGGCCCAGTCATAGACAAGAACACACTAGCTGGAGCCATGTAAACTCTACGGCTGGCTAGCTGTGAGATCTCGGGAAAGCCGTTTCATTTTTTCTGGAGCCTGTGCTCCCCACCTATAAGAGAGAGAAAATTATTGTTCCCTTACAGTTTCTGGGGTGGGGTAATTCCCTGGCTGTCCAGTGGCCAGAACTTGGACTTTAGTGCCATGGACACAGGCTTAATCCTGGACAGGGAACTAAAATCTCACAAGCAGGGCAGTGTGCTCTCTACACCCCTGAAAAAAGGGAAAAAAAAGTTTCTGTGAGGAAGAAAGAGGACAACAATAGGAAAGACAGTTTGTTTTCTGATACTGGCAGACAGCCACTCTAGACTCTGGGGGCTGAATGGACTCCGTGAGCAAAGGAGCAGAGGTGCACTCGCTCAAGGGGGCAGACAGGACAAGAGCAAAGGGGAGATGCGCAGGGGAAAGGCAGTGGTGCTCACATCCGCTGGGCGTCACGCTAGCCACCTTCCACCTTTTGTCTCATTTCCCTCACACCACCTTATGGCAGTAATGATATTAGTCATGTTTTAGAAAGGAAAGTGAGTCATGGAGAAGAAACTTAGCCAAAGCGCCAAAGATATATGGGACTGTAGGTATTTGTGAGATTTAAGGACAAAGACATAAAGCTGAAATAGCACTGGGAACTTAGAGTTTACTGTATGTGACAGCAATAAACTGAGAATGAGAGCAACGGGGCAGGGAGAGGAAGCGGGAGAACGCGCTAATAAAGGAAGAGTGTGGGGGTGTGTCACAGACAGCCAAGGGACCCCGGGCTAGGAGAGGTGCCTGGACAGAATACATCTCACTTGTGTAGGGAGCTGGGATACAGTGTCGGAAAGGTGCTAGAATTAGACTAACAATGTCTTAACGTCAAAAAGTGAGTGTTTAAGAACTTGGATTTTGAAGACAAACAAATTGCATTGTATCCAGCTTCCATTGGTTACTTTCTATGTTATATTTGGTTAAGCTATATAACTTCCCTCTGTCTCAGTTTCCAAAGGTATAAAATGAGGGCTGTTACAAATCTCATCATTAGGATTCTGCTGTTAGTAATCATAACACTAAAATTAATAATAAAATTATGTATTATTATTGATATATTTAGAGTGTATTTTAGCAAATAATTCTTGTAAGATATTCACAAAGAAATAGAGGGAAAATGGCCAGAGAGTGATACCATTTCCCTATCATAGTCCAATAAGATTTTTTTCTTATTCACATAAATGATTCTATAATAAGCCAGACAGCTATGGTAGAAAATGTTTAGAAAATGGGGCATGGGAAATTAGGAAGGTTTTCATCATGCCAAACAGATCAGCCAGTTTCTTCACTGCCTTCTCACTTTGTTTCAGCTCATGTCGCTTCTCCAATTTAAAAATCTCCTGTCCACTTTACTCCACACAACCACTTGCCTACCATTCTGTTCAAGTTCACTCAAATTTATTTCAGCATTCTACAGAGGTTATCCCCAAGGTTTCCTATTCACAGTGAACCACTTAATGACATCTCACTTGGTTACTAAAAATTTATACCACACATTTCATCACATACTCTCTTGTATTATGCTGTCATTTAATAAGTATGTCATAAATGCCTATTGGATAAATGAAACCCTGAAAAATCAATTACCTGCTACCTATATCATGAAAAGTAGCATAAGTAAAGACCAGATGTAAGTTTCAAGTTCTTGTTTGGCCATTATCAATTTTGAATAACTTAGGCAAATCACTTAGTTTTTGACTCAATGGACATGAGTTTGAGCATGCTCCGCGATTGGTGATGGACAGGGAAGCCTGGCATGCTGCAGGGTTGCAGAGTTAGACATGACTGAGCGACTGAACTGACTGACTGCATAGCATGTAAGGTTTACAGCAAGCACTTGAAGCACAATATAAAGAGGTGTACTAAAAAAAACTATGGATAAATTAAAAAGGAACCCTTAAAAAATATTCGTGTGACCCACAGGAGAAAGGAGAAACAGAGGAACAAAAAACAAAGTGAAAAATAGAAAATAAACAGTAAAATGGCAGACTTAAGTGCTTACACAACAAAAATTACACTATATACAAATGATCTAGATGCACCAATTAAAAGAGATATTGGTAGAATGAAACAATGAGCCACTTATATGTTATATATAAAAACTCATTTCAAGTATAAACATATAAGTAGGTCAAAAGTGTAAAACTGGAGAAGCATGTGCTACACAAATACTAATCAAAAGAGAGCTGGCACGGCTATATTATATCAAATAAAATTCAGGCAAAGAAAATCATCAGGGATAAAGAATGATATTATGCAATAATTAAAGAGCTGACTCACCAAGATGAGATAACAATTTTAATGTGCATGAGCCAAATAAAAGAGCTGCCAGATAAATAAAGTAAAACTACCATAACTGAACAAACACAGAAATAAACCTCTAATTATAGCTGGAAACTTAACACACCTCTCCTAGTGACTGATAGAATGAGTAGATAAGAAGTCAGCAAGGGTATGGAAGCACTAAACAACACACTCATCTTTTCAAGCCTAACTGACATATGGTACAGAGCGTTCCACACAGCAGCGGCAGAAGAATCTTCTTTTTAAGTGTCTATCATGGGTCATAAAACCAACCTTTACACATTTGTTCAAAGTTGAAATCATATAGTATATGTCTTCTGACCCTAATAAATGCCAACTGTAAATCATTAACAGAAAGAAAAGAGAAAATCTTCCAATACTTGGAAATTAAAAAACACATTTCTTAAAGAAAGGTACAGGTTTAGGAGCCTAGCATTTTAGCTTTAAAATTCTATATTCTAATCATATCACTTAATGCTACTTAATGCCATTTTTAAATGAATACTATAGTGAGAGTGGACTGTTTATGGAGGAGCCTGAAAGTGAGGGGCTCTGTCCTTGTGGGGATGGAAGCAATGTCGTTGAAAAATGGTGAGGATTTAGGTGGCGATTGCTCAGCAGGTAAAGAATCCACCTGTAGTGCAGGAGACACAGGAGACTCGGGCTCGATTCATGGGTCTGAAAGTTCCCCTGGAGGAGGAAATGGCAACCCACTTCACTTTTCTTGCTTGAAAAAATCCCATGGTTAGAGGACCCTTGCGGGCTACCATTCATGGGGTCACAGAGAGAGAGGCAGGACTGAGCTACTAGGCACACGCACACACATCCTCATTTTACACTTAGAAAAGAAAGAAAGGAAAGAAAAGTCGCTCAGTCGTGTCCAACTCTTTGCGACCCCATGGACACCAGGCTCCTCCATCCATGGGATTTTCTAGGCAAGAGTACTGGAGTGGGTTGCCATTTCCTTCTCCAGGGAACTTCCCGACACAGGGATCGAACCCAGGTCTCCCACATTGTAGACAGATGCTTTCCGTCTGAAATATAGCATCCTTCCTCTCCCTACCATGGATAAAATTATTAAAAAGACAAAATTATCATACTATATAAATTGAATGTCCCAGTAATATGTAACAAGACACAACTAAATGACTTTCAAATGTATTATATCTGTCATTCTCAAGGCTCTAATAAAAGAAACTGAAGAGAAGACACAGGGTCACCTAGTCTGTCACAAACATTTCCTGAGAATGTAGAGGGGGTTCTGAACTATACTCTATCCAAATATCCCTAACAGGAGAGAAATTATGCAGATAACCAAGCTCCTGGAAGCATATGAGACTTCAGATGAGTGCTACAGTTCAATATTTACACTTCTTTCCAGGAAATAGCAACCCACTCCAGTGTTCTTGCCTAGAGAGTCCCAGGGACGGGGGAGCCTGGTGGGCTGCCGTCTATGGGGTCGCACAGAGTCAGACACGACTGAAGCGACTTAGCAGCAGCATCAGCTAGATGGACTGAGAAGCAAGTTTTGCTTTGTTCGTTAAACCTGTAGCCCCTCCCTCCCCCAAAGCTCATGGAGTTGGGATTCTTAAATAGTAAACAGTAAACAATAGGCAATGGCATCCCACTCCAGTGCTCTTGCCTGGAAAATCCCATGGACGGAGGGGTCTGGTGGGCTACAGTCCATGGTGTCGCTAAGAGTCGGACACGACTGAGCGACTTCACTTTCACTTTTCACTTTCATGCATTGGAGAAGGAAATGGCAACCCACTCCGGAGTTCTTGCCTGGAGAATCCCAGGGACGGGGGAGCCTGGTGGGCTGTCGTCTATGGGGTCGCACAGAGTCGAACACGACTGAAGCGACTTAGCAGCAGCAGCAGCAGCAGTTCACCCCTAGAAAGCACAGCTGGAATCATTCCTGGTGACGGTGAGCAAAGAGAAGCTCAAAGCAGGGTGTACCCGGTTCCCGACTGAATGCCTCAGAAGCCCCCACGCTCCGGCCCTCGGGGCCCGGAAGGCCCTTGTCCTGCAGGTCAGGTCAGGACGCGGCTCTGACACCGTCGCCCGCTCCTACCTGCTGAAGGACCAGGTGCCACTTCTCAGGGTCCATCTGGAGCAAATTGCCTACGAAGGGCAGGCGGGGGGGCCCTGGCGGGAAGTTCTTTGGATGCCGTCTTTTGAGGAAATCAGCAAAGAGGAGAAAGGCGAGTGTCCCCAGCAGGACGGTGCCAGGACGGAGAGCCGCCCAGAGGGCCGCCGCCAGGGAGCTCAGGGCCTCCAGCATCGCCGCGCGGCCTGTTCCGCTTCTGTGAGGACCTGCGCGCCCGAGCGCTCCGCCGGGGTCCCAGGCCCCGCCCCATCCTCCTGTCTCGCCCCGCCCTTCCCCCTCCCGCCGCGGCTCTTCCCTCCCCCCAGCGCTCAGCTGAGCCTCATCCCTGGCTCTCTGTGGCACCGGGTCCACCTTTCCCCTCCTTGGCTTTCCTCAGGGCCTGCCTCCTCCTCCCCTCGCCCCAGCTTCCCCCTACCTGAGTCTGTTCTTCCCTGGGCTGGAGCCCAGCCTGCCTGCTTTTTTTCCCACTAGATGTCAGGCATGGGATTCCCTGGAGAACAAACTTGGATCTGAGAAAAGTCTAGGCTGGAAGGTTTTTTGTGTCCACTGAAAGAATATTCACAACCTAAACACTGAGGGTTATGCTTTATTCCTTGAGAAGTTTGGGACTTCAAGCTAGTTCAGTTCAGTTCAGTTGCTCAGTCATGTCCAACTCTTTGTGACCTCATGGACTGCAGCATGCCAGGCCTCCCTGTCCATCACCAGCTCCCAGAACTTGCTCATATCATGTCCATTGAGTAGGTGATGCCGTCCAAGCATCTCATCCTCTGTCGTCCCCATCTCCTCCTAGCTTTAATCTTTCCCAGCATCAGGGGCTTTTCCAAGGAGTCAATTCTTCACATCAGATGGCCAAAGTATTGGAGTTTCATCTTCAGCATCAGTCCTTCCAATGAATATTCAGGACTGATTTCCTGTAGGATTGACTGGTTGGATCTCCTTGCAGTCCAAGGGACTCTCAAGTCTTCTCCAACATCACAGTTCAAAAGCATCAATTCTGTGGAGCTCAGCTTTCTTTATAGTCCAACTCTCACATCCATACACAACTACTGGAAAAACCATAGTCTTCACTAGATGGAACTTTGTCAGCAAAGTAATGTCTCTGCTTTTTAATATGCTGTCTAGGTTGGTCATCGCTTTTCTTCCAAGGAGCAAGCGTCTTTTAATTTCATGGCTGCAGTCACCAGCTAGGGCAACAGCATTTCAAGTAACAGAACCGCTCAGAGGAGTTGGTGGGGAGACAGGTAGTCTGAATGGCAAAAGACTATTGTTAATTAAAGTAAAACCAGATATCTCAAGTTAAGGAATTTAGCGCTTTTCTATAGACAGTAAGATATAAGAGTCTGGGCTCACTGACATCATTCCTTCGATAGGCACATCACCTATCTGGGGCCAGTATCCTGTGTCATCACATCCTGAGTTTCCTCAGGGCTCATCATGGGGAGCAGCTGCAGTCTGATGGCTCCTAGGTGACAAGTCTTCTTTCTTTCCTGAGTTCCCTCAAGGGTCATCAGCTCACCATCTGCAGTTACTGAAATCGCTGATGATTTTGACACACTTTGTTTACTAATACAACAGGAAATAGTCCATTTCTCACTTGTTGGTTTGTTTATTGTTTTGCTCTATTTAGAGAACCTGTCATTCTGAGACCAAGGGTTCCCTAAGGTTTTGGTTTCATTGCATCTCAGAGAGCTCCACAGACACTTGAGCTTTGTGTTTTTCAGTCACCTTCTCACCAAAGGATTGGAGCCCAGCCTTTGGAACTTTGGAAAAACAACAGAACCGGACATTTCTTGTGAGCTATTCTGTAACAAGGGACTGAACTCTTCTCTTTATATAAATTACTTCAGTGACAAAATTATGAGGATGCATTCTTTGTTCCATTTAGCAGTTAAGGAACAGTAAACATCTTTTCAAACAAAGTTTGAAGGAATTTGTTGCTAGTAGACCTGCCTTAATAATATTTAAAGTCTTCAGAAAGATATATAGGTCAGAAACACAAATATAAATAAAGAACATTAGAGAAACAAGTAAAGCATATTGAGTCTTACTTGCTTTTTCTTAATTGAGCTGATAATAAAAGTTTGTTCAAAAAAATAGCAACAATGTATTTGGTGATTTCAGCATATAGATAGGTGATATGAAAGATGAAATGTTGGACAGAAGGAAGGAATTAGGAAAATTCTGTTATAAAGTACTTGAACTTCTAATTAAGCAGTGTAGTATTATTTGAAGGTAGATTTGAATTAGTTGGAAATGTATACCGTGAACTATAGAGCAACCACTGAAGTTTTAAAAAAGAAATATAACTGTATGCTCAGACAAAAGAGAAAATGGATTTATACAAAATACTCAGTTAAAACCAAAGGAGAGAGAAAAAGAGTGAAAGACAAAAAAGAAACACATAGCAAAAGCAATGAATAGAAAAAAAATGACTATGATAGATAATAATCTGTATCAATAACCACATTAAATATTTATATTCGGAACATAATTGTTAAATGACTGTCAGAGTCCATTTAAAAAAACCAACTCTTTTCAGATGGTTCATTATTAAGATACAGAAACATGACTGATTTTTGTAGGTTTTGGATCCTGAGACTTTGCTGAATTCATTTATTATTTGTAACAGTTTTTGTATGTGTGTAATCATTAGAGTTTTCTAGATATTAAGATGGACTTCCCAGGTGGCACAGTGGTAAAGAATCGCCTGCCAACATAGGAAATGCAAAGAGACCCAGGTCAGTCTCAGGGTCTGGAAGATCTCCTGGAGAAGGAAATGGCAACCCATTCCAGTATTCTTGCCTGGAAAATTCCATGGACAGGGAAGCCTGGTGGACTCACTCCATGGGGTCACAAAGAATTGGACATGAGTGAGCACGCGTGCACGCGTGCACACACACACACACACACATACACACATATTAAAATAATGTCATCTACACACAGAAATAGTTTTAGCCCAGTATCAGAAAGAACAAGATACTTAGGAATAAACTTAGCCAAGAAGGCAAAGGACTTTACATTGAAAATGTAAAATGTTGCTGAGGAAAATTAAAGAAGATGCAGATAAATGGAAAGCTATCTCATGCTCATGAACTAGAAGAGTTAATATTATTAAATTGCTCATGTTAGTCAATACAATTCCTGTCAAAATCCTGAAGGCATTTTTTATAGAAATAGAAAATATAATCCTAATATCTATATGAAATCACAAAGACTCTGGATACTCAAAGCAACCTTGGACACCTCACACTTTTGTCTGTGAGCTGTCTATTTTAAATAATTGAGAGAAGTAGAATCATGTAATATTTGTCCTTCAATGGCTAGCTTATTTCATTTAGTATAAAGTCCTCAATGGTCATCCATTTCTAGAATTTGATAAGGTTTCTTTCTCATTTATGAATGAGGAATATTTCATTGCATATATAGTACACATTTTCATTACTAATTCATTCATTAAAGGACATTTAGCTTGTTTCCAACTCTTGGTTATTATGAATAATGGTGCTGTGAAATGAAAATCTCTCTCTTCAATTTTCTGATTTCTATTCTTGTGGCTAAGTGCCCAGTAATAGCACCAGTGGTTCCTAGGGAAGATCTATTTTTAATTATAAAGAATCTCCATACTGTTTTCCATAGCGGCTACACCACTTTACATTCTTACCAATGGTGCATAAGTCTCCCAGTTTGCCCACACTAGTGGTTTCCAGGTACGGGAGGAAGGAAAAAATGAAAATTTTCTGTTCCATGGGAATAGAGTTTCAGCTATGTGAGATGGAAAATTTCTAGAGATCATGTGTAAAATGTTGTGGTTAGAGTTAACACTACTGTCCTATACACTTAGAAGTGAAGGTGTTAGTCATTCAGTCTTGTCTGACTCTTTGTGACTCTTATGAACTGTAGCCCGGCTGGCTCCTCTGTCCATGGAATTCTCCAGGCAAGATACTGAAGTGGATTGCCATTTCCTCCTCCAGGGCATCTTCCTGACCTGCAGATCAAACCTGGGTCTCCTGCACTACAGAGTGATTGTTCACCATCTAAGCACCAGGGAAGTTAGGTCCAGAGTGCTAACCACTCTGGATTCAGAGTCCAGAGTGCTAACCATTACTTCATGGAACCCCCCAGCTGGTGATTTAGTCTACATTTAAAATTTTATATATCAGGTAGCTCTCCTGTTATTATTATTTTTTTAAATTTTATTTTTACTTTATTTTACTTTACAATACCATATTGGTTTTGCCATACATTGACATGAATCCACCATGGGTGTATACGAGCTCCCAGTCCTGAATCCCCCTCCCACCTCCCACCCCATATCATCTCTCTGGATCCTGCCCGTGTACCAGCCCCAAGAATCCTGTATCCTGTATCGAACATAGGCTGGTGCTTCGTTCTTACATGATAGTATACACGTTTCAATGCTATTCTCCCAAATCATCCCACCCTCTCCCTCTCCCACAGAGTCCAAAAGTCCGTTCTATACATCTGTGTCTCTTTTGCTGTCTCGCATACAGGGTCATCATTGCCATCTTTTTTATAGTTTCCTTTGTTGTGCAGAAGCTTTTAATTTTAATTAGATCCCATTTGTTTATTTTTGCTTTTATTTCGAGTATTCTGGGAGGTGGATCATAGAGGATACTGCTGTGATTTATGTCAGAAAGTGTTTAGCCTATGTTCTCCTCTAGGAGTTTTATAGTTTCTGGTCTTACATTTAGATCTTTAATCCATTTTGAGTTTATTTGTTTTTGATTGCACATACACAAACCCAACTGTATGTTGCCTAGAGCAGACTGATTTTAAATATGGAGACACAGATACATTGAAATTAAAAGGTTGGAGGAAGATATACCATGATAACACCAATCAAAAAAAACTGAAAATTAATTGCTGATATCAGAACAAGGAAAATTTTCATAAACTGTAAAATTTATATCATTGAGTGCATATAGTAGGAAAGAAGAAAAGACTAAAATAAACAATTTAATCTTCTACCTCATGATTCTAGAAAAAGAAGAGAAAATTAAATCCAAAGAAAGCACCAGAAAATAAATAATAATAATTAAAGCAATAATGCATCAAAATGAAGATAGGCGAACAATAGAAAAATGAACAAAAGCAAAAGTTTTTTTAAATTTCTTAAAAATTGGCAAATGTCTAGCCAAGTTAACTGAGAAAAGAGAGAAAGGATGTAAATTACTATGATAAATGAGCAAACACCATCACTACTCATCTAATGGATATTATAAGAAAGGAATATCATGAATAACTCTGCTGCTGCTGCTGCTAAGTCACTTCAGTCATGTCCAACTCTATGCAACCCCATAGACGGCAGCCCACCAGGCTCCCCCGTCCCTGGGATTCTCCACATTTGATAACCTACATGAAATGGGCCAATTCATTGAAAGACATAGTCTACAAAAACTCACATAAGAGGAAATAGAGATCTCAATAGGCCTATATCTATTAAAGAAAAAGTAAATCATTAATAAACTTTCAAAGGTGAAAGTACAGATCCAGAAGCTTTCAAAGATGTATTCTACTGAACTTTAAGAAGTAGATCATAATAAGTTACTACAATCTTTTCCACAAAATCAATGCATAGAAAATATTAACTCAGTCCTTGAGACCAATGTTACATTAATTAAAAAACCAAACAAAGGTCTGAGGAGAAGGAAAAATCACTCTCATGAACACTGGTGCAAAAATTTTGTCAAGTGTTAGTAAATCAAATTCAGAGATGTATACAAGGTGGTATACACCATGATCAAGAGGGGTTTTCTGCAAAGTGGTTCCATATTTGAAGTTCAATTGATATAACTTCATCACATCAACAGGCTAAAGAAAAATATGTGATTCCATCAATAGATTCTATCATTAGATGATACCATTCTAATGGCAGAAAGTGAAGAGGAACTAAACAGCATCTTGATGAATGTGAAAGTGGAGAGGGGAAAAGCTGGCTTGAAACTCAACATTCAAAAAACTAAGATCATGACATCCGGTCCCACCACCTCATGGAAGATATTTGGAGAAAAGCTGGGAACAGTGACAGATTTTATTTTCTTGGGCTCCAAAATTACTGAAAAGTCAGTGACTAATAGCCATGAACTTAAAAGATGCTTACTCCTTGGAAGAAAAGCTATGACAAACCTAGACAGCATATTTAAAAGCAGAGACATCACTTTGCCGACAGAGGTCCATATTGTCAAAGATTTAGTTTTTCCAGTAGTCACATATGGATGTGAGAATTGGACCAAAAAGAAGGCTGAGTGCTGAAGAATTGATGCTTTTGACCTGTGTTGTTTGAGCATCCAATAGACAGAAAGGAGATTAAGCAGTCAATCCTAAAGGAAATCAACCCTGAATAATCATTGGAAGGATTGATGCTGAAACTAAACCTCCAATAATTTGGCTACCTGCTGCAAAGAGCTGACTCATTGGGCATGAATCTGAGCCAACTCTGTGTTATAGTGAAGGACAGGAAAGCCTGCAGTCCATGGGGGTCACAGAGCATTGAACACTACTTATTGGCTGAAGAGCAAGTCAATCAGTTCAGTTCAGTTGCTCAGTCGTGTCCGACTCTTTGCGACTCCATGAATCACAGCACGCCAGGCCTCCCGGTCTGTCACCAACTCCTGGAGGCCAACCAAACCCATGTCCATTGTGTCGGTGAGCCATCCAACCATCTCATCCTCTGTCGTCACCTTCTCCTCCTACCCTCAATCTTTCCCAGCATCAGGGTCTTTTCAAATGAGTCAGCTCTCTGCATCAGGTGGCCAAAGTATTGGAGTTTCCTCTTCAACATCAGTCCCTCCAATGAACACCCAGGACTGATCTCCTTTAGGATGGACTGGTTGGATCTCCTTGCAGTACAAAGGACTCTCAAGAGTCTTCTCCAACACCACAGTTCAAAAGCATCAACTCTTTGGTGCTCAGCATTCTTTATAGTCCAACTCTCACATCCATATATGACCAATGGAAAAACCATAGCCTTGACTAGATGGACCATTGTTAGCAAAGTAATGTCTCTGCTTTTGAATATGCTCTCTAGGTTGGTTATAAATTCCTTCCAAGGAGTAAGCATCTTTTAATTTTATGGCTGCAATCACCATCTGCAGTGATTTTGGAGCCCAGAAAAATAAAGTCAGCCACTGTTTCCACTGTTTCCCCATCTATTTGCCGTGAAGTGATGGGACCAGATGCCATAATCTTCGTTTTCTGAATGTTGAGCTTTAAGCCAACTTTTTCGCTCTCCTCTTTCACTTTCATCAAGGGGTTCTTTAGTTCCTCTTCACTTTCTCCCATAACGGTGGTGTCATCTGCATATCTGAGGTTATTGATATTTCTCCTGGCAATCGTAATTCCAACTTGTGCTTCTTCCAGCCCAGCGTTTCTCATGATGTACTCTGCATAGAAGTTAAATAAGCAGGGTGACAATATACAGCCTTGATGTACTCCTTTTTCTATTTGGAACCAGTCTGTTGTTCCACGTCCAGTTCTAACTGTTGCATCCTGACCTACATATAGGTTTCTCAAGAGGCAAGTCAAGAGTTCTGTTATTTCTATTTCTTTCAGAATTTTCAACAGTTTATTGTGATCCACACAGTCAAAGGCTTTGGCATAATCAAGAAATAGATGATTGTCTGGAACTCTCTTGCTTTTTCCATGATCCAGTGGATGTTGGCAATTTGATATCTGGTTCCTCTGCCTTTTCTAAATCCAGCTTGAACATCTGGAAGTTCACAGTTCATGTATTGCTGAAGCCTGGCTTGGAGAATTTTGATCATTACTTTACTAGCGTGTGAGATGAGTGCAATTGTGCGGTCGTTTGAGCATTCTTTGGCATTGCCTTTCTTTGGGATTGGAATGAAAACTGACCTTTTCCAGTCCTGTGGCCACTGCTGAGTTTTCCAAATTTGCTGGCAGATTGAGTGCAGCACTTTCACAGCATCATCTTTCAGGATTTGAAACAGCTCCACTGGAATTCCATCACCTCCACTAGCTTTGTTCGTAGTGATGCTTCCTAAGGCCCACTTGACTTCACATTCCAGGATGTCTGGCTCTAGGTGTGTGATCACACCATCGGGATTATCTGGGCCAACCTAGACAGCATATTATTCCCTTGTGGCTCAAATGGTAAAGCATCTCTCTACAATGCGGGAGACCTGGGTTCAATCCCTGGGTTGGGAAGATCCTCTGGAGAAGGACATGGCAACCCACTCCAGTATTCTTGCCTGGAAAATCCCATGGATGGAAGAGCCTGGTAGGCTACAGTCTGTGGGGTTGCAAAGAGTCGGACATGACTGAGTGGCTCACCTTCACCTCACCTAGACAGCATATTAAAAAGCAGAGTTATTTTGCCAACAAAGGTCTGTCTAGTCAAGGCTATGGTTTTTCCAGTAGTCGTGTATGGATGTGAGAGTTGGACTATAAAGAAAGCTGAGCACCAACGAATTGATGCTTTAGAACTATGGTGTTGGAGAAGGTGCTTGAGAGTCCCTTGGACTTCAAGGAGATCCAACTAGTCCATCCTAAAGGAAATCAGTCTTGAATATTCATTGGAAGGACTGATGTTGAAGCTGAAACTCCAATACTTTGGCCACCTAGTACAAAGAGCTGACTCATTTGAAAACACCCTGATGCCTGGAAAGATGAAGGTGGAAGTCAAAGTGGAGGACAGAGGATGAGATGGTTGGATGGCATCACTGACTCAATGGTTGTGAGTTTGAGTAAACTCCCAAAGTTGGTGATGGACAGGGAAACCTGCCATGCTGAGGTTAATGGGGTCACAAAGAGTCGGACATTACTGAGCAACTGAACTGAACTGAAGAAGTATAACTTGATGTTTTTATATGTTAAGTACATAAAATGAGAGATCATGGCAATCAAGCTATATTAACATATGTCATCTCTGAAGTTACCCTTATTGGTGTGTTTGTTTAAAGTGACTATATGTATACATATATGGGCTTCCTGGTGGCTCAGATGGTAAAGAATCTTCTTGCAATGGGGGAGACCTGGGTTCTAATCCCTGGGTTGGGAAAGTCCCCTGGAGAAGAGAATAGCTACCCACTCCAGTATTCTGGCCTGGAGGATTTCATGGGGTGTATGGAGAAGGCGATGGCACTCCACTCCAGTACTCTTGCCTGGAAAATCCCATGGATGGAGGAGCCTGGTGGGCTGCAGTCCATGGGGTAGTGAAGAGTCGGACATGACTGAGCGGCTTCACTTTCACTTTTCACTTTCATGCATTGGAGAAGGAAATGGCAATCCACTCCAGTGTTCTTGCCTGGAGAATCCCAGGGACAGGGGAGCCTGGAGGTCTGCCGTCTATGGGGTCGCACAGAGTAGGACACGACTGAAGTGACTTAGCAGAAGCAGCATGGTCCGTGGGGTTGCAAAGAGTTGGACACGACTGAGTAACATTCAATTCACTTCATATACATATATATTTGTTTATATGTATTCTTTATATTTTGTATATTCACTCAGTCCTTGAAAGAGGCTTATAATATTTTCATGTCTTGGCCCTTGTGAATACTACTACGGTGGACATAATAGTACAGATGTCACTTCATTAAACTAATTCTCTTTCTTTAGATATTTACCCAGAAGTAGGATTACTGGATCATAAGGTTGATCAATTTTAAATTTTTGAGTAATCTTTATAATGTTTTCCATAATGGTTGTGCCAATTTACTTACTCATCGACAGTGTACAAGGGTTTGTCCATGTACTTGCCAACACTTGATATCTTTTGATAATAGCCATTCTGAGAAGTATAAGGGGATAGCTCATTGTCATTTTCATTTTCCTAATGATAAGTAATATTGAGTACTCACTGGTAACTTATTTAATCACTATCACTGCTATAGTTAATTTTTTATAAGTCATATTTGAATATAATTGACAAAGGTGTTCGACTAAAAAAACCCAGGTTCTTATTTTGGCTGTGCATTCATTCTGCCTTGGTGAGCTTTGGCAAAACACTTCACTCTTTTGGGCCGTCTGTATAATGAGAATAATATTTTCACTTCATCCTGAGAGTTGTAAGAATTAAATCAGATTAAGGCAAAAGATCTGAGATATGTGATATCTACTAGGCTTTCAGTGAATTTGGGAATCTTATCCATCCTAATCAGTTTCCTGTGGATACAGTCCAGTAGAAGTTCTCAACCACAGTTACCTGAACAGCTACTCTCTGAAATAAATATGGCTAATTTTCAAAGTACACTTTCAAATAAGTGTTAATTTTTTAAATTTTAATGAAGTCCAGGTACTTTTTTGTTTCATAAATCATGCATTTGGTGTTGTATAGAAAATCATTGAGAAACTCTCAAGGTCATCTAGACAGCTTCCTTGTTATCTCCTAGAAGTTTAATAGTTTTGAGTCTTACATTTACATCTGTGATCCATTTTGAGTCAACCTTTCTGAGAAGTGTAACATCTGTGTCCAGGTTCATTTTTTCCATAGGGATGTCCAGTTATTCCAGCAACACTTTCAGAAGATATTATTTTTTCTCCATTGAATTGGATTTGCTCCTTTGTCAAAGGATTGTGTGTTTCTGAATCTATTTCTGGAGGCTTTATTCTGTTCTACTGATCTATGTGTCTATTCTCCACCAATACCACACATCCTAATATGCAGCTTTATAGTAAGTCTTGAAGTCTGCTGGTGTCAGTCCTCCAAATTTGCTCTTCTCCTTCAATTTTGTGTTTATTATTCTGGATCTTTTGCTTTTCCATAAAAACTTTAGGAACAGATCGTCAACTTTGTATTATAAATTTACATAAAATGAGTGATAAGTAAAGAAAGTTCCCATATTTATCTTGCATATGATACCAAGTTTTTAATTTCAAATTTCTATTGTTCTTTGCTTTTATTTAAAAAAATTAAAATTTCTGTGTTAATCTTTTTTTACTTAATACTTTGTAGTATAATCCAATGTTTTATCCTACTACGCTGCTACCATTGCTTACTAGTTCCAGAAGGCATTTTGTTAATTTCTTGTGATTCTCTAATAGACATTTTGTTTCTTTCTTGGTAGTTTATATATATATCTATATATCTTTGTCTCATTTTCTTGTCATATTGCATTAGTTAGGACTTCTAGTACAATCTTGAATAAGATGGATACCTGGACTTCCCTGGTGGCTCAGAGGTTAAAGCATCTGCCTCCAATGCGGGAGACCTGGGTTCAATCCCTGGGCCGGGAAGATCCCCTGGAGAAGGAAATGGCAATCCACTCCAGTATTCTTGCCTGGAGAATCCCATGGACAGAGAAGCCTAGTAGGTTACAGTCCATGGGGTCGCAAAGAGTCGGACACGACTGAGCGACTTCACCTCACCTCAGTATATCTTTTTACTGATCTTCTGACGAAAGTGTCTAGCTTCTCAAACATTGACTATGATGTTAGTTAGCCATGAGTTCTCTGTAGATTTTTTTTATCAAGTTGAGGAGGTCCTTCTCTATTCTTCATTTGCTAAGAGTTTTTATTATTAGTGCATGTTGGAGTTTGTCAAATGCTCCTTCTGCCTCTGTTGATGAAATCATATGAATATTCTTCTTTAGCCTCTTGATGTGATGGAGCTTCATTAACTGAATTTCAAACCCACTTTGCACCATAGAAAAAAAATTCCACTTGATCATGATGTATAACTGTGTAATCTTTGGATTGGATTTACTAATACTTGTTTGAAGATTTTTGCACTTATATCAGAGAGAGATTGATTTTTCCCTTTTTCTGATGTCTTTGGGGTTTTGTTTGTTTGTTTGTTTGTTTTAGTGCTGGTCTGAAGGGCTGAATTATGAAGTATTTTCTATGCTTTGATTTTCTGGAAGAGATTGTAGCAACTTGCTATAATTTTCTTCTTAAAGTTTAGTAGAATAGATATTTGGAAGCTTCTGGATCTGGTGCTTTCACTTTTCAAAGTTTATTAATTATTTATTTTATTTCTTCAATGGATACAGGCCTATTGAGATACCTATTTCTCCTTGTGAGTTTTTCTAGACTGTGTTTCAGTGAATTGGCCCATTTATCAAATTTGTGGGCACAGAGCTGTTCATAATATTCCTTTCTTACAATGTCCATGAGATGAGTAGTGATGTTGCATGTTTATTTATAGTAGTAACTTAAAACATCTCTCTCTTTTTCTTAGTTAACTTGGCTAGATGTTTGCCAATTTAAAAAATAATTTTTTTTAACTTGGTTTTGTTCATTTTCTCTATTTTCCTATCTTCAATTCATTCACTGATGCTTTCATTTTTATTATTTTCTTATGTTTTCAGTTTAATTTTCTCTTCCTTTTCTAGAACCATGAGGTGGAAGCATAGATTATTTTAAGCCTTTCTTTATTCAATAGTATAAATTTTTCTCAAAGCACTGATTTCACTGCATCTACACATTTTGATACTTTATATTTTCATTGTTTAAAAATATTTTTTGGAGATTTCTTCTTTGATCCATGTTTATTTATGTGTGTTTTTCAATATTCAAATAGTTCTAAGTGTTTCATGTACTATTCTTTTATTGGTCTCTAGTTAACTCCATTTTGTTATGAATGCATAATTTGTGTGATTTCCATACGATATTTGATAAAGTGTGTTTTATACTTAGAATGTGGCCTATTTGGTGAATGTTCCACATGAGCTTGAGAAGGATATGTGTGCTACTCTAGTTAGATTATGAATTCTATAAATGTCAGTTAAATCCAAGTAATTGGTAATATTCCATGGTTCAAATATGCCTTTTACTGATTTTCTGACTCTTGGTTCTGTCCACTGATGGTAGAGGGATATTCAAGCATCTAACTATAATAAGAAATTCATCTATTTCGCCTTGCAGTTCCATCAGTTTGCAGGTGCATGCACATTATAGAATTGCTATGTCTTCATGGAGAACTGATCCTTTTGTTATTTACTTCCCTTTTAAAGTTTATGATAATTTTCCTCGCTCTGATATCAGCACTTAGTACAGCTACTTCACTTTTCTTTTGATTGCTGTTAGAATGGTATATCTGCAGAGGGCATGGCAACCCACTCCAGTATTCTTGCCTGGAGAATCCCATGGGCAGAGGAATTTGGTGGGCTACAGTCCATGGGGTTGCAAAGAGTCATACATGACTGAGAGATTAACACTTTCAACTTTCAATGTTCAGGACGGTATATCTTCCTCCAACTCTTTAATTTCTTCAGTGTTTCCATGTCTAAAGTGGGTCTGTTTGAGACCCATGCAAGACAGTGGTGAAAGGAATATTCACAGACTAGGTACTTTTCAGGAAAATCAGTGCCTCATCCATGATGTCACAGGACATGTCTTACGCTGGCATGCTATGTGTCAGACACAGACACAAAGGAAGAGGGAGAGGGAACCTGGATAAGGGTCTTTTAATTTCATGGCTGCAGTCACCATCTGCAGTGATCTTGGAGCCCAATAAAATAAAGTCTGCTAATGTTTCCACTCTTTCCCTGTCTCTTTTCCATGAAGTGAGTTCTAGTCTAGCTCAAACCCTCCCCATGCACTTTGGGAAACACAACGATTTCTCTTCGACTTCCAATTGGCTTTGACAGACTTAGGATAGATCCAGCCAGACACACTCTCTCTCTCCCTCCCTCCCTCCCTCCCTATTTCTATTACCCTTTCTAATGGTGCTCACTGATTTAGCTTTTCTCTGAATCCCAGCAACAGGATTTAAGGGTCCCATGTCTTCATGGCCCTTTTTGCTCTGAGCTATTTAAATTCCTTAATTCTAACAGCCTTAGGAAAAAAGACCTTCTATAAGGTTTAATGCAGTTTACCAGGTTTCATTGCTTGTCTGCATGCGGGTTGACATCCAAATCCCATGGGCTCTCAGTGGAACCTGGCCTTCCAGTTGATGGCATTTTCTCTCCTTGGTGCCCACACAGGGGGGCTGAGCAGGATTCCTGCATTTCTGTCTCCTTCTATACTATACCCTGTCAATGCTCATCAGCTGTGTTTAGGCTGTGGATACATGTCAATCACAGTGACAATTTTTTAAAATTTTAATTGGAGGCTAATTACTTAGGCCAAAGAACTAAATAGACATTTCTCCAAAGAAGACAATCATATGTTAAGAAAATATCTATCACACCACCATGTTCTTAACAACTCTAAGTGTGTTGGTAAATAATGCATGAGGGAGGTTTTAAGGTAAGAAGGCACATTAAAGAGTCAGAAAATATTTCCACATTTACTTCCCTCTAACCAACCTAGGAGAAGGGGACACAGAGGATGAGATGGCTGGATGGCATCACTGACTCGATGGACATGAGTTTGAGTGAACTCCGGGAGTTGGTGATGGATAGGGAGGCCTGGCATGCTGCGATTCATGGAGTCGCAAAGAGTCGGACACGACTGAGTGACTGAACTGAACTGAAACAACCTAGATAGCATATTAAAAAGCAGAGACATTACTTTGTCAATAAAGGTCTGTCTAGTCAAGGCTATGGTTTTTCCAGTGGTCATATATGGGTGTGAGCGTTGGACTGTGAAGAAAGCTGAGCACCAAAGAATTGATGCTTTTGAACTGTGGTGTTGGAGAAGACTCTTCAGAGTCCCTTGGACTGCAAGGAGATCCAACCAGTCCATCCTAAAGGAGATCAGTCCTGTGTATTCATTGGAAGGACTGATGCTGAGGCTGAAACTCCAGTACTTCGGCCACGTCATGCAAAGAGTTGACTCATTGGAAAAGATCCTGATGCTGGGAGGGATTGGGGGCAGGAGGAGAAGGGGACGACCGAGGATGAGATGGCTGGATGGCATCACTGACTCAATGCACATGAGTTTGGGTGAACTCCGGGAGGTGGTGATGGACAGGGAGGCCTGGCGTGCTGCGATTCATGGAGTCGCAAAGAGTCGGACATGACTGAGTGACTGAACTGAACTGAACTTGCTTTCCATGTTTGTTTAAACTTCGTGACATTCTATTTGGCTCTGGTGTCCAAGGCCAAGGTAGTGTTTTCTTAGGTAAACCAGAGAGACTGTTTTCCCATAGAATTGTGCTTATCAATCAGGAATCTACCTGCCCTGTTGACTTCCCAGGTGCCAGTCTGAGGCAGAAGCAGGATAAGTTTGCTCAATGCTACCAAGTATGAGGGTCTTTCTGGCTGACCTCTGTGACTGCCCCAGGGCCCAACTTCTAACTCTTATCCACCATCTGGCACCACTGTGACCCAGGCCATCTCAACAGGCCAGAAGCAAGTCCTCGTCTAAGGAAGGACACAGAAGGAGGCAGATCACAACTGTGAATTTTATGATGTGCTTTATGGTTTCCAAGCAATTTAAAGCCCTTTATTTCCTCTGATTTTTGCATTAGTTTTTCCTTTAGAGAAGAAATCATTGTCCACCTTATATTTCCCAGATGAAAATGAAATCACTCACAACATAACTGATTTGCCCAAGGCCCCACTGGAGACGGTAAAGCCGAGGTTTGGATCCAGTTTCCTGTGAACTGTCCTAGAGGCACGGAATGCTGCTCCCTCACTTCTGAGTATGTGCTCTGTCTTGGGGGGGAACAGGCCCACTATTCTTGCTTTCCTTCCCCTCCTCCTTTCGACAACTTCAGGCCCGCGGAATAGCACAGAGGTGGTAGCTGACTGGGGAGCTGGTCACGCTTGCTCTCGACTTTAGGCTCAGTTTCTCATTCTCTGGAGGCCTGAAGGTAAATTTTTGCAGAAGCGAAGTAAAGAAAATAAACAACTCAGTCCTGGCCAATTGTTCTCCAAGGCACATCCGCTTTCCTAAAAGACAAAAATATGACATGAGTTACCTGCTCAGGTGGTTACTGTGTCTCACGAGGACTGAAATCACGTCTTAAAAAACCTGAGCAAAGCGAGAGCCTGATAGGCCCTGGCCTTTATGTAGTTGGCTTATTTCATGGCAACCACCTTGTAAATCTAAGCCCAGTTAAGTGAATCTACAATCGCACAAGTCAGTACTTTCAGGGGTCAGGATGGTAAGGCACAGGGTGTATGTGCAGGCTGTGGACAGAACAACAGAGGGGCTGGGTTGATCTACAAATGGCATCTAGCCTAAAGCCTATCAAAAATCCATTTGGAAATGATGATGGCAAAAGCAGACAAAAAGCAAAATTCTGTTTTAATATTTTTCAATCATTATTAAAAAAAAAAAAAAAACTGTTGAGAAGTATAAGAAAGATCAAGGCTTCTCAAGTATGAGGCAGTTTCTCGATATGTCACGTTTCCCTCCATTGGGACTGGGAATCTCCCTGCCAGGGCTGCCCGTGCAGGGCCGACCTCATCTCTGCCCACCTCTGCACCATCTCTTCCAGGCTCCCCCAGCCCCTCCCTCATGATGCCCTCCTTCCCACTTGGGCTACAACACCCTCCTTAGGTCTCCATTATCTCTCTTGTGGGTGTTTTAATAACTTACTTTCTCACTAATTAATACATGTTCACTGCAAAAATGAAAAAACAAATGTCTGAGAAGTATAAAGATATAAAAGATGTTTGTAATCCCATAATCCAGACAAAACCCTTGTTTTTGTAAATGTGTTACATTCTAATTGTGTTAGGGAGCATGCTAGATTAGAACTTCATACATAACCAGGGAGGACCTACTGTATAGTTCAGGGAAGTAAACCAATATTTTGTAGTAACTTGTAAGGGAAAAAAAACTAAAACAAAAAAAAAGGTGTGTGTGTGTATATATACAAACACACATATATATATTTATAAATATATATGTATAATTGAATCACTTTGCTCTATTACTGAAAGTTAACACAACATTGTAAATCAACTCTACAAAAAAAAAAAAACAAGCTTAGGCTGTTTTCTGCCAATTCCTTGGGTACATGACCTTGGACAAGAAACCAGCTTTCTCTAAATTCTAATTTCTTTACATTGGGAAAGGAAGTACTGATTTCTTTCCTGTCAAACTGTTAATAACTGGATTGCTGTACATATTAAATAAAACAATTTCCTGGAAAATAAAATTTGTAATTAGAAGGGTGTGTTACAACTCTCACAACAACAAAAACAAAAACTTAAGGAAGAATAATTATAACATTTAAAACAGCTAAAACTTTGTACTATAATAGGGAACCTGAAGCTGTTGTAGACAGGAAGACTAGAAGGTTTTCTTACACCTCATTTCTGCTTTGAGATTAGAAAGTGACTTGCCCAATGTGAGCAAAGGTGGCACAGAACTGGAGAGGAAAGACACAGAAGATCTAATCGAATGAGTTCAGATACACTCAGGACAGTGTTCTACAGCAGGAAAGCCTGGGCTCTGGATCATGCCTAAGTTAAGCTAAGCATGGGGTCAAATTCCAGACCCTTCCTCTCTGTGCCTTTGTGGCATGATCAGCAAAATGATACTGTCACAGAAAATTAAATCTGTATTTAATTTAACTTAATGATAAGAAAACTACTATGAATTTCAGAATGTCAACTCAGTGTAGCATTTAGTTATTGTTTTAGGAGACACTGTTAGGAAGGGGCACGGGCATTAGTATTGGATAAACCTGAATAACACTCAGTTCTAGGAACTGCCCCCATGACTTTTATGAGTGTATATGCCATAGTTGACCCTGCTAAACTTCAGTTACCTTCCTTATACCTAAAGTGGTGATTCAAATTTGAACCTTGGGAGGTTACAGGAGAACAAATGGTTCATGAGGGTTGCATGGTACTTTTGTCTACTGAGTCATTTTTCATATCCTCAGGACTGAATATTTTACACATAACAGGTGCTCAGGAAACATTTATAGAATTAAAGATTGGGGAAATTATTTGAAACGATCTCAACAAAATACATAACTCATTATCTGGTACATACAAAGAATTTTGTTACTCATTTCACAGTTATGAGTTAAAACATTTGGAGCCTTTGGAACTTTTGGAACTGGCTGCCTTGGAAACATGAGTTTCCCTTTCATACATTTCAGGTTGTGCACCATGTGAATGATGTAACTATATTTGTAAAGAGTTATTAGAATTTAAAAAGGCAAAATTTAAAAAGACCTCTTCAGAAAGATCTTAAAGAGTAGAATTTCATCTACTTAAGCCCATGGCACCAAGTCCCTTGTGATGCCCATAATGACAGAAAAGAAGCTCCTCTCTTGGCACCTCTCCCACCCCTTTCATAGTAATTCACTTTACATTTTTGTGAGTAGGAGGCCCTAAAAAGATCTTGGAACTCTTAAAACTCTACTCAGATGGTAAAGTTCCAACCTTCTCTGTGGGTAACAGGAGGAGGCTGAGCTTCTGTCCCCAGTGTTGGCAGGGACAGAACAATGCGAAGCTGAAATCTCCATCAGAGTCAAGCCAGGGCTTAGGAAGTAACAGCATGAGTCCTGGGGATGCTCAGCCTAGGGAATCTTGAGGTGCAACCACAGCAAGAGTGAGTCAAGCTGGGCAGGGCTATCCAGAGACATTCCAACTAAAGCAAAGCATCACAAGGAGAAGAGTAGGCAAGGGCAGAGAGAGGAGTCCTGGGTTCCCACACGCCTATCTCTTGCTACTCACCGATTGAGAAAGGCAGAAAGGCTTCCCTTTTCTTAAACTGTCCATTTTCCAGAAAATGCTCTGGATTGAACGTGTCAGGGGTGGCCCACTCTGCAGGGTCCCTGTGCAGTGCAGTCAGGTTGGTCATGACCATGGATCCCTGGAGAAAGCAGAAGAGACTCAGGCAAGACTTGACCCATACAACACGCACGTACAGATGGGTAGCAGTCCTCTGGCACTCCCACACCTGGGCTGACAGCACCCTGAACTCCCTCAGCCTCACCAACCCATCACCTTCTGAGCCCAATCCCTAGCACCAGTTTTTTTTGCCATGGGACAGCTTACACTGATGGACTGGAATTATCTGCTGGGAATTTATCAGGGAAGTGTGGCTGCTCTTAGTGCAGAATGGATCTCTGCAGGGACTTGGCAGTGTAGAACTTGGGAGGGAACACATATGCATCAATGAACACATATGAAACATATATGAATAATGTGACAGTGGGCAGGCAGTTCTAGACCAAAACTGACCTTGCTGCTTACTCAAGTGGTAACTATGGCAGTTTGTCCAACATGAAAAATGTCTCATTTACCTACGTTTCTCACATTCTCTTCCCTCCATTATCTAGTAAATTCCACAGAAAGTTTAATAATAGAATAAGGTCACCAAGTGGAAGAAACCACTATCCTTCCTGGTATGCAGCAAGAAGCTCAGGAGTCTTCCTTAATGCCTCCCTTTCCCTCATTCTGCCTTCATCCAGTCCTTCACCGGGCTGGTCAACTTTACTTGAGTTTTCTTTTGATTCTATCACCTCCATTTTAGGTCCATCACTGCCTGGTCCAAGTTACTACCTTGGTTTCCCACACTCCTACATTAGTCCTAACTACATCCATATCCTTTCTTTCCCCTTCAATGCTGGACACATTGAAAGCTGAGTTAGCTTTGGACATGATTTAATTATGTCACTCCTATCCACCCACCGTATTTGGACCTCAATAGATACCCCTCAATGGCTTCCATCTCTCTCAGATTATAGGCACATCACCTGCCCACTCTGAGTCACCATCTTTCTGCCTGCATGCTTACTACATCAAGTCTCTTTCAGCTTCTCTGTCATTTGTTTCCAATATTTTCCAGGCCTCTTCGTATGGCAACCTCTGGGCATCCTCATGCCAATGAGTATCTGCTGGAGCTGCTGTTCTAAGTGTCTTTGTCCCTGCTGTGAGCTGTGCTGCCCCTGCCTCTGCAGGTGACCCTCCAATACTAGCAGTAGGTCTGGTCCAGCCTCTTATGAGGTCACTGTTTTATTTGCCTGTGTGCTGGTGTGCACACAGTCCACAGTCTAGTGTGTGCCCTCCAAGACTGTCCTTTTTCCATCCAGCCCTGTGAATTCCTGAGATCACAATCTGCTCATCTTCATAGCTACATTCTCTGGGGGCTTCTCCTCCTGTTACCAGACCCCTAGGCTGGGATGCCTGCCTTGGGGCTCAGGATTTTCACTACTGTGGCAGAACTTTTGCAGTATAATTGTTTTCCAGTTGGCAGGTTGCCCACCTGGCAAGTAGGCTTCCCTGGTGGCTCAGACCGTAAACAATCTACCTGCAATGTAGCAGACCTGGGTTTGATCCCTGGATTGGAAAGATCCCCTGGAGGAGGGCATGGGAGCCCACTCCAGTATTCTTGCCTAGAGAATCCCCATGGACAGAAGTGCCTGACGGGTTACAGTCCTTGGGGTCACAAAGAGTGGACATGACTGAGCGATTAAGCACAGCACCTGGTGTGTATGGGAGCTGATTTTGTTGCAGTTCCACCCCCTTGATATCTTGTGGTGGCTTCTTCTTTGTCTTTGGATTTAGTGTATCTTTAAAAAAATTTGTTTATCTTTAATTTAAGGATAATTGCTTTACAATATTGTGTTGGGTTTCTGCCGTACCTCAACACGTATCAGCGATAGTATACATATGTCCCTGCCCTCTTGATCCTCCCTCCCACCCCATCCTACCCAGTTGTTATAAAGCACCAGTTTGAGCTCCCTGAGTTATAAAGCACCAGTTTGAGCTCCCTGAGTCATATGGCAAATTCCCACTGGCTATCTATTTAGGGTGTCTTTTTTTATATATAAATTTATTTATTTTAATTGGAGGCTAATTACTTTAAAATATTGTAGTGGTTTTGCCATATATTGACATGAATCTGCCACGGGTGTACATGTGTTCCCCATCCTGAACCCCCTTCCCCCCTCCCTTCCCATCCCATCCCTCTGGGTCATCCCAGTGCATCCCAGTGCATCCCAGTCAGCCCCAAGCACCCTGTCTCATGTATCAAACCTGGACTGGTGATTTGTTTCACATATGATATTATACATGTTTCAATGCCATTCTCCCAAATCATCCCATCCTTGCCCTCTCCCACAGAATCCAAAAGACTGTTCTATATATCGGTATCGGTAAAGTTGCTCAGTCGTGTCCGACTCTTTGCGACCCCATGGGCTGTAGCCCACCAGGCTCCTCTGTCCATGGGATTTTCCAGGCAAGAGTACTGGAGTGGATTGCCATTTCCTTCTCCAGGGGATCTTCCTGACCCAGGGATCGAACCTGGGTCTCCCGCATTGTAGACAGACGCTTAACTGTCTGAGCCACCAGGGAAGTTCTATATATATGTGTCTCTTTTGCTGTCTCGCATATAGGGTTATAGTTACCATCTTTCTAAATTGCATATATATGCGTTAGTATTGGTGTTTCTCTTTCTGGCTTACTTCACTCTGTATAATAGGCTCCAGAGTCATCCACCTCATTAGAACTGATTCAAGTGTATTCTTTTTAATGGCTGAATAATATTCCATTGTGTATATGTACCACAGCTTTCTTATCCAAACACATGAAAAGATGTTCAACATCACTCATTATCAGAGAAATGCAAATCAAAACCACAATGAGGTACCATTTCATGCCAGTCAGAATGGCTGCTATCCAAAAGTCTATAGGCAATAAATGCTGGAGAGGGTGTGGAGAAAAGGGAACCCTCTTACACTGTTGGTGGGAATGCAAACTAGTACAGCCACTATGGTGAACAGTGTGGAGATTCCTTAAAAAACTGGAATTAGGGTGTCTTTTTTGACAAGTTTTAGCAGTTTTGTTAATGGTTATTCAGCAGATCCCTGGAGAAGGAAATGGCAATCCACTCCAGTAATCTTGTCTAGAAAATCCCATGGACAGAAAAGCCTAGTGGGGTACAGTCCATGGGGTCTTAAAGAGTCAGACATGACTGAGCAACTGAGCACCCAGTAGATAATTGTGATTTTTGTGTTTACATAAGAAGAGTTAAGTTGATGTCCTTCTATTTCATCATCTTGGAACTAATCAAGCAGGCCAGCTTTGTGGGACCTAAATCTTACACAAATTGAGGATCGTTTTTATTGTGTATCCTTGGTCAAGTACCTGGCTTTCCTCAGCATCCATTACCTCATCTTCTTTTCTCTTGTTTTTAGTCAGTTTCACTTGCTAATAGAGGGGTGCATCCTGACCCTGGCAGCCAGTACTTCAGAGCTCCCATGTTGGGGCTTGTGGAGAAGCACTGCACACGACATCCTCCAGGGGGACTTTAGTTGCTACTAAAAGTCAAGGTGAGGAATCCCCAGGCTTCTCCATAGTGGCTGTACCAGTGTAAGAGGGTTCCCTTGTCTCCACACCCTCTCCAGCATTTATTGTCTATAGGCTTTTTAATGGCGGCCATTCTGACCCATATGAGATGATACCTCACTATGGTTCTGATTTGCATTTCTCTAAAAATGAGTGATGTTGAGCATTTTTTCATGTGTTTATTAGCCATCTGTATGTCTTCTTTGGAGAAATGTCTCTTTAGTTCTTTGGCCTACTTTTTGATTGAGTTGTTTGTTTCTCTGTTATTGAGCTACATGAGCTGCTTGTATATTTTGGAGATTAATTCTTTGTCAGTTGTTTCATTTGCTATTATTTTCTCCCATTCTGAAGGCTGCTTTATTAACCTTGCTTATAGTTTCCTTCACTGTGCAAAAACTTTTACGTTTAGTTAGGTCCCATTTGTTTATTTTTGTTTTTATTTCCATTACTCTGGGAAGTGGGTCATAGAGGATCTTGCAGTGATTTATGTCAGAGAGTGTTCTGCTTATGTTTTCCTCTAAGAGTTTCATAGTTTCTGGTCTTATATTTAGATCTTTAATTCATTTTGAGTTTATTTTTCTGTATGGTGTTAGAAAGTGTTCTAGTCTCATTCTTTTACAGGTGGTTGACCAGTTTTCCCAGCACCACCTGTTAAAGAGATAGTCTTTTCTCCCTTGTATATTTTTGCCTTCTCAAAGATAAGGGATCCATGAATTTATCCCTGGGCTTTTATTTTGTTCCACTGACCTATACTTCTGTCTTTGGCCAGTACCATACTGTCTTGATGACTGTAGCTTGGTAGTATAGGCTGAAGTCAGGAAAGTTGATTCCTCCAGTTCCATTCTGCCATATGACCCAGCAATGCCACTGCTGGGTTACACACAGAGGAAACCAGAATTGAAAGAGACACATCTACTTCAATGTTCACTGCAGCACTGTTTACAATAGCTAGGACATGGAAGCAACCTAGATGTCCATTGGCAGATGAATGGATAAGAAAGTTCTGGTACTATACACAATGGACTATTACTCAGCTATAAAGAAGAACACATTTGAATCAGTTCTAATGAGGTGGATGGAACTGGAGCCTATCATACAAAGTGAAGTAAGTCAGAAAGAGAAATAGCAATACAGTATGCTGCTGCTGCTGCTGCTAAGTCACTTCAGTTGCGTCCGACTCTGTGCGACCCCATAGACGGCAGCCCACCAGGCTCCCCCGTCCCTGGGATTCTCCAGGCAAGAACACTGGAGTGGGTTGCCATTTCCTTCTCCAATGCATGAATGTGAAAAGTGAAAGTGAAGTCGCTCAGTCATGTCTGACTCAGCGACCCCATGGACTGCAGCCTACCAGGCTTCTCCGTCCATGGGAGTTTCCAGGCAAGAGTACTGGAGTGGGATGCCATTGTCTTCTCCGGCAATACAGTATATTAACGCATATATGTGGAATTTAGAAAGACGGTAATGACGATCCTATATGCAAGGCAGCAAAAGAGACACAGACATAAAGAAGAGATTATTGGACTCAGTGGGAAAGGTGAAGATGGGATGATTTGAGAAAATAGCATTGAAACTGGTGGAAGGGGGGCTCAGGGTGGGGGGGACACATGTGCACCTGTGGCTGATTCATGTTGATGTATGGCAAAAACCACCACAATATTGTCAAGTAATTATCTTCCAATTAAAATAAATAAAATAAAAATCAGATTTAGTTGGTTCGCCAGATCTCATAGAACATTACATCAGAAAAAAATCTGTTGGAATGAATCTTTTGAGTTAGGATAGTTCTTTGCATTTAAATATATTGCTGTGAATATGCAAATATCACCTGTGAAAACCTTTAGACCTTATATTTTACACACAAGATGGTCAATCAGCAAGAAAATCGAAAACGCGTTTGCTGCAGGAATAGCTGAATTTACAGGCTCTGTAGGGACAGAGACCAAGGGGAGCCCATGCGAGATGCTCCTATGTTTTTCCCTTGAGATCAACCCCAGGTTCCACACACAGAGGACTCAGACCAACTGCAGTGCATCCACAGAGATGGACCAAGGTGGTGAGAAAGCAGACTGTGAATGTGCAGTGAGCAGAGAGGGCACTAGGGGGCACAGCAGAGCTGTCTGCTGAGATCCTAAGTGAGCCGGGCAGAGAGAGAGCAGAATTTCCTCGGTGAACACAAGGAATTTAACAGAAAACCACTGGGAACAATTGCAGGGAGACTCTTCTAAAGTCAAACTAAATAAATAAAATTGACAAACCATTAGCCAGACTCATCAAGAAACAAAGGGAGAAAAATCAAATCAATAAAATTAGAAATGAAAATGGAGAGATCACAACAGACAACACAGAAATACAAAGGATCATAAGAGACTACTATCAGCAATTATATGGCAATAAAATGGACAACGTGGAAGAAATGGACAAATTCTTAGAAAAGTACAACTTTCCAAAACTGAACCAAGAAGAAATAGAAAATCTTAACAGACCCATCACAAGCACGGAAATTGAAACTGTAATCAGAAATCTTCCAGCAAACAAAAGCCCAGG
>SJYT01051790.1:0-28567 GCA_006410635.1 Cephalophus harveyi | reverse complement strand
CTGGTGCACTGAGACGACCCAGAGGGATGGTACAGGGAGGGAGGAGGGAGGGGGGTTCAGGGTGGGGAACACGTGTATACCTGTGGCAGATTCATGTTGATGTATGGCAAAACCAATACAATACTGTAGAGTAATTAACCTCCAATTAAAATAAATAAATTTAATATTAAAAAATAAAATCTATCTAATTAAGAAAAAATAAAGTCAAAGTAAAGCAGCTCTTATAGAGAGAACATGGTGCAGACAACAGAGATGAGCCTGGGACTCAGAACAAGTCTGTTTCTGGAACCCAACTCTTGTCACTTGTAACTGAGGATTCTTAAACAAGGTTAATCACTATCTGAGCCTGGATTTAAAATCTGTAAAATGAGGATAGCAGAATTATTCTGAGCACTGAATCAGACATTTTGAAAGAATTTATATAGTCCCAACTGCTTTAGGAACCAAGGAAGCATTGGTTTCCTTCTCCTCCTTTCTGTTATTTAATACTACACAGGCTTGGATTCTTTTCCTTTTTGAAGTAGTCCCATCAAGGGGCTGTAAGTTAATGCTGGAAACAATACCCGTGGGGATATTATGTTAGAAACAGCAGTACTAATGTGACTTTGGTTCAAGTGGTTCCACACATCCCTCATAAGTCAACATTTTCTGCCCCCAGGATTAAGAAGCAGAATTTTCCAACAGAAGTCTGGCAGGTCCCTATCCTGTGAGAAGCTCTCCCAAGGCAAACAAAAGGACCTCTTAGCAAAGTCTGACTGACAATTGCTGCAGCTGTATCCCCAGAGATATTCACAATCACGGAGTAAGAACACTGAGCAATCTTGTAGCAAAGAAAAGCCAGTCTTTATATAAACATATTTGACCTAGGAATCCCCCTTTACCCCCAGAACACCTATTAACATATATTTGAACTAATCTTGTAAAGATCCCAAATGAAAGAAAAAATCTAGTATTCCACCAGCAAAAATACCTCTCCCCATAAGTGTTTCCCTAAGAGAAGAAAACATGTCACTTTTCAGTTGAGATTCACATCATTTAAAATATAAGCTTGGAGATCTGAGGCTGTGAGTGAGCCTCTAATTACCTTGGCCAGGTGGTATCCATTCAGGGTGGTGTCCACTGTCACCTCCCTGGGCACGTTCATGGGGACGATGTTTCCCATTCTCTGCATCTCATAGATGACAGCATTGGTGTAGGGCATGGACTCTCGAGCTGCTGTGCTCACCTTCTGTGATTGGCCGAGCACCCTGTCAATCTCAGCTTGGACTTTTTCTGGGAAATAAGAGGAGGCTATATTATTCTAATATTCCATAATTTTCCTTAAGCCTGGTTAAGCTAAGGAATGGAATAACCAGGATCAAAATGGCTAAAGCTATAGTGAGCTCTCCAGACTGCTCCTCAGGGCAGTAAGTGAGTGGGAAATGGGCCCTGGTGTGAGACAACTCTGGTGCGAGTTCCTGAAGCTTGTTGAGGCTTAGTTTCGTCTTACTAGTGAGGATAAATCAACTTTCCTTTTAGGAACATTAAAATTTATAAGAACTGATTTACAGAAGCACTCTGACCTGATCCAGGCACACACACTGATGTGCTCACCTTGGATTTCGGGGTACATGGCCATGAAAAGCAACCCCCAGCGCAGGGTGGTTGAAGTTGTCTCTGTTCCAGCCAAGAAGAGGTCCAGGGTGCTGTAGATGAGGTTTTCGTCATGGAAACTCGAAGTAGCATTGCCTTTATGCTAGAAAGCACAGTGATTATTGACTTTTCAGATGATTCTAAGTTGCCACAGCACAGGGGGCTTCACCCAAGAGAGAACAGGGAAGGAGACACCTCCTCCCCCCAGGAGAAGTGACTTTCCCTTTAGCCATCCCAGGATGCAGAGACTTATTACTGCAGTATCATTATCATCCTCTGGCTCAAGTGCTGGAAGCTTTTGTTAGTTTTGGTGGATGAAAATGTGTCAATTAATTTATTTTACTACCACAATTTGGGAGAATCTATTAATATCCTGGGTTTTGTGGTAAAAAATCTGCCTGCCAATGCAGGAGACACCAGAGACACTGGATTGATCCCTAGGTTGGGAAGATCCCCTGGAGTAGGAAATGGTAACCTGTTCCAGTATTCTTGTCTGCAAAATACCATAGACTGTAGCCCATCATACTCCAGAAAAACTCCTTGGACTGTAGCCCACCAGACTCCTCTGTCTATGTTGCCCGGTGGGCTATATCCGTGGGACCATAAGAGTTGGACAAGACTAAGCGACTGTACACACAAACACATACACACATGTTATTTCACTGGAAAAACAGCCTTCAGTTCCAACATTAGCCACAGCATTCACTATGTGTACAACTTGATCAAGTTCCTAAACCACTAAACCTATCTATAACTGGGGTATAGCTCAGTGGTAGAGCTTGTGCTTAGTATGCATGAGGCCCTGGGTTCAACTCCCAGCTCCTCCAGGGCTTTAATCTCAGCCCTGAACTAAGGCCCACAACTTAGTTGGGCTTCCCTGGTGGCTCAGATAGTAAAGAATCTGACTGAAATGCAGGAGACCAGGCTTTGATCCCTGGGTCAGGAAGATCCCCTGGAGAAGGAAATGGCAACCCACTCCAGTATTCTTGCCTGGAGAATTTCATGGAAGAAGAGCCTGCAGGCTACAGTCCAGGGGATTGCAGAGACTGACACAACTGAGTGACTAACACACACACAAACCTGTCAATATTTCAATTGCCTTTTCCATTAAATAGAAATAACAATATTCACCCATCAAGCGGCATTATGGATTATGTGAGTAGGAAATGGCATATAACACATCCTTAGCAAATGCTTTTACTGACATCAGAAAGAATAAAATGCATTGCTCTAAAGTACAATCCTCATGCCTCCCCAGTTAAACATCTCTGATTCCAACAGCCATTCTGAATGGCACTCCAGCATCTTTACCAGCTTCCTCCAGAAGCTTCAATGAGTCAGTGTTGCCCTGTGTGCCATCCGAAGCTGCACACCTCATAGCAAGTGAAGTCTCCTCCTTTCAGGAGGAATCAATGCTTGTATGAATGTTATAACAATAAGGTGAAATAGAGGAGACAGAAAAAAATGTGTCATTCTTTCAACTCCAGGGAAGGAATAAACAATCTGGTGCTGCTGCTGCTAAGTCACTTCAGTCGGGTCCGACTCTGTGTGACCCCCATAGACGGCAGCCCACCAGGCTCCCCCATCCCTGGGATTCTCCAGGCAAGAACACTGGAGTGGGTTGCCATTTGCTTCTCCAATGCATGAAAGTGAAAAGGAAAGTGAAGTCGCTCAGTCATGTCCAACCCTTAGCAACCCCATGGACTGCAGCCTACCAGGCTCCTCCGTCCATGGGATTTTCCAGGCAAGAGTACTAGAGTGGGGTGCCATTGCCTTCTCTGAATAAACTATCTAGTAAGTCCAAAATACAATGGTGAACATTAACCAGGGGGTTCACTATGTTAAAGGATAGACATCCAATTTGACCTTTTTCCTGCTTTTTGAAAATAATACTGAAAAGTGGATGACATGGGGATGAGGGAGGAAGGCAAAAGTCCTTCCCACTTGAGGCTAAACTCTGGGCATCAGACTCAATTTCACTTTTGTGTTCTGTACTGGGGAGCTAATGCTCAAAATTCTCCAAGCCAGGCTTCAGCAATACATGGACCATGAACTTCCAGATGTTCAAGCTGGTTTTAGAAAAGGCAGAGGAACCAGAGATCAAATTGCCAACATCCGCTGGATCATGGAAAAAGCAAGAGAGTTCCAGAAAAACATCTACTTCTGCTTTATTGACTATGCCAAAGCCTTTGACTGTGTGGATCACAATAAACTGTGGAAAATTCTGAAAGAGATGGGAATACCAGACCACCTGACCTGCCTCTTGAGAAACCTATATGCAGGTCAGGAAGCAACAGTTANGGGAGGGATTTGGGGCAGGGGGAGAAGGGGACAACAGAGGATGAGATGGCTGGATGGCATCACTGACTCGATGGACTTGAGTCTGAGTGAACTCCGTGAGTTGGTGATGGACAGGGAAGCCTGGCATGCTGTGATTCATGGGGTCGCAGAAGAGTCGGACACGACTGAGTGACTGAACTGAACTGAACTGAACTGGGGAGCTTGAGAAAAGTGTACGAGACTGGGTATTGACAAGTAAGAATAAAACAATGCCTCATTTTCCTTTGTGTACAGGTCTTTCACATATCGGTAGAGAATAGAATAGACTACTAAAGGCAGTATTTGGCCTTTCCAAATATTTCAAGTCAAATGGGCTTCCCAGGAAGAGAATCTGCCTGCAATGTAGGAGACATGGGGAGATCCCCTGGAGAATGAAATGGCTACCCTCTCCAGTATTCTTGTTTGGGAAATTTCATGAACAGAGGAGCCTGGTAGCATACAGACCATGAGGTCACAAAGAGTTGGACATGACTTAGTGACTGAGCATGCACACAAGGCAAATACTCTTTAACCAATATCTTTATTTCTAACTGTATCATCAGTTCTGAGTTAATGATATTTGTACACACTATGAAATATTGCCTCTGTTTTTTCTCTCCCGTGATAGACTGAATAGACTGAATAATGACTCACAAACATATGAATGTCTTAATCTCTAGAATGGGTGAATACTTTTTGACAGATGGAGCTCTGCAGATACAATGAAGTTAAGGATCTTGATACGGGATGATTATTCTAGATTATCCCAGTGTACCATTATAGTCACAAGAGTCTATAAGGGTAAGTAAGTAGAACATAAAGAGAAGATGTGAGGATGGGAGCAGAGAAGAAGCTACACCAATGGCTTGGAAGATGGAGGAAGGGGCCCTGGTTGCTTGCAGCTCCCAAGTTTGTGGTGATTTGTTACAGCAGCAATAAGAAACCAGAATCCCCCCATGTGCTCTTTAAGAACACTCCTCAGGAAAACACCCAGGTCCCCTCACCTTTTCTATTTCCTGGAGGTAAGCATCAATGAAGTCTCTTGCTGCAGCAGGATTCCAGTCTTTCCTGTGGTTTTCAATCACATTAGCAACAAACATTTTCAGTTTCTCCCATTTACGGAAGAGAGTTTGGTGGGATCCCGGAAGGAAATTCATTATTCTTGGAAAGATATTGTAGAGCTGACGGAGAAAACGCAACAGTCAAGTGGACAAGGGGGTGAGACAGTGTTCCACATTCTATGTTTCTTCTTTACTTCCACTTGACCCTTGGCATCACCCTTGACTCGTCTTCTCTGCCTCAATCCTCTTCTTTCCCCTCTGGCCTCCATTCAAAATATAGCCAGATTTGAACCACTTCTCACTACTCTATGCATTTTTTCAGTTTGGTAAAAATCACCACCATTTCTTACCTGGATTTTGTAAAGCCTCCGACACATTTCCTGATTCTCTCCTTAACCCCTTCCCAGTCTTTCTTCTACTGAGCAGCCTGAGGGATCCTTTAACAGTTTAATGGATTTTTTCACTGTTTATTCCTCAATATTCTGGTGACTTTTGAAGATGTTTAGACAAATGCTACATCCTTCTCCGGGCCTGGAGCTCTGTATGTCCTGACACCTCACCCTCGTGTCTCTTCCTCTGCTGCCTGTCACTCACCGCCATCCTAACTCTCTCTTAGTCTTTCTAGTTCATCCCCATTGGCCTCTCGGATAACGTCAAGGATGACAATATTTAGTCCTTTGCATTTGTTATTCTTCCAATTGCAATTGATCTTCCTCTGGAATCTGTATAACATTAGCCTTTTATTTAATTCATCCTGATAGTCCCCTAAGTAGCAGCATCTCTGGAGTCCTTTCTCCATTCCCTTAATTTTGCTTTATTATTATTTTTTTTCATGGCAATTGTCTCTAGCATGTGTATGTGTGTGTGTGTGTGTGTGTGTGTGTGTGTGTATAGAATACCACTGTCTAGCTAGCTAGCCATCTATGTTAAAAATAGAAATGTATTTGATTATCTGTCCATTATGATGTATCCTCCATGTGGGTAAGATATTTTTAATAAAATTAAGTGACTTTTGGATATATTTTCTCTAATACTTTCTAGTATAAAATTGATAGCACAACATAATGGAAAATTTCCTTGACTTAACAATGAAAGAGACATGGGTTTGACTATTAGCTCTGCTGCTTTCACAAATTTGGGGAACAATAATAATGATGATAATGATGGTGATGTAATTTGTCATGACATTGGGGCACTAGGGTTATTTTCATGAACAATCACATGAGATCATTAGTGCACCTAACGGAGAGTCAGTGGACCACTATGCGGATTTGCTTACACACCTCCATATCTGCTTGTATACATCAGGATACTTCATTTCATCCTTAAAGAATTGTTTAAATAATTAACTCAGATAAAGTATGTGCAACTGTCCATCAAAGTTGCTGAACTACTCTGTGTTTCTAAAAATGCATAGTACCCCTGCCCTTACCCCTGACCTACTACCCCATCCAACCATCCCAGGAATTTCTTTCCAGTGGGAATACTCCGCAAGGTACTCAGTGAGGTCTCAGACTTCCTAAGAGGGTAGAAAATGGAATTACTGAGATTAGAGATGGCAATACAGAATGTTTTTCAAAAATAACATTAACAATAATAATTATAATAGCTCACATTCATTATACCCCTTTACTGTACTAGGATTCATTTTTTTTTTTAGTCACTCAGTCATGTCTGACTCTTGTGACCCCATGGACTGTAGCCCACCAGGCTCCCCTGTCCATGGGATTTCTCAGGCAAGAACACTGGAGTAGGTTGCCATTTCCTTCTCCAGGGGACCTTCTGACCCAGGAGAACCCAAGTCTCCAGCATCTCTTGCATTGCAGGCATATTCTATACTCCTTTACTGTGCTAGGATTCATGCTAACTTCTTATTCAGTTTTGGTGAGATTCCATAAACTTACAGGCAATGTTGTTTGTTGAAAATGAATGCAAGTAAATCCTACTCTAGATACTCAAGCATTTACTTCAACACTTGGGTCTGATTTTCCCCTAGAAGAGTCTTCCAAATCAAGTAAAGGGGCTGAAAGGCCAACGGGTTGAGCAGAGGTTTGGACAGGCTCAAAACCCCTAGCAGGACGAAAGGGGAGGCCAAGGACTACTAAGGAAGGGGTGAGGTTTGAATCCCTTAAAACCATATCTCACAAGTTTCGGAAACTGATAATATCATGTGTAAATAGGAATGTAAATTGTACAACCACTTGGACAGCTATAAACATTTTTATGTCCAGGTGTATATGCAAGAGAAAGGAGTGGGTGTGTCCACAGGAATGACTGAACAAGAATGTTCATGGCAGATTTATTCATAACATCCCCAAGTGTTCATCAACCCCATAGTGTTTTTCAAGATAATAAAAATCAGCGTCATGTTCATGCAGTGAAAACTATGCAGAGTAAAAGAAGAGCAACTAAGAAATGAATCTCAAAGCAATGGGCCAAGGAAGAGCCAGGCACAGAAGCACACATGTGAGGACCAGGCAGGTGTGGAAATAGGGAGGAAATGCATAGGAGAAACTCAAAAGTGATGGCAATGTTATGTTTTTCAAGGAAAAACACACAAGTGCACACATGGTTTGTCATGTAAAGTTTTGTACTTTATATGAATGTTGGAAATTTTCTTTGTCTATAGTAAATATTGAACAATATTATCCCAAAACAGTAAAATCAAGAGATCGATTTCAAATAATCTTGTGTTGACAAAGATTAGATTTCAGCTAAAAAGGAAAGGGTGACTCCATCTCATCTGATTCTGACGTCAACCCAATACTTTTTTCAAGACATGAAATGTGAACTGTTTTACCTGGCAGCACACTGATGCCTGTATACACAAGACCTCATCCAGCAGCCTCAGCAGCTCCTGGAATTGACCATCCTGGTAGTCAAACCGCTCCCCGAAGGTGATGGAGCAAATAATATTGGAAACAGCATTGTTGATTATGAAGTGAGGGTCAAAAGGCTGTCCTGGAGGCAGGAGAAAAGATGAAGCCTTCAGATAGGTTTCTTTCTCATTCCACTAAAAGTCTACTCTATATGACGTATGACATAAAGACGACAGAACCACCACCATGACTATGACCCCAGTACCCTAGAAAGTGCTGGTATTGGGACAGACATGTAGGTACTGATGAGCTTCTGGTTAGTGAAAGCATGAACCACAGTCCCTGTATCTGTCCTATGACCCACTCACCGTTCTCCTCTCTTATTGCCTGGATGAGATAGGCGACCTCTTCCTGAATGCGTTCCTCTAAGCTCTTCCTTCCTAAACCGAAGTTCCTCAGAGTTGTCAGGGTGAACCTTCTTTGCTCTTTCCATACTTGGCCATTGGACCTGAGCAAGCCTGGGAAAATGAATACAATGTTATGAAAAGCAAGGCAACAAGGTCCATGGGTGATAACATATCAGATGGAAGGAAGGAGAAGCACTTTAAGGCACTTGAAAATTATTCAGAGAAATAATCCCTAAGCAATGGACATAATGGCTTGAATTTACTGACTGCTTGCAATGCTGGGCACATTAGCATTTTTAATGCATTATGTAATTTAGTACTCATAGAATCTCTCTGATGTAACCATTACTGACAAATCAGCCTCCCAGTTTTGATCATGAGAAAAATGAGGCTCAAAGGATAAATCTACACTCTACAAGGTCATAGACTTAGTACGCACCTGAACACGCGTTCAAATTCAAGTCTGCCTGACTCCAAAACCCACACTCTGATTACTTGTCACATAACCACATTTAAGAATTTGCTATGCTACATACTAAGTATGAATTTATGGATTAGACAAAATCAATCCTCATAAGGAGAAAAGATCTTAAAAAGATAAATAAATCACCCAAGAAAACAAAGAAATGTGAACACTGTGCAGAAAGAATACCACAGAAAAAGGAAAAAGAATACGTCTTAATATGCTGTCATATAATGGTATTTATTTTATAACACTGGTGAGGCCACCATCCTCTTATTTCTTCATTTCATCTCACACTTCAACTCCTTCTAATATCTCCCTTTGGCTTCCACCACCTTAGTGAAACGGCTCTTCTTACTGTTTAATCCAGGATCCTTTTCAGCTTCATCTTGATGTCTCAGCAGATGAGATGCTTTCTTCTTGAAACACTCTCTGCCAATGGAGCCCAGAAATCACACTCTCCAGATTTTTCTGCTAACTCTCTGACTTCAGAGAAATTATCATACTTGTGGTTAACTTATCTTCTTTGATCCAATTTTGAAATGATGGAGCTCTTCAAGATTAGGTCTGAAGCCTCTTCTCTTCTTACCCTGTCCTCCATTTCTAGGAAATCTCCACTCCAAAATTTCAAATGACATCTACTGAGAGTTAACATGTGCTATTGTCTCTCAGCTTCAGGTGCATACACAATGCCCTGCTGCTTGTCTCTCCTGGCTTCACACTCAGCATATCAATGACTGAATTCATGGTTTGCGCCATACAACTCCCCACCCAGGCCAGCCAACATCTGTCCTCCTTCACAGGTCCCTTCTTTCCTATACCTACCCATGTGGGTGTCTACCTCAGCACCTCATTCTCCCTCTGTCTAGGTCATCATGTCCTATTGGATTTGCCTCCTGAGTAGCTTAAATCCATATATCTTCACAGTCACTTTCCTGGTCTAACCTACTATGCTATCATTTCTTGCCACCTCCCTCATTCAGGTCACCACCTCCTCTAACCTCCAAGACTCCATAGTCTCTTGAGCCTTTTATTCCATTCTTGACATTGCAGCTTAGATAAGTCTCTAAAATATACAGTGTAAATATGGTGATTCCTTTCTCTACTGAAACCATTCAGGAGCCTCTATTGTTATTAGGATAAAAAGCAACATCCTTAACAAGAATTTACATGAACTGTTTCTGGCCAAACTCCTCAGCTTTATCTCCACTAAATTATCTCCATTTAATCCCGTGTGTACTACACTGGCCCCCTTTCAATTCCTCAGTTCACTGTCCTTCTTCCTACTTCAGAGACTTTTCAGATTCTATTCTGGATTGCTTCGTCACTGGATTTCTGGATTGCTTCTTCACTTTATTACTTGTCTTTAACTTCATTAGCTTTTCCTGAGTCTCAGGACTAGATTGCTGCTGCTGCTGCTAAGTTGCTTCAGTCGTGTCTGACTCTGTGCGACCCCATAGACGGCAGCCCACCAGGCTCTGCCATCCCTGGGATTCTCCAAGCAAGAACACTGGAGTGGGTTGCCATTTCCTTCTCCAATGCATGAAAGTGAAAAGTGAAAGTGAAGTCACTGAGTCGTGTCCAACTCTCAGCGACCCCATGGACTACAGCCTACTAGGCTCCTCCGTCCATGGGATTTTCCAGGCAAGAGTACTGGAGTGGGGTGCCATTGCCTTCTCCGCAGGACTAGATTACATACCCATAATAGATGAACCCTACTGTTCGTAACACTTCATAACACTTCATAGCCTTAAATTATTTGTGTGATTGATACCGTCTTTTTTAATCACTTGTAAGTTATAGAAAACCAAGGATTCTGTCTGTTCTACTCACTGTTTTATCACTAGAGCCAGCCACTAGGTTCACATTACAGACAGAGAATAAATGGACATAGAGTTAATAGATGCAATATTTCAAAGAGGAATCGAGAAACCCCCAGGGGAAAAAAAGAGTGCTTTGGTAGAAGAATAGATTTTAGCTTTTCATTCAGAGTTTTTAAAATATAAGTTCATTTACCAAGTTTACTTTATGATCTTTTTAAGTATTCATGCCAAATTCTTCCATTGACAGAAAGCTCGAGATAGTTTGTGAGGCACAGCTTTAATAACAGAGCACAAGGAATTAGAGGCAAGAAGGGATCACAAAGTCAGTAGGAGGAAGCTGATCTACATATTTCCCTAGGGGACAAGATTTGAAGATTTGAATGAGAAAATAGAAGAGAGCCTGAGAACACAGCATTGCCTTTCTTCTTAAAAAAAAACACATCACATCGCTGAGTGATGAGGATACTTATTTATCAAAACATCCAGAGTGAGTTCATGCAGGTGATGCCACTTCTCCCAAATCCCTGACATTAGAGCTGACCCGGTCAGGTTCCCTGAGGAAGTGACTTCAACAGGAAATGGGGACACTCAGTTTCCTTGAGGGGCAGAGATTCTATGACGGGCCTGGTCCTGGGAGTGTTGGAAGCACTTTCAGAGGCCACAGGAATATCAAATATATGCTTCTTATTTTGGTCATAGAACTTACCTTTATTGTTAAAGATACGTTTCTGAATAGGTAACGTTGATTACTGCTGCTGCTGCTAAGTTGCTTCAGTCGTGTCTGACTCTGTGCGACCCCATAGACGGCAGCCCATCAGGCTCTGCCATCCCTGGGATTCTCCAAGCAAGAACACTGGAGTGGGTTGCCATTTCCTTCTCCAATGCATGAAAGTGAAAAGTGAAAGTGAAGTCACTGAGTTGTGTCCAACTCTCAGCGACCCCATGGACTACAGCCTACTAGGCTCCTCCGTCCATGGGATTTTCCAGGCAAGAGTACTGGAGTGGGGTGCCATTGCCTTCTCCGCAGGACTAGATTACATACCCATAATAGATGAACCCTACTGTTCGTAACACTTCATAACACTTCATAGCCTTAAATTATTTGTGTGATTGATACCGTCTTTTTTAATCACTTGTAAGTTATAGAAAACCAAGGATTCTGTCTGTTCTACTCACTGTTTTATCACTAGAGCCAGCCACTAGGTTCACATTACAGACAGAGAATAAATGGACATAGAGTTAATAGATGCAATATTTCAAAGAGGAATCGAGAAACCCCCAGGGGAAAAAAAGAGTGCTTTGGTAGAAGAATAGATTTTAGCTTTTCATTCAGAGTTTTTAAAATATAAGTTCATTTACCAAGTTTACTTTATGATCTTTTTAAGTATTCATGCCAAATTCTTCCATTGACAGAAAGCTCGAGATAGTTTGTGAGGCACAGCTTTAATAACAGAGCACAAGGAATTAGAGGCAAGAAGGGATCACAAAGTCAGTAGGAGGAAGCTGATCTACATATTTCCCTAGGGGACAAGATTTGAAGATTTGAATGAGAAAATAGAAGAGAGCCTGAGAACACAGCATTGCCTTTCTTCTTAAAAAAAACACATCACATCGCTGAGTGATGAGGATACTTATTTATCAAAACATCCAGAGTGAGTTCATGCAGGTGATGCCACTTCTCCCAAATCACTGAGCTGACCCGGTCAGGTTCCCTGAGGAAGTGACTTCAACAGGAAATGGGGACACTCAGTTTCCTTGAGGGGCAGAGATTCTATGACGGGCCTGGTCCTGGGAGTGTTGGAAGCACTTTCAGAGGCCACAGGAATATCAAATATATGCTTCTTATTTTGGTCATAGAACTTACCTTTATTGTTAAAGATACGTTTCTGAATAGGTAACGTGGGGCGGTTTACAAAGTTTTGTTCCTGGTTTACAAGGACTTCTTTGATATAGGGCAATCCAGTTATAACAATGGAATGAACTGCACCAAAATCCATCCTAATAATATTCCCATATTTCTTCACAATCTGAAAAATAGGAGAGTCACAGTTGGGTATGTACATGTCTATATGTCCTGGATGGAGAATGTGCGGAGCTGCGATGGGAGTCCAGGGGGGTGCGGAGGGGAGGCTTGTAATGAGTGGAATCTGTGTGTCTATCTTGGGCTGCATCTAGACTTCCACTAAATCCACTAGAGGATATAGACATTCATTATAAAACTCATTCATATGTTCAACTTACTTAAACTGAGTGAGCTTACGTGACCTGAATTTCTTGACTTCCTACTTTTGCATTCCAGTCCCCTATAATGAAAAGGACATCTTTTTTGGGTGTTAGTTCTAAAAGGTCTTGTAGGTCTTCATAAAACCATTCAAATTCAGCTTCTTCAGCATTACTGGTTGGGGCATAGACTTGGATAACTGTGATACTGAATGGTTTGCCTTGGAAACGAACAGAGATCATTCTGTCGTTTTTGAGATTGCATCCAAGTACTGCATTTCGGACTCTTTTGTTGACCATGATGGCTACTCCATTTCTTCTGTGGGATTCCAGCCTGCAGTAGTAGATATAATGGTCATCTGAGTTAAATTCACCCATTCCAGTCCATTTTAGTTCGCTGATTCCTAGAATGTCGATGTTGCCATTTCTTGTTTGACCACTTCCAATTTGCCTTGATTCATGGACCTAACATTCCAGGTTCCTATGCAATATTGCTCTTTACAGCATCGGACCTTGCTTCTATCACCAGTCTCAAAGAGTCGGACACAACTGAGTGACTGAACTGAACTGAACTGATGTGACCTGCGAATATTGCATAAAAATATAATAAACAAAGGTCTCTTATTTTAAGCATCTTAGAATTTAGTGAATGGAGAGAATTCAGCACATGTGACTTATCAGAGAAGTCAGAGATGTTTAGTTGAGGACTAACCTATCAAGCACGGACTTCTCAGTGCATAGTATCTGTTTAATCACAAGAGAATGTCCCCTTCCTCAACAGGTTCTAGGTGATAGAAAAAGTCACTCTGAGTCAGGGACTAGATATGGAGAAATGAACACTAGTTCTGGAGTCATCTTAACTCTGTGATTGACAACTGAGATCTCAGAATAGTTGCTTCACTTTTCTGGGAGCCTAAGCTCCCCAGCTGTGAAAGGTAGAAAGCTGTTCCTCCCTTGGAGGTCCTGTGAGGGGGGACTCCCTGGCACTTCAGTGATTAGGACATGGCATCCACTGCCACGGACCCAGGTATGATCCCTGGACAGGGAACAAAATTCCACAAGCAGAACGGCGTGCTGGAAAACCCCACACTCCAGAACCCAGATAGTTTCTGTGAGGAGGAATGAGAACAATAATGTGAAATGCACTTTGTGCCCTGGGTCCTGTCAGACAGCCACTCTATAATGTGGGGAATGAATGGTCTCTGTGTGCAAAGCGATACGCGTGCACTGGCTCAAGGGGACAGACAGGACAAGAGCACACAGATGATGTGCAGAAGAAAGGCAGTGTTCAAAGACAACCACAGTTACTGGGGGCCATGCTAACTACTTTTACCTTTTATCTCATTTCCTTCACACCACCCTACAGTACTAATGATTTTATTCATGTTTTAGTAAGGAAAATGAGTCATGGAGAAGTAACTGAGCCAGTGTGACAGAGCTATCGGTGGCTGGAGGGAATGGGCCCGGCTTATGCAAGATTTAAGGACAGAAACATGGACTTGAGATGGTGCTGGACCTTAGAGCTTCATGGATGTGATGGCGTGAAAGTGGGAATGAGAGTAATGGACCAAAGGGAAAGAGAGAAAGGGAGAGTGTGTGGCTGTGTCACAGACACATAAGGGACCCAGGGGCTAGGATAGGTCCCTGGAAAAAGTAGCTCTCACTGTGTAGAGAGATGGGATACAGGCTGGCAAGGTACTGTGAGCTGGACCAAGGATGTCTTAATGTCAAGTGAAACACTTTAGACCTTGTTTTGCTTGTATGTAGAAACCTGAATAGATGAGGCGAGGTGAGTGCCTCAGAGACTGGATTTTGAAGTCATACAAATCCCTTTGCATTCAGCTTCCACCTGTTACTTTCTGTGTGAGATTTAGTCAAGCTTTTTAAATTCCCTCTGTCTCAATTTCAAAATGTATAAAATGACAGCTATTACAATTTAGAATTCTGGTGACAATGTTGCAATGAAAAGGGGAAAAAAAAAAGAGGAATGAGTTTTCTTTCCCTTTCCTGAAAACAATGAAGACAAGAGAACAGTGTGCCCTGAACATTCTGAGTTTTTTTTTACTTTGCATGGGTATGTGCATGCATGCAAATTTGCTTCAGTAATGTTTGATTCTGTGTAACTCTATGGACTGTAGCCTGCCAGGCTCCTCTATCCATGGAATTCTTCAGTTAAGAATACTGGAGTGGGTTGCCATGCCCTCCTCCAGGGGCTCTTTCTGACCCAGGGATTAAATCCATGTCTCATATCTCCTGCGCTGACAGGCAGTTTCTTTATCACTGAGTGAATGAATAAAGTCGCTCAATCGTATTTGACTCTTTGCGACCCCATGGACTGTAGCCTACCAGGCTCCTCTGTCCATGGGATTTTCCAGGCAATGGTACTGGAGTGGAAGGCCATTTCCTTCTCCAGAGGATCTTCCCAATCCAGGGATCGAACCTGGGTCTCCCGCATTGTAGACAGATGCTTTACCATCTGAGCCACCAGGGAAGTCTTCTTTATCACTAGCACCACGCAACTGTTCCTAACTCTGCATGTCCATAACTAAGTGTGCTTTTCTGCCCTCCTAATTCAACAACTGTAACCAAGTTTACTTTTCTGCCACCTAGCTCTCTGCAGGAGCTACATTTCACACCTATTTTCCTTTGACTCTATGCTAAATACATACTCTGTCTGGTGCTCACACTTCCAACGCTCTCCTCCCCTTATAGTTCTTTTTTACATATCAGAAAGAAGGCCACAGGACCACCAAATTGCCAGACTCAATTACTGGGTCAGTGACCCCAGCCTATGACTGTTTTGGAAACAATGCAAAAATAAAAAAATAAAAAAATGCTAACACCTGTGTTCCTCATCATCAACTCATGACTGTGAACCTTTATCTTATATAAGCCCCTAGTCTCCTCAAGGAAAGATATACCCATTTGAATGGAGATTTCCAAAAAATAGCAAGGAGATAAGAGCTTTCCTCAGTGATCAATGCAAAGAAATAGAGGAAAACAAAGAATGGGAAAAATTAGAGATCTCTTCAAGCGAATTAGAGATACCAAGAGAACATTTCACGCTTAGATGGGCACAATAAAGGACAGAAATGGTATGGACCTAACAGAAGAAGAAGATATTAAGAAGAGGTGGCAAGAATACACAGAGGAACTTTACAAAAAAGATCTTCACAACTAAGATAACCATGATGGTGTGATCACTCACACTTACTTAGAGCCAGACATCCTGGAATGTGAAGGCAAGTGGGCCTTAGGAAGCATCACTATGAACAAAGCTAGTGGAGGTGATGGAATTCCAGTTGAGCTCTTTCAAATCCTGAAAGATGATGCTGTGAAAGTGCTGCACTCAATATGCCAACAAATTTGGAAAACTCAGCAGTGGCCACAAGACTGGAAAAGATCAGTTTTCATCCCAATCCCAAAGAAAGGCAATGCAAAAGAATGCTCAAACTACTGCACAATTATCTCATAAGCTACTAAAGTAATGTTCCAATTCTGCAAGCCAGGCTTTAGCAATACGTGAACCGTGAACTTCCAGATGTTCAAGCTGGTTTTAGAAAAGGCAGAGGAAACAGACAGCAAATTGCCAACGTCTGCTGGATCATCGAAAAAGCAAGAGAGTCCAGAAAATCATCTCTTTTTGCTTTATTGACTATGCCAAAGCCTTTGACTGTGTGGATCACAATAAACTGTGGAAAATTCTGAAAGAGATGGCAATACCAGACCACCTGACCTGCCTCTTGAGAAACCTACATGCAGGTCAGGAAGCAACAGTTAGGACTGGACATGGAACAACAGACTGGTTCCAAATTAAGCTGAAACTCCAGTACTTTGGCCACCTCATGTGAAGAGTTGACTCATTGGAAAAGACTCTGATGCTGGGAGGGATTGGGGGCAGGAGGAGAAGGGGACGGCCGAGGATGAGATGGCTGGATGGCATCACTGGCTCGATGGATGTGAGTCTGAGTGAACTCCGAGAGATGGTAATGAACAGGGAGGCCTGGCGTGCTGCGATTCATGGGGTCGCAAAGAGTCGGACACGACTGAGCGACTGAACTGAACTCCTTGGAAGGAAAGTTATGACTAACTTAGACAGCATATTAAAAAGCAGAGACATTACTTTGCCAACAAAAGTCTGTCTAGTCAAGGCTATGGTTTTTCTTAGTTATGTTTGGATGTGAGAGTTGGACTATAAAGAAAGCTTAGAGCTGAAGAATTGATGCTTTTAAACTTTGGTGTTGGAGAAGACTCTTGAGAGTCCCTTGGACTGCAAGGAGATCCAACCAGTCCATCCTGAGGGAAATCAGTCCTGAATATTCTTTGGAAGAACTGATGCTGAAGCTGAAACTCCAATACTTTGGCCACCTGATATGAAGAGCTGACTCATTGGAAAAGACTCTGATGATGGGAAAGATTGAGGGCAGGAGGAGAAGAGGACAACAGAGGATGAGATGGCTGGATAGTGTCACAGACTGAATGGATATGGGTTTGGGTAGACTCAGGCAGTTGGTGACAGGGAGACCTGGCATGCTGTGGTTCATGGGGTCGCAAAGAGTAGGACACGACTGAGTGACTGAACCGAAGACTCCTCATGGGGCAGAGGACGGGCACCCTTTTTGAGGCCTGAGCCTACTGTGTTCCCCTCTCTGTTGGCTGAGAGTTAAGGCCAACTTTCTATATCCTCCTGTCTTTCTTTTTTATTTGGCTTCAGTGGAGAAAGAAAGTCAAGATTTCGGCCAGCAAAAATAGTGATCATAATACTAAAATTAATAATAAATTATTTATTGTTATTGATCTATTTGGAAGTGTATTTTAGTGAAAGGATTTGGAAGAAGTGCCCAGAGACTGGAGCCCATGCAGTGATCAGGCCAGACAAGTAATGCCTGATAAGCAACCAACAACTGGCTTTTCCTTGAATTTGTTACTATAAAGTTCTGAAGAATGGGAGAGGGTGATAGATATAGAAATAAGCATCACCTATGTGCTCGGCATTCTGGCAGTTAAGTGATATTCATGACTTTTAATTCTTATAACAGCCCTAGAAATTATTCCTAGCTTTCAGAAAAAGAGGCACAGAGATATAGAGCCTAATTAATGAGCATAAAGAAGGGCTCTCTCTAGCTTCTTCTGTATGACTCATCCTTAAATGAAAGCATGGAGATACTCTCTGTTCTTCTGAGTGATGAATTCCCTAGGGTTAAGGGGCCACGTTACTTCTCTGTCAATTTCACGTGAGTCCAATGGGACGTGAGTAGTGGTGATGTGTGCATCTTCTAGGTCCTGTCCTTAAAAGAAAGTTGCTTCTCATCATCTCCCATTTTCCTCTTGTCATGGTACAGTACTCACACGTGGCGCTGCTGCAGGACCAGAACAGTAAGACAGAAGCATTGCAGTTTTCCGATGACCTTGTGGTACAAAGCAGCCTTGTTATACTGGCCTTCCTGCCCACATCTGTTTCTACTTGGGAGAGACAAATACATTTCAACCTTTTTCCACTACTGTATTTTGAAATCTTTTTGTTACAAGCAGCCTGATGTATATCCTCATACTACAATTATCTACCTTATCTATCATTTCCCCACCATAGCCAATAAGATTTCTTCATATTTCCAGAATGTTCTCTTAATAAGCCATATAGCTATGACAGAGAGAGTTTAGAAAATGGGGAGAAAATAAGGAAGGTTCTCATCATGCCAAACAAATAGGCCTATTCTTCACTGCTCTGTCACTTTGCTTTAGCTCATGTCACTTTTCCCTATTTAAAAATCTCCTGTCTACTTTATTCCACTTTATATAACCACTTGCATAACATGCCTTTCAAGTTCAGCCAAATGTATTTCAACATTCTACAGAGGTTATCCCATAGCTTCCCAATCACAGTGAACCCACCTAATGATATTTCATTTGGTTACCCAAATGTGGGTTATACCACACATTACCTCATACACTCTCTTGTACTATACCTGTCATATGATAAGCACTGCATCAGTGTCTCTTGGATAAATGAACCTTAGAATAAACCAATTATTCATTAACTATATCAAGAAAAGTCGGGGAGCCTAATAGAGATTGTGTGTAGGGTTCAAACAGTCTTAGGTGCAAGTCCTTGTTTGATCATTATCCATTTTGAATAACAGGCAAATAATTTGACAGATTTCAGTCAGTTTCTTCAGCCTTAAAATGGAAACAATATCAGATGAGGCAATAAGCTATGTATGCATAGCCTGTAAGCTTTACAGCAAGTACTTAAAGTGGAATACAAAGAGATGTACTCAAAAGCACTACAGATACACTAAAATGGGGTTCTTACAGAATGTTTAAGTGACTCACAGTAATATAAGAAAGGAGAAATAGAAGAATAGAAAGCAAAGTGAAAAACAAATAATAAAACAGCAGACTTTAGTGTTCACACATCAAAAAACACACTACATATATATGATCTAAATTCACCAATTAAAAGAGAGCGTGGTAGAATGAAATAATAATCCACTTATAAGTTATATACAAAAATTCATTTCAAATATAATCATATAAATATGCTAAAAGTGAAAGAATGGAAAAGCATATGCTATGCAAATATTAACCAAAGGAGAGCTGTTGTGGTGATAGAGGATAAAGTTCAGGCAAAGACAGTCATCAGAGATAAAGAGAGACATTATGTAATAATTAAATAACCAGTTTACCAAGATGACAGAGCAATTTTAATGTCTGTGTGTATGCCATAAAAGAGCTGCCAAATTCATTGGTGGCTCAGATGGTAAAGAATCTGGCCTGCGATGCAGAAGACATGATTGATCCCTCGGTCAGGAAGATTCCCTGAAAGGGGAAGGGCAACCCACTTCAGTATTGCTGCCTGAAGAATTCCATGAACAGAGGAGCCTGGCAGACTACAGTCCATGGGGTCACAAAGAGTCGGATATGACTGAGCAACTAACACATACAACACAACAACACACACACACCAGAAATGAATAAACACATTGACAAACCTGTATTTTTCAGTTGCAGATATCAGGACTCTTATAGTAATTGATAGAATTAGTAGATAAGAAATCAACAAGGGTACAGATGCACTTAAACAACACAAACATCTAATAAGGTCTACCTGACACAGAGTACAGAACACTCCTCTGAACAATAGCAGAAGACATATTGTTTCAAGTATTATCATGGGTCATAAAACCAACCTTTACATATTTGTTCAAGGTTGAAATCACACAATGTATGCCCTCTGCCCTAAGGGACTCCAGTTGGAAATTATTAACAGAAAGAAAACAAGAATATTTCACAATATTTGAAAAACAACACATTTCTTAAAAAGGGCATCGGTTTAGGACTTTAATATTCTAAATACTAATCCTATCACTTAGTAATACCAATGGGGTGTTTCTTCCAGAAACTGGCAAAGTCATCTGCATCTGAACTTTGCAACATAGGCTTGCGTTTAAACTTTTCCAGGCGTTCCTAGGGAACTAGACCTATTAATTGTTGAGCGCCAGCTATGAGCTATGTTAACACTGAACATTCCTTTTATTTCATCATCACAACCCCTTCCATAGAGCTGTCTGTCATGAAGGTACCTGTCCTGAGAGGCAGGGAAAAAGAGATAGTATTGGGAGAGATTCTTGAGATAGTATAGGGTGTTGAAGGGAATTTTAAGGAATTCAGGGTGGCCACAGTTAGGGAGGCCTGAGGGGAGATGACTATAAAGTGGAAAGAGGCTACAGGAAGGGATCCATGTGGCTCTCTAAGGAATATGAACGCTGGGAAGCAGCAGGAAGCACTAAGAAGACCTAGGCAGAGGATGACAGCTTTAAATGAATACTGGAGAGTGCCTGCAGATGGAGGAGCCTGAAGGTCGGGGCTCTGTCTTGGCAGGGATGGGAGCAATGTAGTTGAAAAGTGGTAAGGACTTAGGTAGCAGTATCACCATTTTACACATGGGAAACAGAAGCTCTAAGAGCAAAGGCTTAGCATTCCCTCCTCCCCCCACCAGGGATAATAATATTAAAAAGACAAAGTGACTATGGTCTAAATACAATGTCCCGGTAATATGTAAAAAGACATAACTAAATGATTTAAAATACGTATTGTGTCTGTTACACCTGAGGCTCCAGTAAAAAACACAAAGAGACAAAGGGTCACTTGGTCAACCAAAAAGATTTATGGAGGATGCAGAGTGGGTTCTGAACCATACTCTATCCAAGGATCTCTGACATGCGAGAAAATATGCAGATGACTAAGCTCCAGTAGTTACGTACAGATGCGCGAGCTGGGTGACAAAAAAGGCCGAATGCCAAAGAACTGATGTCTTTGAACTGTGGTGCTGGAGAAGACTAAACAACAACAAAGCGCCTGGCAGCAGGTGAGGCTTCGTTTGAGAGCTGCAGTTCAACATTTACACCTTTTCCATCATCTAGATGGACCGAGAAGCTCTTTTTGTTTTGTACAATAAACCTGCACCACCACCATCCCCCCAAAGCATATCTTGTCTAGCACGCTTAAATAGTAAACAGTTAACAATATTTCATCCCTACAAAGCACCGGTTGAATCATGCCAGTTGCTGGGGAGAAGAGAGAGGGAGGATGTACCCTCGTGACCACTTTAGCCTCAGAACCCCCATGTTCCCACCCTCGGTACCCAGAATGGCCCTGGTCCTGCAGGTCAGGATGCACTTGGGCATTTTGGCCTGCTCCTACCTGCTGAGGAACCAGCAACCCTTTCCCCAAGTCCAGGTGGAAGAAGTTGCCTATGAAGGGCAGGCGCAGGGGCCCTGGCGGAGAGTTCTTCGGGTACTGCCTTTTGAGGAAATCAACAAAGAGGAGAAAGACAAAGGCCCCCAGTAGGACAGTGCCAGGACGGAGCGTGGTCCAGAGAGCAGCCACCAGGGAGCCCAGTGCCTCCAGCATGGCTGTGCTGTCTGGTTCCTCTTCAGCGATCAGAGCCCAGGAAGGTCCTCACACCTGTGAATTTGTAATCTCTGCACCAGGCATTCCTGCCCTGTGTCCAGCCCCTGCCCCGCCCTTCCTGTCAGACCCCACCCTCCCTCCCTTCCTCTTCTGTCCTTCCCTGCTCTCATCTCTACTCCCCCCTTCTCCCTCCACTCAAGTGAGCCCTGCTCCTTGCCCTGCTTGGCACCTGGTCCACTTTAGCCTTTCATGACCTGCCTTTTCCTCTCCTCTTGCCAATTTGTTGTTCGGTCCCTCAGTCCCGCCTGAATCTTTTGCACCCCGTGGAGGCAGCGCAGCAGGCTTCCCTGAGCCACGAGCCAGCAGTGGCCCGCTGCAGGGGCAGAGCTCTGGCAATAGCAGTGCTGGGAGGCAGTGTATGGCATAAGGCCTCTTGCAGATTACCATTAGCCCCACTATAGAGCTGCCAGGCAGACAACTCACAAACTGGAGAGCAATTATACCAACGAAGTTCTCCCACGACTGGGAAAGTTCTAGGCCTCACATCAGACTTCCCAACCTGGGGATCAGGAAAAGACAATGAGAATCCCCAGGGAATCTGACTTTGAAGGTCAGTGGGATTTAGTACAGAATTTCCACAGGACTGGGAAAAAAGACTCTTGGAGGGGAGAAAGAAAACCTTTTGTGCACCAGGACCCAGGAGAAAGGAGAGGTAGCCCCACAAGAGACTGAGCCACACTTGCCTTTGTGTGTTTGGAAGTCTCTGATGGAGGCATGGGTCGGCAGTGGCCTGCTGTGGAGTCAGGGGCACTGACTACAGCATTCCTGGGAGCCACGGCATGCTTGCCTAAGTCCTTTTGAAGGAGGTAGCATTATCGCCATTACCCCTACCACCTGAGGCCAAACTACAGGGAGGGAGCACTGCCCCACCATCAGCAGTGATTGTATTAAGACTTACTGAGCATGGCCTTGCCCACCAGAACAAGACCCAGTTTTCCCCACAGCCAGTCCCTCCCAAAGAAGGTTCAAACTGCTGCATAATTGCACTCATCTCACATACTAGCAAAGTAATGCTCAGAATCCTCCAAGCTAGCCTTCAACAGTTAGGTGAACCAAGAACTTCCAGATGTACAAGCTGGCATTAGAAAAGGCAGAGGAACCAGAGATCAAATTGTCAACATCCACTGGATCATAGAAAAAGCGAGAAAATTCCAGAAAAACACCTCCTTCTGCTTCATTGACTATGCTAAAGCCTTTGATTGTGTGGATCACAACATACTGTGGGAAATTCTTAAAAGAGATGAGAATACCAGACTACCTTACTTGCCTCCTAAGAAATCTGTATGCAAATCAAAAAGCAACAGTTAAAACTGTACACGGAACAACTAACAGGTTCCAAATCAGGAAATGAGTACGTCAAGGCTGTATACTGTCACCCTATTTATTTAACTTATATTCAGAGTACACCATGCAAAATGCCAGGTTGGATGAAGTGCAAGTTGGAATCAAGATTGCCAGAAGAAATATTAACAACCTAAGATAAGCAGATGACATGAGCCTTATGGCAGAATGTGAAATGGAACTAAAGAGCCTCTTGATAAAAGTGAAAGAGGAGAGTGAAAATGCTGGATTAAAACTCAACAGTCAAAAAACTTAAGATCATGGCATCCAGTCCCATTGCTTCATGGCAAATAGGTGGAGAAATGGAAACAGTGACAGACTTTATTTTCTTGGGCTCCAAATTCACTGTGAATGGTGACTGTGGCCATGATATTAAAAGATGTTTGTTCCTTGGAAGAAAAGCTACGACAAACTTAGACAACATAGTAAAAAGCAGAGACATTACTTTGCTGAAAAAGGACTGTATAGTCATAGCTATGGTATTTCCAGTAGTCATGTATGGATGTGAGAGTTGAACCATAAGAAAGGCTGAGTGCTGAAGAATTTATGCTTTTGAACTGTGGTGTGGAGAAGACTCTTGCGAGTCCTTGGACTGCAAGGAGATCATACCAGTGAATCCTAAAGGAAATCAACCCTGAATATTCATTGGAAGGACTCATGCTGAAGCTCCAATACTTTGGCCACCTGATGGGAAGAGCTGACTCATTGGAAAAGACCCTGATGCTGGGAAAGATCGAAGGCAGGAGGAGAAGGGGACAGCAGAAGACAAGGTGGTTGGATGGCATCACCGACTCAAGGGACATGAACTTAAGCAAGCTCCAGGAGATGGTGAAGGACAGGGAAGTCTGGCATGTTGCAGTCTAAGGGGGTCAAAGAGTTGGACACAACTGAGCGATCGAACTAGTGAACGAGTCTCTCCAATCAGAGAGCCTGCACAAGATTCTTATCCACCAGAGGACAGTTAAGTGAACTGAGAGCTACCAGCTGTACAAGCTAGCTTTAGAACAGGCAGAGGAACCAGAGATCAAATTGCCAACATCCTGGCAACTGGCCCCCACCCCCTCTCCTCCTGCTTTTTTTGTTTTGTTCCGTCTCCAAGTGAGTCATTCTCGGAGACCAACGGTGCCCTAAGGTTTGTGGTCACCGCATCTCAGAGTGCGCCAGAGACACCTGAGCTCCGTGGTTTTCAATCAACTTCTCACCAAAGGATTAAACCCAGCCTCATGAATAATCAGAAAAACAGTTGCACCACATTTCTTGTGAGCTCTTATATGCAAAGCACTGAACTCACCTGTTTACATGGGTATCTCCAATGATAAAATTATGCAGATACAGTTCTTTGTTCCATCTAGCAGTTAAGGAAAAGGAAACATCTTTGCAAACAATATTTGAGGAAGTTTGTTGCTAGTAGAACTTCCTCATTAGAAATGTTAAAATAAGTTCTTCAGAAAAAAAGGAAAGATATGCAGGTCAGACACTCAGATCTAAATAAAATAAGAACATTAGAGAAAAAAATTAAGGTGCATTAAATCTCTTACTTTCTTTATTGATCTGATGCATAAGATTTTGTTCAAATGAAAATATTAACATTGTATTCAGTGAGTCTAGCTTAGAGATAGAGGTATGTATGATGTAGTTGGAAGGGACAGAAGGAAGGAATTAGGAAAATTTTATTAAAAAGGTACTTGCACTAACAATCAAGCAGTGTAGTGAAGTTCAAAGTGGATTTGAATCAGTTGGAAATGTATACTGTGAACTGTAGGGCTACCACTGATATTTTTAAAAAGAAATATGACTCACATGCTAAGACAGAAAGGAAAATGGAACTATACAAAATGCTCAGTTAAAACCAGAAAAGAGAGAAGAAAAAGTGAAAGGCAAAAAAACCCAAAGGCAATGAATACAAAATAGTAATGACTATAGTAGTTAACAGTCTGTATCGATAACCATATTAAATGTTAATATTCTAAATACACTAATTAAAAGACTGTTTCCCAGAGCCCATTTAAAAAAACCCAAGACTTGTTTCAGATGATTGTTTTCAATGTTCAGAAACACAACTGATTTTTGTAGGTTGATTTTGTATCCTGAAACTTTGCTGAATTCATTTATTATTTCTGACAGGTTTGTGTGAGTATGTTATTTTTAGGATTTTTTACATATTAAGAAAATGTCATTTGAACACAGAGATAGTTTTAGTTCAGCATCAAAAAGAACAGGATACTGAGGAATAAATATAACCAAGAAGGCAAAGGACTTATTCATTGCAAACTATAAAATATTGCTGAGGAAAATAAAAGAAGGCACAGATAAATGGAAATATATCTCATGTTCATGAACTGGAAGGATTAATTTTATTAAATTGTTCATGTTAGTCAAAATAATTCTTATCAAAATCCTAAAGGCATGTTTTGTACAGAAATAGAAAATATCCTAAAATCCATGTGAAACCTCAAAACCGTAAATAGCCAAATAGCCTTGGAGACCTTACACTTTCATCTAAGAATTGTCTATTCTAGATAAGTGAAAGAAGCCCCATCATATAATCATGGCCTTCTGTGGCTGACTTATTTCACTTAGCATAAAGTCCTCACAGCTTATCTATTTCTAGAATTTGATAGTATTTCCTCCTTTACTCCTGAGGAATATTTCATTGTATGTACAGTTCACATTTTCATTATCTCTTCATTCATTAATGGACATTTAACTTGTTTCCACATCTTTGCTATTCTGTATAATGCTGCATGAAATGAAAATCTCTCTTCAAGATTTTGATTTCTATTCTTTCTGATAAATGCCATGTAATGGGATCAGTGGATCAAACGGGAGAACCTCCAAACTCTTTTCTGTGGTGACTGCACCATTCTATATTCTCACCAACAGTGTCCAATGTCCCAATTTCCCCTACACTGGTAGTTTCCAGGGACTGGCAGGGATGCATGAAATTTGCTTCAGTCATGTCTGACTCTCTGAGACTCTATGGACTGTATCCTGCCAGGCTTCTGTCCATGGGGCTTTCCAGGCAAGAATACTGGGGTGGGTTGTCATGCCTTCTTCCAGGGGATCTTTCTGACCCAAGGATTGAACCAACATATCTTATCTCTCCTGATTGGCAGGTGGGTTCCTTGCCACTAGTGCCACTTGGAAGCCCCTGTGGAAGTAGGAAATGAAAAATTTCTGTTCCATCAGGAGAGAGTTCCAGCCATGTGAGATGGAAAATTTCTAGAAGTCTTGTGCACGATACTGTCTTTAGAGTTAACAGTACTGTACTGTACACATAAATTTCATAAAGCAAGCAGCTGTTGTTCAGTTGCTAAGGCATGTCTCTTTTGGGACCCTAAGAATTGTAGCCCAACAGGCCCCACTGTCCATAGAATTTCCCAGGCAAGAATGCTGGAGTGAGTTGTCATTTCCTCCTCCAGGATATCTTCCCTACCCAGGGATCAAACCCACGTCTCCTGTTTGGCAGGCAGATTCTTTACCATTGAGCCACCAGAGAAGCTCTAAAACAAGAGTGTGCATGGTAAGTTGCTTCAGTTGTATCCAACTCTTTGTTACCCTACGGACTGTAGCCCACCAGGCTTCTCTGTCCATGGGATTTCCCATGGACAGAGGCAAGAACACTGGAGTGGATGGTGGTGCCCTCTTACAGGAGATCTTCCCAACCCAGGGATCAAACTGGGGTCTCTTGTCTCCTGCACTGGCAGGTGGGTTCTTTACCACTAGTCCCACCTGGGAAGCTCCTGAAGCAAGTAGATCTCCTATTAATTGGCTTTGATCATACACACACACACACACACACACAAACACACACAAACCTAACTATATGCTGTCTAGAACAGACCTACTTTAATTATGGAGACATAGATTGAAATTAAAGGGTTAAAGGAAGATATACCATGCTAACGCCAATCAAAGAAAACTGAAGTAACTAATTAATTGCTGATATCAGAGCAAAGAGAAGTATCATAAACTTTAAAAGGGCATTACGTAATGAAACAAGGTCAGCTTTCCAAGAAGACATAGCAATTGTATGTGTGTACATCTAACAAGGGAGCTTCAAAATACATGCAGGCAAACTGATGGAACTGCAAGGAAAAATAGATGCATTTACTATCATAGTTAGAGACTTGAATACCCCTCTACCATCAATGGACAGAACCAAGTGGCAGAAAACCAGTAAAAGCAAAGCTGAACTCTATGGCATTATCAATTACCCTGACCCAATTAACCATTATATCTACTACTGTGGGCAGGATCCCTTAGAAGAAATGGAGTAGCCATCTTGGTCAGCAAAGGAGTCTGAAATGCAGTACTTGGATGCAGTCTCAAAAATGACAGAATGATCTCTGTTTGTTTCCAAGGCAAACCATTCAATATCACAGTAATCCAAGCCTATGCCCCAACCAGTAAGTTGAATGGTTCTATGAAGACCTACAAGACCTTTTAGAACTAACACCCAAAAAAGATGTCCTTTTCATTATAGGGGACTGGAATGCAAAAGTAGGAAGTCAAGAAACACCTGGAGTAACAGGCAAATTTGGCCTTGGAGTACAGAATGAAGCAGGACAAAGGCTGATAGAGTTCTGCCAAGAGAGTGCACTGATCATAGCAAACACCCTCTTCCAACAACACAAGAGAAGACTCTACACATGGACATCACCAGATGGTCAACACCAAAATCAGATTGATTATATTCTTTTCAGCCACAGATGGAGAAGGTCTATACAGTCAACAAAAACAAGACCGGGAGCTGATTGTGGCTCAGGTCATGAACTCCTTACTGCCAAATTCAGACTTAAATTGAAGAAAGTAGGGAAAACCACTAGACCATTCAGGTATGACCTAAAGCAAATCCCTTATGATTATACAGTGGAAGTGAGAAATAGATTTAAGGGACTAGATCTGATAGACAGAGTGTCTGATGAATTATGGATGGAGGTTTGTGACATTGTATAGGAGACATGGATCAAGACTATCCCCATGGAAAACAAATGCAAAAAAGCAAAATGGCTGGGGAGGCCTTACAAATAGCTGTGAGAAGAAGAGAGGTGAAAAGCAAAGGAGAAAAGGAAAGATATTCCCATTTGAATGGAGACTTCCAAAGAATAGCAAGGGGAGATAAGAAGCCTTCCTCAGTGATCAATGCAAAGAAAAGGAGGAAAACAACAGAATGGGAAAGACTAGAGATCTCTTCAAGAAAATTGGAGATACCAAGGGAACATTTCATGCAAAGATGGGCTCGATAAAGGACAGAAATTGTATGGACCTAAATTAAAAGATGCTTACTCCTTGGAAGAAAAGTTATGACCAACCTAGACAGTGTATTCAAAAGCAGAGACATTACTTTGCCAACTAAGGTCCATCTAGTCAAGGCTATGGTTTTTCCTGTGGTCATGTATGGATGTGAGAGTTGGACTATGAAGAAGGCTGAATGCTGAAGAACTGATGCTTTTGAACTGTGGTGTTGGAGACGACTCTTGAGAGTCCCTTGGACTGCAAGGAGATC
>SJYT01051786.1:0-10724 GCA_006410635.1 Cephalophus harveyi | reverse complement strand
TTTTTTTTTTTTTTTTAACATTCTTGGTTGTGTCTTTTGAAGCACAGATATATTTAATTTTAGTTAAAGCTAATTTGTCTGTTTTTCCTTTGGTCACTTATGCTTTTGGTTCATACTTAAAAAACCATTACCTGTCGCGAAGTATCAGTTTTCACCTATGTTTCCTAAGCATTTTATACTTTTAGTTCTTATATTTAGGTCTTTTTTTCCCCACATTGTAACAAATTTAGAGTAACAAGAAATTTTAGGTCTTTGATCCATTTTTTAAATTATCTTTAGTATATGAAGTGAGGTAGGGGTCTAACTTTTTTTCTTTTGCATATGACTATCCATTGGTACCAGTGCCATTTATTGAAAAAGACTATCCTTTCTTCTTTGAATTGTATTGGCTCCCTCATCAAAGATCAGCAGAACATAAATGTATAGATTTATTTTTACATGCTATTTTCTGTCCTTATGTGGCATTCATTTTTACATTTGGCCAGTTTTTAGCATTTAAGAGGTTTTCATTGTTAGGCTGACAGTAAACATGAGTTCTTCCAAAAACTTACGGGACTGTGTATTTTCCAGGTATGTTAAGGTTATAAATTAGGTATTTTAGAAAGTGCCTCAAGACTTTTGGCCATAAAGTAACTGCACTGCCACTAGGTTGAGAAGATCCCCTGGAGAAGGGAAAGGCTACCCATTCCAGTAATCTGGCCTAGAGAATTCTATGGACTGTATAGTTTATGGGGTCACAAAGAGTTTTACATGACTGAGTGAATTTCACTCACCTTTGTTGTACCTTTATGTGTTAGATTTTTACTTTAAGAGGCAGTTGTTTTGGTATCTATGTTGGAATTGTATTTGGCCACAAGCTCAGAAAACCCAATTTACAGTGCCTTGGGGGTTTTGTAGGTTTTGTTTCTAAATAGTTATTCATTTGGCAGCACGGGGTCTTAGTTGCATGTGGGATAGTTGGAACATGTGGAATCTCTTGATTGTGGAATGCGAACTCTTAGTTGCAGCATGTGGGATCTAGTTCCCTGACCAGGGATCGAACCCAGGGTCCCCACATTGGGAGCTCAGAGTCTTAGCTGCTAAAACACCTGGAAGTCCCTGATTTTTTTAATCTGGAAGTAGTCCCAGATGGGGTGGCCATTTAAAGATGTTGTGGAGGGCCCAGGCTCTTCCTGTCTTCCAGCTCCACTCTCCTTTGCATGTGGCTCTCATCCTCATAGTCTCTCGATGCTCCTGCATCTCAGCTTGGCTGAAGGAGCATAGCAGCTGAGTGCCACCTTACTTACCTTCCCAGAAATCCTGCCCAGACTTGCACTTGTGTCTTGATCTCCAGCTACAAGGGAGCTTGGAAAGATTGTTTTGCTTTGTTTTTTTAATTTATTTTTGCCTGCACAGGATCTTCTTTGCTGCATGGGCTTTCCCTAGTTGCAGCGAGTGGCGGCTACTCTCTCACGCTGCATAGGCTTCTCATTGCAGTGGCTTTTCTTGTTTCAGAGCACAGGTTTAGTTGCCCTGTGGTATGTGGCATCTTCCTGGACCAGGGATCAAACTGGTGTCCCCTGCATTGACAGCCAGATTCTTAACCACTTGGACCACCAGGGAAGCCCAAGAGGCAAGTTTTAACTGAGTATCTTGCCACCCAGATTGTTTGTATTGTGCTGCTAAGGGCAAAGGGAATGCATATAGGAGCAGAACTAAATTTCAAATGGTATTAAAACTGGTGCTTTGCAGTGAAACTTCATTGACTAGAGAATTTTCACTTTGGCTTTTATGGGTTAAAAGGTAATTAAAATGTTTGAGTTAAATTATAACTCCTGAGCATCTGTTCACTGGAGATCTAACTTATGGACAAAGTTAAGTGCCATATTTCACATACCCAAGAAAACATACTCCATAGATAGATAAAAGAATAGTCCTGAAGCCAAAAGAGTGTTTTGGGGTTTTGTTTTTTAATTGAAACTTAAATCGGATTCTAGGTGTTTGGGTTGGAACTTCTGTTATAGACTCAGAGACCTGTCAAAAATAAAGCAAGCTACAGTGATTCATATCAAGATCAAAGGTTTGTTTCTAACAAATATTCTATTTTTTTTTAATTGTGGAAACATTGTGATAGAAACCAATTCACTGTGGTGCCTATTTCATTAGTACCAGCAGGGGGAGCACAGACAATAAGTTAAAAACCTAGCTTCTAAATCATTTCCCATTAGTGCTGTATGATGGTTAAGTGTTTTGTTTTTTAACATACCAGAGAGAACACTTTCCAAAGGATTTAGAAGTAAATTATACATGAAGTATAGCATAATGGGTTCAAAAATACAGCTTTAATCAAAATGCAATGTTGACATTAAAATAAGTGATTACAAGGTACAACTTTTTAGAGAAGGCAGTTTAGTAGTTGTTGAGGTTGTTTTGTCTTTTTAAAATTGTTTTATATTGTTAAGTGTTCATTCTTTTTGATTCAGCAACTCAGCTTGAAGTATTGTTGAATATTGGAACACATACACACACATAATTCAGACATTTTCAATAGAGTATTGGATACATAAGTAGTCATGACACACCTATAAAATGAAATATGCAGCCATTAAAAACAATAAGGGGCTCTTATCTGTTCTGTCATGTAAAGATCCCTTAGGATATACATCATTGAGTTTTAAAAAAAGGTTGAGGGTAGCATTATAGTATGATTCCATCCTTGTTTATTTGATTGTACATACTCCCCCCACAAAAAAAATTGAAAGAAGCTTGCTCCTCGGAAGGAAAGTTATGACCAACCTAGACAGCACATTGAAAAGCAGAGATATTACTTTGCCAACAAAGGTCCATCTAGTCAAGGCTATGGTTTTGCCAGTGGTCATGTATGGATGTGAGAGTTGGACTGTGAAGAAAGCTGAGCGCCGAAGAATTGATGCTTTTGAACTGTGGTGTTGGAGAAGACTTTTGAGAGTCCCTTGGACTGCAAGGAGATCCAACCAGTCCATTCTGAAGATCAGCCTTGGGATTTCTTTGGAAGGAATGAAACTCCAAAGTACTGAAACTCCAGTACTTTGGCCACCTCATGCGAAGAGTTGACTCCTTGGGAAAGACTCTGATGCTGGGAGGGATTGGGGGCAGGAGGAGAAGGGGACGACAGAGGATGAGATGGCTGGATGGCATCACTGCCTCAATGGACGTGAGTCTGAGTGAACTCCGGGAGTTGGTGATGTGGAAGGAAAGTTATGACCAACCTAGACAGCACATTGAAAAGCAGAGATATTACTTTGCCAACAAAGGTCCATCTAGTCAAGGCTATGGTTTTGCCAGTGGTCATGTATGGATGTGAGAGTTGGACTGTGAAGAAAGCTGAGCGCCGAAGAATTGATGCTTTTGAACTGTGGTGTTGGAGAAGACTTTTGAGAGTCCCTTGGACTGCAAGGAGATCCAACCAGTCCATTCTGAAGATCAGCCTTGGGATTTCTTTGGAAGGAATGAAACTCCAAAGTACTGAAACTCCAGTACTTTGGCCACCTCATGCGAAGAGTTGACTCCTTGGGAAAGACTCTGATGCTGGGAGGGATTGGGGGCAGGAGGAGAAGGGGACGACAGAGGATGAGATGGCTGGATGGCATCACTGCCTCAATGGACGTGAGTCTGAGTGAACTCCGGGAGTTGGTGATGGACAGGGAGGCCTGGTGTGCTGTGATCCATGGGGTCGCAAAGAGTCAGACACGACTGAGCGACTGAACTGAACTCCCAAAAAAACTACAGATACATAACACCAAACTGTTGAGAGTGATTATTTTGCACCAAAGGCAATTACAAAGACTTGTACATTCTAAGTCATATAAACTGTAATTCAGTATGATGTGTATTACTTAATAACTGAGGGGGCGGGAATCTAGTCTTTAAAAATACATTGATAGAAAATCAAATATTAGAAGAACTGCATTAGCCATAAGCAAGGTGAGGACAGCAGTCACCTGGTACTTTTCTTAAGCATGCTGTTTACATTTGCTATTTTAATATGGTGCTGATTACTGTCATATGTGTAGTAATGGCACATGGAAATGCTTGAATAAGATTTATGAGAATTGTTTTCTTCTACATTTTCCTTTCCTCCAAAATTATTAGCACTGAAGACCTTAATAAAAGTCTGGAGCTGTGTCCAGAAAGGGATGTAATACCAAAAGCCACTTGGTTCATTTCTCCCTTCATTTTGTTTATAGCAGTTTGGAAGCCCATTCCATTAGGAGAGTGTAATTTTAGGGCCACATCTGTTCTGTGTTGAGTTTGAGATAAATCACCAATCACGATTTCCCACTTTGCCTTAACACTGCAGCTCCAATTTACAGGTGGTCTGGCAGCTTGCTAAACACTTTGCATGTTTAAATCCTATTTAACCCTTTCAAGGGTCTTTGAGGCAGATACAAGTACTATCAAGAAGCTGACGCCTACAGGAATTAAATAACTTGCCCAAACTCAAACACTTGGAAGTTGGCAGAAATGGCAATGAAACCTAAGTCTTTCCAAACCTAGGGCTGGCCCTCGCAGCCATTATAAGATGGTCCAGTTGGCTACATTGCAACTTTTAGTAAAACATTCAGGCAATAAAATCAGGAGATTGCAGATGTTCAAGAAATGTAAACAGCAGCTATGCTTTCCAGGCTCTTAGCCATCTGATGAGAAATATGTATAACAATATAAAAACCAAGAAACACTGAAAGATTTACATGACTGTTCAGTGATGTAGAAGCCCAGAGAAAGGGCAGGCTGATATTACTGAGGTTGGTTGGGGAAGACTTAATGAAGATGGCAATTAAATTAACTGAGGTCAGAACAGGTGAGCCAAATCAGGTAGGCTAAATGAGAGAGAAGTATATTTTGACATAAGCAGGCCTGGCATGAAGGCAACGGTTAGCACAAAGAATATGGGAACAAAGCTGCCCTAGCAGGTGATAATGAAGGACCCATGTTTCTGAGAGCCAGGGTCAGGGTTAGAACTTTAAACTGTATTCTATTAGTGGGACAAAGGACAGGACGGTACCTCCACACAAAGGCACCATTCTGTTTTCACCGACCATTATGGCACAGTGGCAAAAAATCTGCCTGCCAGTGTAGGAGATGGAGGTTCCATCCTTGGGTCGGGAAGATCCCTGGAGTAGGGAATGGCAACTCACTCCATTATTCTTCCCTGGAAAATTCCGTGGACAGAGGAGCCTGGCAGACTACAGCCCATGGCGTCACAAAGAGGTGGACACAACTGAGCAGCTGAGCATGCACACATGAGAACAATTTGCCTGAATTTTAAAAAATATTTGATTTTACCGGGTCTTAGTTGAGACACCAGGGATCTTTAGTTGCAGCTTACTCAGTTGGGGCATGTGGGATCTAGTTCCCTGATCAGGGATCAAACCTGGACCGCCTGTAGTGGGAGTACAGAGTCTTAGTCACTAGCACCAGGGAAGTCCCCTATTTGCCTGCTTAATCATCACTTTTCCTTCCCTACTTTCCCCCCAAACCATGCCATAGTTCTGTGCATTACTTTCAGGTGCTTTTCTTAAAAAACAGAAACAAAAAAACAATGGACTTCTTGAGATAATATTCACATATAATTCACTAATTTATAGTATGCAATTCAGTGGTTTGTAGCAAATATTTGTAGCATTATATTAATTTTCCATTGTAACCATTTTAAGTGTACCATTCAGTGGCATTATATTCTAACATTTCTTAAAAGTTAACATGTACATAAAAGGAAACCAAAAAACACAAGAAACAAAAAGCAGTCATCCATAATCACAAACAGTTGACCGTTTGATGTGTCCTTCTAGGTTTCATTTGTGTGTTTACATCATTTTTATGTAATTAAAATCATAGTTACGTATCATGCTTTTTCACACATCCTGAATATTTATTATTTCACAATCCAAAGGCTATGAGTATTTTGATAACCAAGAATACACTACATCAACTCAGTCTAGAAGGAGAAAAATATAATCCTGTATTTCTGAAACTTTTTATCATCTCAAACCCACTAAACAGTAACTCCCCATTCCTCTTACCCCCAGCCTGTGTTAACCTCTAATCTACTTTCTGTCTCTGGATTTGCTTACTTACATGTCACATAGAAGGGGAAATCGTACAGTATTTGTCCTTTTGTAACTGGCTTCTTTTACTTAGCATCATGTTTTGGGGGTTCATTTGTAGCATTCCCTTATGTGACTGAATAATATCTAATTATCTATTCACCTGCTGATGGATTGTTTCTATCTTTTGGCCATTGTGAATAATGCCGTAATGAACATCAGTGTACAAGTGTCGGTTCGAATTCTCTCTCAACAGTGCTTTAAAATAAAGATCATGGAGAAGGAAATGGCAACCCACTCCAGTATTCTTGCCTGGAGAATCCCATGGACAGAGGAGCTTGGTGGGCTGCAGTCCACGGGTCACAAAGAGTTGGACACAACTGAGCGACTTCACTTTCGCTTATGTCTTTTTCATGTATTCCTTTTGAGATTCTGTCCCATTATACGTTATCGTAAGATATTCAATACACCTTCCTAAGGTATACAGTAAAAAAAAATAAATAAAATAAAGATCACTCATTTGCCACTTTGTCACAAGTCCCCGCTGAAGACTTTTCCCTGAACTAGTCATTATCTGTCATATTGCTATTTAGGTTTTTCGTAGCCCCAATGCCTAGAACAATGAGGTGCATACAAGAGGCACTTGAGAGACAGGAGGTCCTAGCAGAATTAGGAGACTGAATTTGATCCCTGAGACAAGTCAACAGCTAGAAATCAGGAAGAATGAAGGACTCAGCAAAGAATCAGCCTAAGATTCTTAATTAATGAGAGTAAATCAGAGTAAAAGGTGGATTAATAATGTGTGGGAGTCCTAGAGAGGAATTCCTTGGAAGGGGTTGTTGATAGTGTTAAAATCTCTAAAAAACCTTGGTTTTGCATTTTACAGTTGGTTGCTGTATCCTTACTTGTCTTACCATCTCATAAACAAAATGTCAATCTGGACAACTTAGAACCCTAGAATATATTGCCTTGTCAGCCACTTTTACTGAGAAGAGGGAAAATCATTTGGAAAGATGACTGTATTTATTCCCTCCAGTTGTCCAGGGAAATTCTTCATCCTGAAGTTACTTTTCCAATGAAAGGAAGGCTATCACTGCCAGGAGACACTTAAGGCATGTTAAGTAATGTTTCCCTTAGAACAATTTACAAGTGTTATGTTTTCCCCTTGTACAAAAGACAGATCTAAGAAAAATGCCTAATGCAGCTGGGAAAGATTTTCATTCTTAGGTAGCTGTTGGACATTTAGAAATGAACTTAAGTGGACCAGAGCATTTACATTTATAAATTGTTCCTCTATTCAATACTCCACAGAATCCATGTCATTCTGCATCTGTTAACTGGCTTAGCTAAAGGTTCATAGCCAGCTGTGTGTCTAAAAAGACCCCTCCAGTTACAAAATTATTATTTTAGAAAATTCCATGAGAAAGAGGGGGCCTTGTCCCCTTGTGTGTTCCATGTTAGTTTAATATTACATGTGTCCTTTGTATGTTATGAAAATCAGTATGATCTGACCTGCATGAGTTTAATGGAACTTAACCTTGGATGAATGGTTAACCATGGGTGAGTGATTAACTATGGATGAATCCATCCTATTTTGTAGTAATTTATTTTAAAGAGGATTATAAAAAAATTTCCAGAGGAGGTAGACTCTCCTTTGCCTATTTTTTTTTCCTATAAATATTTTGCTTTGTGCATTCTTCTTGTGGTTTATCAACTATATAGATGTGTTTTACCACTATTTCTTTATCGAAATTATCAACATTTCTCCTGCCATTTAGCTAGTGATACATTCTCCTTCATTCCCATCAGGACATAAACATGTTATTTCTTCCATCTTAAAAAAGAAAAAAAACCCAAACCCTCTCTTTTTTCTGCTTCGCCTACCTGCTATCACTTATTCCTGCCCCCACACCCCTACCCTGTATCACAGGACTTCTCAAGTTTGACACTTGGACATTTTGGATTTGATTTCCTCTTTCAATCTACTTAATGCATCAGACAGAACAACCATCAAAAAGCAAGTCAGATCACATTACTTTTCTGCTCAGGAGTCTTGACATCCATAAGCCTGTTTCCAACTCCTCTTCCACCTCTCTCAGCTCCAGCTCACTTACCTCCTTACTCTTCTAACTTGCTAAGATTACTCCTGCTTCTGACCTCCAAGTTTATTGTTTCATTTTCTCTAGGTAATGTACATCTTATGAGTTTTGATAAATGAATGACATGTATCTTCCATCATAATGTCACATAGAATAGTTTCACTGCCCTAAAAATACCCTGTGTTCCACCTATTCTGCCCTCCCCGGTATCCCTGGCAACTGCTGATGTTTTTACTGTCCCAGTTTTATCTTTTCCAGAATGTCATACAGTTGGAATCATACATAATGTAACCTTTTCTGATTGGCTTCTTTTACTTAGTAATATGCATTTAAGTTTTCTCCATGTCTTTTCATGCCTGTGCTCCAGTGATTGACAAATCTGTTTACCTTGTGTATGGAACATGAATATGTAAAGATGATCATTGATTAGTCATTATAAGTTGATAAGCAGTCATTGATAAGTTTGCAGAATTTAAAGATCAGAGCCAGAAGCTGTATCTTATTCATTTCTTTGCTAATCCACGTGTATTTAAAAATACATTAATATAATTAAAAAGTATCAATACAGTACCTTTTTGTCCTGTATAATAGTTTTATTTTTCATTAAAAATTTGATTGATATTATTTAGGTAAAGTTTAATAAAATAATGCTGCTCTTGACTTTTTAAAAAATCTTATTTCTCTTTTATCTTTCAATGAAAATCTTGGTTTCTGTTATCATTAATATACTTGTAATTTGCTTTATACTAATTTATAATGGTAGTAATATTATTATACCACATGCATATGTAATACATAGTATGATTCTGAAGCTAATGATTACCTTATTAAGAAAGCTTCAGATTTCTTTGCAGTTCTTTTTTTTTGTTTGTTTTTATTTTATATTGGTGTGTAGCCAGTTGCTCTCACCTTCTGTGGTAGCCCCCACACTTTGTGGAATGTTTTTCTCTGAATAAATCCACTTCTTGCCAATCACTTTGTCTCTCACTGAATTCTACCATGAGACATCAAGAACCTGAGCTTCATTAAGTCCCGAGACCAGAATTAATAAGACCCAGCAAATGAAGATGTCAGTGTTCTTCATAGCAAAGAAGACCACCTGAGGCCAGGAACCAAAGACGCTCATTAAGATTAGGTGAGACCAGATTAAAGGAGTACACACTCTGTTCTTATCCGCAATCCCACCTTTGAATAGTTGTTATAAAATTCCTCATCAAATCCTCCCAGACTGGGACACAGTTTTTCCAGACAGGAACCCATTGTGTCCCCCTTTGCGGGCAAAGCAATAAAGCAATGTTTTTCTCCTTTACCCCCCACTCCCAACTATTTTCACTGTTTCTTTTTTGACCATTATTGTTGGTCGTCTTATTTCAGGGCTATTACTGAGAATAAAAGAGGAGTGGTCAAGAGACTGAGAAAAGTCACAGACTAGAAAATATTTTCTGATAAAATCTGATAAAGAGATGCTATCCAAAATACACAAAGAACCCTTAAAACTGAACAATAAGACCAGGAACACCCTGGGAATTCCCTGGAGGTCCAATGATTAGGAGTCCCTATTCTCACTGATGAAGACCCAGTCTCAATCACTGGTCAGGAAACGAAAATCTCACAAGTTTCTTGGGGCAGCAAAAAGAAAAAAAAAAAAAAAGACTAAAACCAGACAAAAGATCTATTTATATACTTCACCAAAGAAGATGCACAGGTGGCAAAGAAGCATATGAGAACATGCTCAATTTCACAAATCACTAGAGAATGGCAAATTAAAATCACAATAAGATAACACTGCACTCATATTAGGATGGCTAAAACTCAACCTGCTGTTGATTCACTCTGAGCTAATGACTAATTTCACAGGGTAAAAAACGCCCTTTTGTCTCCAAAGAGCGAAGCCTGAGTCCCGCAGGTACTACACACACACCACCTGAGAGGAGGGGGCGTGGCTCTTGGAGCTCGGGCGAGACCGTGAAAGCAGTTAGGACTGCCCCTGGCGCCTGATTAAGATATTTAATTCCAACTGTTGGAGATTTTCCCTCCGCACCCTACTAGAATATTAATTTTTATTTATGATAAATGTTAATACATTTTAACTAATTTTAAGTCTAATTTCAGTTGATCCTGAAGTGCCTTTTGTCCTCAGCCAGCTGTAAGCCTTCAGGAAATGTTACAACTTACAATGATGTAACTTTTGCTAAAAACAAACCCAAAGATTCCAAACTAAACTGTACCACCTCACAGGGAACTTGGGGAAGGAACGGAGTTGTTTGTTTTTTTTTGTCGTTGTTGTTCCTCAGGCATTTAAGTAGTTGCCTATTACCCTGGGGGCGGGGCCGCGTGTAGACCCGATGGACCCGGGTGAGGCCGCCATTTTGGACTCTTCCCCAAGGAGCTTCAGCCGGCTTTTCGCGCTGCCGCCGCCGCTATTTGCGGCCTTCCTGGGCAGAATGAATGTGATAGACCATGTGCGAGACATGGCGGCCGCGGGGCTGCACTCCAATGTGCGGCTCCTCAGCAGCTTGTTACTTACAATGAGTAATAACAACCCGTGAGTTGAGGCGGG
>SJYT01051783.1:14385-34938 GCA_006410635.1 Cephalophus harveyi | reverse complement strand
TACTTAGACTTTCAAAAAAAGACATTTGCAAATATTTTAAATGTTTATGAAAATCTTGATCTTCAAATTTGGAACAACTTTGAGAATTAGTTTATATTTTAAAGCCACAAATTTTTGGCTGTTATTCTCTTCCCTCATATATAAGCCTTAAAATACAAGAGCTGAGTGCTAGAAAAATAATTCATTCTCACCATCTTCTTAGCCTGCCACCAAACTCCAGTAGCAAAGTTTATAACCATTTATCCTATATATATTTCACACTTATAATAGCATAACCATATAATAAAAATATTGCTGAATTGACAAATTTAATTAGATAATATCTAAAACTGATGTTAGAACATGCCCTCAAATAGTTTTTATTTGAATTATTTTAGTTTATATTAACACAACCTAAGCTAACTGAAACTCTCCATTTTTTTGTTTCATAAGCACAAAAGACTTTTCACTTTAACTTGGTTTGAGAACCTCTCTTCGAGAAAGAACTAGACCTCTTTTGACTCCGGCTGTGTTTGATGTCCCCTTGCTAACCTCCCCAAACCAAATAATGGCCCAACACCTGCTTAGTTACCTTTAACAACAAACTTTTAGCACTAAGCATATTTGGCATTAACTAGGAAAAAGGGACTCTATACCTCAGCTTATAAGAAGACAATAGAATAGTCTTCATAATACATAGGCAATATGCTTATATTGATCAAGTTTGCTTGATATCCAAACAGGACACATGAAGCAATGAAATAATAAATGTATCGGTTATTAAAAGCAAAATTCCAAATACTATGATTTAAGTAATTAGCATTCAGCACACATACCTCTTTGGATAAATTCAAGGTAATGCAAAAGCCTTATTCTGAGAGAACAAACCTACTGTGAATGAATAGAGCAATATTTTTCTCAAGCAATGGAATCAAAGTGCTTTTATTTCTTAATGGGTTTTCTATTTTTACACTAAATGTATGCTGTATTATGTTCTCCATCACGTGCAGGAGAAAAACATAGTTTTCCAGTGCACCTGCTGAAAATGAAAGATTTCTCTTCACTTTGGAGTTTGCCTCCCTCTCTGGCCACGTGCTTATTTCTCAGATCACTGCTGAACTCACGTTCCATTTGCATGTGAGCAATGTTTGAGCTCCTATATTAGAATTCCTTTTCTAGGATAATTATCCTAGTCACTAAAAGTATCTATTTTTACCATACCTCAGAAATCGTATGGATGTTTCCAACTTACTGAAAATATATGCAGCCCACACATAATGAATTTCAAAATGCTTGAACAGATTGTGTGCCTTGTAAATAGGGCATAATGCCCTTTGCTGAGAATGAACAGGCATATGTGAGTCTTTAGCCACAGCCGGCCACCAGCATCCCTTTTTCACAATAATGACTTTTTAAAAAGAATGCCCCTCATCTGAAGAGAAGCATGATATGCCTTGCTGTGATACTTTTGCAATTTATCACATTGTAAACACTGCATGTGAGTCAAAAATTCAATAGGCTTTTTCTTAGAATCATAATTTATGTATGATAATGTATATATAATTATTTATACATATGATAAATAAATAACTGCTTCCTTTGGTTTTCACCAACAAGTGATCTCTTCTGATGACTTAATAGTGATTGTAGAAAGAGGAACTGTAGGTGTTAAGATTAGCCATACCAGCCACACTTGTTTGGAATTCATTTTCATCCTCTTTTAGTAATTATAGATGGTTAAATACATAAAAGAGAACAAAATCTTCTGGGCAACTTCTCCCTGCTTACTAGACCAAAGCATAATGAGCCATTAAAAGAAGATCCTTCTGGAAAATTCAAAATCACTCCAAGCATGTTTATGTTTTCAGCTTGGCTTAGAAGTACAATTATTTTAGTTAAAACAAGAAAGTGTTATTTTTCATCCTTCACACTGGCAAATCAGTTTTAAAACAATAATACAAAGTTAGCCAGAGCAAAGGAAACAGAAATGCTCATATACGGCTGGTGAGGGAGCAAAGTGGTGCCGTCACTGTGGGTCACACTCAGGCTTGTGGCTTTAAATATGATGGATATGCCAATGACAGAATGCGTTCTTCTCATCAAGCGGACTTATCTCTATATCCACAGCCTCTGTCACGTGACTTTGCCCTTTCTCCCATGAGAAATAGAATGAAACTCCCCACTTCCTGACTTGGGGTTGGCCTTGTGATTTAGTTTAGCCAATGAGATGATATTAGACATGGGCTTGAGCCGAGGGGGCTATCCTTGTATGCCTCTGTTACCAATGTAAGAACCGCTGCCCCTTTAGCCTGAGCCCCAGAATGAATACACATACGAAGATCAAAACACAACCCGAAGTGAGGGACCAAGTCCAGCATCAACCTTAGCTTAAGCAGAACCCATACAAACTCACCTTTGATGAACCGATAGAGTCAACTTGCAGACATGTGAGAAATAAAAATTTTATTGCTCTTTCTCTACTCAGATTCTCTGGTTATTTCTTACATGGCAGTAACTGACCGATAGATGCTAATGATTTCCAAAATGCATTTCTGTTTGCCTAACTGTTCTCCTAAGTCCCACTGCCACTGGCTTACTCAACATTTCTCATATTTCAAACTTGGCATGTCCAACACTGAGATCCTGACATTCTTCCTCAACCCTACTCTTCACTGTCTTCCTTGTCTAATTATCGGCACATCATATTTCCTATTGCTCAATACAAAAACCCTTTGAGTCATCTTTGATGATTTTCTTTCCCTCACTCCTACTTTTAATCTTTTAATAAATCCTGAAGACTCTATATTCAGGACGTGAACACTTGCTTTCATTTTCATTACTTTAATGTTAGTAGCAATCTTTGTATTACTTAAAAAATTAAAATCAATAAATAGCTTTTAAATTCTTTAAATGGAAAATAGAGTTCTAAAACCCATTCCTTAAAGAAGGATGGTTCACTTTCTGAGGGCAAGAGAAATGAACCCCTGCTGAAGTTGCTGCTTGGCATGCTCCTTACACTGTAAGCAGGCAAGATTTTCCTTTCAGTTCACAGGGTCTCTATTTCTCCAGGGTCTTTACAGCTACCAGTGACATGAACTACACAAAGTGGGAGTCAGGGGTGTGGGGGGGGGGGGCATGGAGATGAGAAGGTAGCAACTGCTCTCCAAATTACTCAGGATGCCCTAGAGCACTGTTATTTCACCTTGGGTAGAAAAAAGAACAAAAGAGAAAGAGAGGTGGGTTGGGGGGGAGAGAGGTTATGTAGATTTAGTAAATTAACTGTTTTCCCATTGGGTGGGGAGAGAGGACATGAAGAAGATGCTGATTTTATTTGGGAAAATAAATACTGTCTTGTGCAATTAGATGTATAGGTGTGTTCCTTTGTCTGCCAACTGATTTAAAGCATGTGGGTGTCTGAACATTTGGCTTAGAGCTGAAAATGCCACGCTGAGGTTTGTCTTTGCTCTGTAGGAATCTCTCAAATTGGCAGAAGCAAACAAACACCATATTAAATGGAGTTCCAGCTCCTCTGTAAAACTTAAAACAAATAGGCTGGAACCCTACAGCTGTGGGTGACTCACACTCAAAAAACTTCAAAAGCAGCCTCTCTGTTCTCCTTTTCACTCTATCAGTAGCAAATTGATTAGACTGCTTTCCCATTATCCCAAGCATTCCATACTTTAATAGTCTTTGTGTGCTGGAGAAGGCTGGGGCCCTCACACAGAGACAGGTCACCCTGGACTGATGATTCTAGATATTGAAAACAATCATTAAAATCACAGAGAAAGAAAAAATTCATGTAAATTAAACTAGGTAATCTATGCAATTATTACTAATTGATCCACTGTCATCAGTCTAGTCCTTTAATACCTGATATATATATATATATATATTCATACATATATATGCTACATAAATGTCATATATATACAAACACACAATTTCTGCAAAAAGTGCTCATGCATTATATATACATATTTTTCATACCTACAAACACCTAATCCATAATGATGAAAGAGAAGCTAAAATATTAAAATTTATGACAGCGAAGGACAAAAGTGTCCCCCAAACAGGTAATTAGAAAGAAACCCAATTATCAAAGTAGATGCTAAAATATTTGAATCATGTGAAGTTACAAAGTTTAGTGAGAAACAGTCTGAGAATAAAATGGCAAAGATCAATGATTCAACTTGCAATGTTTTGTTAACCAGGACTTTCAAATTAAACAATGATTAAGGTATAATTATATCACTCCTTTAATTTTATTTTGAATCATTTTGCCAATCACCTAGCATAATGCTAAGTTGCTTCAGTCCTGTCTGACTCTTTGTGACCCCACGGACTATAGCCCACCAGGCTCCTCTGTCCATGGAATTCTCCAGACAAGAATACTAGAGTGGGTTGCCAGGCCCTCCTCCAGGGGATCTTTCCAGCCCAGGGATTGAACCCATGTCTCTTGCATATCCTGCATTGGCAGGTGAATTCTTTACCACTAGTGCCACCTGGGAAGGCCTAGCATTATGGAGAGGTCAGAATTTAGCAGAATTAAGACTATTTTTCAAATTCTATAGATTAATGTCAGTATGGTGACCTCTGTCAGATTCTTAAACATTAGGATGTAAGACTTTCTGTGCCTAGAGATATGTATGTTGTAAATTATGAAACTTTTATTTTCTTTAGGGTACAAAGATTTCATCATTGTAACAATCCATGTGCAATTGGGAATACTCTCTGTTCTGTGGCTGTGATTTTTCAATTGTCATCTACATTCTAGAGGATGAATGATGTTCTGGTTTCTTGAAGCTGAGCTACGAAATCTCAACAAAAACTGACATTCTCAGTACTGCCTATTTTGAGCAGCATGGTGAGTCTACATAGAAACCAGATTTATTAAATGTTCCATGAATTATATCTTAAAGAAAAGAGGAAAAGAGATATCTTTCTATGTGGCTAAGCTAGCCATTTATCACAATTAAAAAAAAAAATTCAGACATGGAATAAAAAGGATATCCAACCTATGCACTGATGAAGCCATAGATGAAACACCAGATGTGCCTGAGATCTAAACTCTGTGCTTGAAGAGGGCTGCCTTTGTACTTGGCATGAAATGCAGATTATGCTACAGTTCCACAACCATCTTCTCCCCTTCTATTCATAAGTTCTCTATTACCTGCTGGACCGTTGTGTTACTGGTTGTAACATACGGACTTTGTACAGAAAGACCATCCACAAAATAAGCAGCTCTTTATCCAGCCATTGCAAAACCAGCTTTCAGAAACTAAATGTCCTGCTTTCCAAAATGGAACAATTTTATCTAGTTAGCAATGGGGAAAATGAAATATAGGGAGGAAAAAACTTCCTATTCTTTTGAGCCTTCGCATTCTTTGAATGTCAACAGGTTTTTGGTTTTTCCGATACTGTCGAGGCATATTTTCCTTTAATCATTTTAAATTCTAAAAATTATGGGCAACAAACTTGGAAGAAACTGGGAAATCAAAGATATGCAATCTGTCACTTTTTCAGTAGATTTTAGGGAAAAATACAGAGTGACCCATTAGACTCCCAAGCACTCTGACTCCTCTGTAATCTATGAAGTTACTCATAATTAAAATTACAATATTAGATCTTTGGTTGGTATAAGAGAAATAAACTCAGTCTTTATAATGATAACACTATTAAAGCATAAGGGAGATTTTTTTTGTTGTGAAGCAAAATATGTTTCTTAATGTTTTTTATTCTTTGGGATCATAACTTGAGACCACTTGGTTGACATTTCATCAGTAATTCGTACAGTAACATAAGTTAGCATGTCTGCTAGGTTCATTCTCTTCCAAGGTGTTGTTTGAACCCAGTAAGTCAGTGGTTCTGATGGCTAGTGTTACCCAATTGAAAAGATAACTTTTTCTGATAACCTATGTTAAAAAGAGATATATACAATAAAATGGTGAAATGAAAGAGTAGTTTGAAGAGAATGGTTAGTTTATTCACCGGCATTGCCACTTTCTAAGTTAGAAACTGCACTGTGCAGGAAAACATAAAAATTGGAATGAGAAAGAGCGTCTTTTGCTGCCAGAGTCTGAAAACATAATTAAATAAACAATGAATCTTCCTATACGTAGCAACACGAAGTTCACTTAAACCAGAATAATGCCTCAAACTGTATTCACTTTGCTAAAACTGGGTCATACTTTAATATAGATTTTTAAAGAGCAGCTCTCAATTACAAGGACAGATTTTTAAAAGAAATGTCATCCCACCCAAATGTAAGCATTTTTCAATTTTATAGTAATGGAGAATATTGAGTTACCACTTCCAATCTTAGAAAAGGGGTTCTCAAAATGCAGTCCAGCGACTTCTGTGAGTATTGGATGTTCAGTCGTGTCCGACTTTGCGATCCCATGAACTGTAGCCCATCAGGCTTCTTCATCCATGGAATTCTCCAGGCAAAAATACTGGAGTGGGCTGCCAGTTCCCTTCTCCAGGGAATATTCCCAAACCAAGGATCAAACCCAGGTCTCCTGCACTGCAGGCGGATTCTTTACCATGTGAGCAGTGGATCGTTTCAGGGATCTATTAGCTCAAAATTATTTCATAATAATACTAAGATATTATTTTGTTATCCATTCATTTCTCATGGATGTAGAGTGAAATATTCCAGAGTTTCAGGATGTGCTACTACAATAGAAATAGATACGAGATCCCAGCTGTCTTTTCTAAATTAGACATTATTGAGATTTGTGAAAATGCCAAAGAAGGCAACTCTTCCCATTAGCTATTTTTGTTTTAGGAAACATTTCTAACAAAAATATGCTGTTTATGTCAATATTTAATTGGTTTATTATTGCTATTTTAAGTTTTAAAAATTTAGTGCCTCAATTTTAATTTTAATTTTTAATATTGATAGGTATAGATCACATTTTTAAAGTAAAGAGCAGCTCTCAATTACAAGGACAGATTTTTAAAAGAAATGTCATCCCACCCAAATGTAAGCATTTTTCAATTTTACAGTAATGGAGAATATTGAGTTACCACTTCCAATCTTAGAAAAGGGGTTCTCAAAATGCAGTCCAGAGACTTCTGTGAGTATTGGATGTTCAGTCGTGTCCGACTTTGCGATCCCATGAACTGTAGCCCACCAGGCTTCTCCATCCGTGGAATTCTCCAGGCAAAAATACTGGAGTGGGCTGCCAGTTCCCTTCTCCAGGGAATATTCCCAAACCAAGAATCAAACCCAGGTCTCCTGCACTGCAGGCAGATTCTTTACCATGTGAGCAGTGGATCGTTTCAGGAATCTATTAGCTCAAAATTATTTCATAATAATACTAAGATATCATTTTGCTATCCATTCATTTCTCATGAATGTAGAGTGAAATATTCCAGAGTTTCAGGATGTGCTATTACAATAGAAATAGATACGAGATTCCAGTTGTCTTTTCTAAATTAGACATTATTGAGATTTGTGAAAATGCCAAACAAGGCAACTCTTCCCATTACCTATTTTTGTTTTAGGAAACATTTCTAACAAAAATATGCTGTTTATGTCAATATTCAATTGGTTTATTATTGCTTTTTTAAGTTTTAAAAATTTAGTGCCTCAATTTTAATTTTAATTTTTAATATTAATACAAATTTTAAAATTTAATATTTAATCAGGTATAGATCACATTTTTAAAANTCTTCCTAGAACCAGATGTGTATAAGAGACAGATTGAGATTTGTGAAAATGCCAAACAAGGCAACTCTTCCCATTACCTATTTTTGTTTTAGGAAACATTTCTAACAAAAATATGCTGTTTATGTCAATATTCAATTGGTTTATTATTGCTTTTTTAAGTTTTAAAAATTTAGTGCCTCAATTTTAATTTTAATTTTTAATATTAATACAAATTTTAAAATTTAATATTTAATCAGGTATAGATCACATTTTTAAAAATTTGGGGGGCCTCAGTCATTTTTATGTGTGTTTAAGAAACTCTGCCTTAAAACATTCTTGACCTTTAAGACATTTTTCTTCCAGAAATCTTATAAATTAATAATACTAAATGCTGGTGTCAATCCAGAAATTTCCTTTGTATCTGCTTTTACCTAAAACAATGTGGCCCCTGAATAGGAGTTCAGGAAATACAAGTTGATAAGACAACGTTTTAATTGTGGAAAAGAGTAAAACCAGTACAGGTTTCTAGGAGTTTGGCAACTGCAAGTACCTCCCTTGCCTGCAATTTTATTAAAATTGTATCATTTCCTCCAATATTTTTCCTCACAGTGTGGTAAACTGTTTATAAAAATAATATTCTATGCACTGCTCAAGATAGTGAGTCTGCCTTGCCTAAAAGTAGTGATAGATGATGTCTGAGTGAGAACTTGCATTTTTATTTATTCAGTGAGTTCTCTGCCCTTTCCCCAGCAATGCCAAAATGTAGCTAGTATAAAGCTGCCTTGGTTATGCTTAATATTATCCTACTCAATATATGAAGACCAGGGCTCTTCCCAAAATAGAAGCCAGAAATTAAAAGTCAGTTTAAACCTCTTCTACAAAATGCTGTCATACTTGTTCTAATCTAACATATTCTCATTTGAATTAAAACCAAGGACTTATGTGACCCATTAGACTCCCAAGCACTCTGACTCTTCTGTAATCTATGAAGTTACTCATAATTAAAATTACAATATTAGATCTTTGGTTGGTATAAGAGAAATAAACTCAGTCTTTATAATGATAACACTATTAAAGCATAAGGGAGATTTTTTTTGTTGTGAAGCAAAATATGTTTCTTAATGTTTTTTATTCTTTGGGATCATAACTTGAGACCACTTGGTTGACATTTCATCAGTAATTCGTACAGTAACATAAGTTAGCATGTCTGCTAGGTTCATTCTCTTCCAAGGTGTTGTTTGAACCCAGTAAGTCAGTGGTTCTGATGGCTAGTGTTACCCAATTGAAAAGATAACTTTTTCTGATAACCTATGTTAAAAAGAGATATATACAATAAAATGGTGAAATGAAAGAGTAGTTTGAAGAGAATGGTTAGTTTATTCACCGGCATTGCCACTTTCTAAGTTAGAAACTGCACTGTGCAGGAAAACATAAAAATTGGAATGAGAAAGAGCGTCTTTTGCTGCCAGAGTCTGAAAACATAATTAAATAAACAATGAATCTTCCTATACGTAGCAACACGAAGTTCACTTAAACCAGAATAATGCCTCAAACTGTATTCACTTTGCTAAAACTGGGTCATACTTTAATATAGATTTTTAAAGAGCAGCTCTCAATTACAAGGACAGATTTTTAAAAGAAATGTCATCCCACCCAAATGTAAGCATTTTTCAATTTTATAGTAATGGAGAATATTGAGTTACCACTTCCAATCTTAGAAAAGGGGTTCTCAAAATGCAGTCCAGCGACTTCTGTGAGTATTGGATGTTCAGTCGTGTCCGACTTTGCGATCCCATGAACTGTAGCCCATCAGGCTTCTTCATCCATGGAATTCTCCAGGCAAAAATACTGGAGTGGGCTGCCAGTTCCCTTCTCCAGGGAATATTCCCAAACCAAGGATCAAACCCAGGTCTCCTGCACTGCAGGCGGATTCTTTACCATGTGAGCAGTGGATCGTTTCAGGGATCTATTAGCTCAAAATTATTTCATAATAATACTAAGATATTATTTTGTTATCCATTCATTTCTCATGGATGTAGAGTGAAATATTCCAGAGTTTCAGGATGTGCTACTACAATAGAAATAGATACGAGATCCCAGCTGTCTTTTCTAAATTAGACATTATTGAGATTTGTGAAAATGCCAAAGAAGGCAACTCTTCCCATTAGCTATTTTTGTTTTAGGAAACATTTCTAACAAAAATATGCTGTTTATGTCAATATTTAATTGGTTTATTATTGCTATTTTAAGTTTTAAAAATTTAGTGCCTCAATTTTAATTTTAATTTTTAATATTGATAGGTATAGATCACATTTTTAAAGATTTGGGGGGCCTCAGTCATTTTTATGTGTGTTTAAGAAACTCTGCCTTAAAACATTCTTGACCTTTAAGACATTTTTCTTCCAGAAATCTTATAAATTAATAAGAATACCAAATGCAGGTATCAGTCCAGAAATTTCCTTTGTATCTGCTTTTACCTAAAACAATGTGGCCCCTGAATAGGAGTTCAGGAAATACAAATTGATAAGACAATGTTTTAACTGGAAAACAGTAAAACCAGTACAGGTTTCTAGGAGTTTGGCAACTGCAAGTACCTCCCTTGCCTGCAATTTTATTAAAATTGTATCATTTCCTCCAATACTTTTCTGCACAGTGTGGTAAACTGTTTATAAAAATAATATTCTATGCACTGCTCAAGATACTGAGTCTGCCTTGCCTAAAAGTAGTGATAGATGATGTCTGAGTGAGAACTTACATTTTAATTTATTCAGTGAGTTCTCTGCCCTTTCCCCAGCAATGCCAAAATGTAGCTAGTATAAAGCTGCCATGGTTATGTTTAATATTATCCTACTCAATATATGAAGACCAGGGCTCTTCCCAAAATAGAAGCCAGAAATTAAAAGTCTGTTTAAACCTCTTCTACAAAATGCTGTCATACTTGTTCTAATCTAACATATTCTCATTTGAATTAAAACCAAGGACTTATAAACTGAGATTGTTCAGTATATCTAACATTTTCTCAGGCAGATTCTCATAAGATGATAAATATTCAACACTGAATTTTGCTCCCAGACTTGGGTGTAGGTTTCATTCTTTTCATTACTAATATTTAGATAGGTGTTAGCCTTTTACTACCAAGTTAGTTTCAGATATCATCTTGATATTCTAAATCAAATCTATATATATATTCTGAAGAGTAACCTTATATTCTGAAGAGTAACTTCAAGCAAAGCAGTATTTTGCTTTTTTTGCACTGGTCAATAATTCTGCCATTCTGTTCGTTACTGCTCTACAAGGAAAGAAATTTCTAACTAGTTGGGAATAACCAACTTTAGTTTGCCAGACTATAGTCGCCTTAGATAAATTCAGTCATTGAGTGATCCAGGTGTAGGATAACATTCTCTCTTAACAATGTGACTCCAACTGGAATCTTCAGGTTGATCTTTTAACAACTACAGCATGGTATGATGAGTAGAAACCACATAGTTCAGTTTAGTTCAGTCGCTCAGTAGTGTCCGACACTTTGCAACCCCATGGACTGCAGCACACCAGAATTCCCTGTCCATCAGCAAATCCCGGAGTTTACTTAAACTCATGTCCATCAAATCGGTGATGCCATCCAACCATCTCATACTCTCTTGTCCCCTTCTCCTACCTTCAATCTTTCCCAACATCAGGGTCTTTTCCAGTGAGTTCTTTGCATCAGAAGGCCAAAGTATTGGAGATTCAACTTCAGCATCAGTCCTACCAATGAATATTCAGGACTAATTTCCCTTAGGATTTGATTGGTTGGATCTCCTTGCAGTCCAAGGGACTCTCAGGAGTCTTCTCCAACACCACAGTCCAAATGCATCAATTCTTCAGTGCTCAGTTTTCTTTATAGTCAAACTCTCACATCCATACATGACTACTGGAAAAACCATAGCTTTGATTAGACAGACCTTTGTTGGCAAAGTAATGTTTCTGCTTACTAATATGCTGTCTAGGTTGGTCATATCCTTTCTTCCAAGGAGCAAGCATCTTTTAATTTCATGGCTGAAGTCACAATCTGCAGTGATTTGGGAGCCCTCAAAAATAAAGTCTGTCACTGTTTCCACTGTTTCTGTTTGCCATGAAGTGATGGGACCAGATGTCATGATATTAGTTTTCTTAATGTTGAGTTTTAAGTCAGCTTTTTCACTCTCTTCTTTAACTTTCATCAAGAGGTTCTTTAGTTCTTTACTTTCTGTGATAAGGGTCGTGTCATCTGCAATCTGAGGTTATTGATATTCTCCTGACAATCTTGATTCCAGCTTGTACTTCATCCAGCCCAGCATTTCACATGCTGTACTCTGCATATAAGTTAAATAAGCAGAGTAACAATATACAGCCTTGATGTACCCCTTTCCCAATTTGGAATCAGTCTGTTGTCCCATGTCCAGTTGTAACTGTTGCTTCTTGACCTGCATACAGATTTCTCAGGAGGCAGGTCAGGTGGTCTGGTATTCCCATCTTTTCAGAATTTTCCACAGTTTGTTGTGACCCACACATCAACGGCTTTGACATAGTCAATAAAGCAGAAGTAGATGTTTTTCTGGAACTGTCTTTCCTGATGATCCAACAGATGGTGACAATTTGATCTCTGGTTCCTCTGCCTTTTCTAAATCCAGTTTGAACATTTGGAAGTTTACAGTTCACATACTGTTGAAGCCTAGCTTGGTGAATTTTGAGCATTACTTTGCTAGCGTGTGAGATGGGTGAAATTGTGCAATAGTTTGAGCATTCTTTGGCATTGCCTTTCTTTGGGATTGGAATGAAAACTGACCTTTTCCAGTCCCATGGCCACTGCTGAGTTTTACCAATTTGCTGGCATATTGAGTGCAGCACTTTCACAGCATCATCTTTTATTGGTCATATCCTTTCTTCCAAGGAGCAAGCATCTTTTAATTTCATGGCTGAAGTCACAATCTGCAGTGATTTGGGAGCCCCAAAAAATAAAGTCTGTCACTGTTTCCACTGTTTCCTGTTTGCCGTGAAGTGATGGGACCAGATGTCATGATCTTAGTTTTCTTAATGTTGAGTTTTAAGTCAGCTTTTTCACTCTCTTCTTTAACTTTAATCAAGAGGCTCTTTAGTTCTTTACTTTCTGCGATAAGGGTCGTGTCATCTGCATATTTGAGGTTATTGATATTTCTCCTGGCAATCTTGATTCCAGCTTGTACTTCATCCAGCCCAGCATTTCACATGCTGTACTCTGCATATAAGTTAAATAAGCAGAGTAACAATATACAGCCTTGAGGTACCCCTTTCCCAATTTGGAATCAGTCTGTTGTCCCATGTCCAGGTGTAACTGTTGCTTCTTGACCTGCAAACAGATTTCTCAGGAGGCAGGTCAGGTGGTCTGGTATTCCCATCTTTTCAGAATTTTCCACAGTTTATTGTGACCCACACATCAACGGCTTTGACATAGTCAATAAAGCAGAAGTAGATGTTTTTCTGGAACTCTCTTTCTTGATGATCCAACAGATGGTGACAATTTGATCTCTGGTTCCTCTGTCTTTTCTAAATCCAGTTTGAACATTTGGAAGTTTACAGTTCACATACTGTTGAAGTCTAGCTTGGTGAATTTTGAGCATTACTTTGCTAGCATGTGAGATGGGTGAAATTGTACGATAGTTTGAGCATTCTTTGGCATTGCCTTTCTTTGGGATTGGAATGAAAACTGACCTTTTCCAGTCCCGTGGCCACTGCTGAGTTTTACCAATTTGCTGGCATATTGAGTGCAGCACTTTCACAGCATCATCTTTTAGTATTTGAAATAACTCAACTGGAATTCCATCACCTCCACTAGCTTTGTGCATAATGATGCTTTCTAAGGTCCACTTGACTTCACATTCCAGGATGTCTGGCTCTAGGTGAGTGATATAGTTTGAGCATTCTTTGGCATTGCCTTTCTTTGGGATTGGAATGAAAACTGACCTTTTCCAGTCCCGTGGCCACTGCTGAGTTTTACCAATTTGCTGGCATATTGAGTGCAGCACTTTCACAGCATCATCTTTTAGTATTTGAAATAACTCAACTGGAATTCCATCACCTCCACTAGCTTTGTGCATAATGATGCTTTCTAAGGTCCACTTGACTTCACATTCCAGGATGTCTGGCTCTAGGTGAGTGATCACACCATCATGGTTATCTGGGTCATGAAGATCTTTTTTGTATAGTTCTTCTGTGTATTATTCCCACCTCTTCTTAATATCTTCTTCTGTTAGGTCCATGACATTTCTGTCCTTTATTGTGCCCATCATTGCATGAAAATTTCCCTTGGTATCTCTAATTTTCTTGAAGAGATCTCTAGTCTTTCCCATTCTATTGTTTTCCTCTATTTCTTTGCATTGATCGCTGAGGAAGGCTCTCTATCTCTCCTTGCTATTCTTTGGAACGCTGCTTTCAAGTGGGTATATCTTTCCTTTTCTCCTTTGTGTTTTGCTTCTCTTCTTTTCTCAGCTATTTGTAAGCCCTCCTCAGACAACCATTTTGCCTTTTTGCATTTCTCTTTCTTGGGCATGGCATTGATCACTGCCTCCTGTTCAATGTCACGAACCTCTGTCCATAATTCTTCATGCACTCTTTGAAACTTCCACTGTATAATCATAAGGGATTTGATTTACGTCATACCTGAACGGTCTAGTGGTTTTCCCTACTTTCTTCAATTTAAGTCTGAATTTGGCAATAAGGAGTTCATGATCTGAGCCACAGTCAGCTCCTGGTCTTGGTTTTGCTGACTGTATAGAGTTTCTCCATCTTTGGCTGCAAAGAATATAAACAGTCTGATTTTGGTGTTGACCATCTGGTGATGTCCATGTGTAGAGTCTTCTCTTGTGTTATTGCAAGAGGATGTTTGCTATCACCAGTGTGTTCTCTTGGCAAAACTCTATTAGCCTTTGCCTTGCTTCATTTTGTACTTGAAGGCCAAATTTGCCTGTTACTCCAGGTATTTCTTGACTTCCTACTTTTGCATTCCAGTCCCCTATAATGAAAATATCTTTTGGGAGTGTTAGTTGTAGAAGGTCTTGTAGGTTTTCTTAGAACAGTTCAGCTTCTTCAGCATTACTGGTTGGGGCATAGACTTGGATTACTGTGATACTGAATGTTTTAAACGAACAGAGATCATTCTGTCATTTTTGAGATTGCATCCAAGTACTGCATTTTGGATTCTTTTGTTGACTATGAGAGCTACTCCAATTTCTCTAAGGGATTCTTGCCCACAGTAGTAGATATAATGGTCACCTGAGTTAAATTTCAGTCCATTTTAGTTCGCTGATTCCTAAAATGTCAATACTCACTCTTGCCATCTCCTGTTTGACCACTTCCAATTTACCTTGATTCATGGACCTAACATTCCAGGTCCCTATGCAATATTGCTCTCTACAGCCATTAAGTATACTTCCATCACCAGTCACATCCACAACTGAGTGTTGTCTTTGCTTTGGCTCCATCTCTTCATTCTTTCTGGAGTTATTTCTCCGCTGTTCTCCAGTAGCATATGGGCACCTACAGACTTGGGGTGATCATCTTTCAGTGTCCTATCTTTTTGCCTTTTCATACTGTTCACAGGGTTCTCAAGGCAAGAATACTGAAGCAGTTTGTCATTTCCTTCTCCAGTGGACTGCATTTTGTCAGAACTCCCCACCATGACCCATCCTTCTTGGGTGCCCCTATATGGCAAGGTTCATAGTTTCATTGAGTTAGACAAGACTGTGGTCCACGTGGTCAGTTTGATTCCTTTTCTGTGATTATGGTTTTCATTCTGTCTGGTCTCTGAGCCATAAGGATAAGAGGCTTATGGAAGCTTCCTGATGAGATAGACTGACAGAGGGGGAAACTGGGTCTTGTTCTGATGGGTGGGCCTATGCTCAGTACCTCTTTAATCCAAATTTCTGTTGATGGGGCTTGGTTGTGTTCCCTCCCTGTTGCTTGACCTGAGGCCAAACTATGGTGGAGAAGATAATGGTGACCTCCTGCAAAAGGTCCCACGCATGCACTGCCACACTCAGTGCCCCTGACCCTGCAGCAGGCCACTGTCAACCCACGCCTCCACCAGAGATTCCTGGACTCCCACAGGCAAGCCTGGGTCAGTCTCTTGTGGGGTCATTGCTCCTTTGTCTTGGGTCGTGGTGCACACAAGGTTTTGTTTATGGCTTCCAAGTTCTGTTTCTCCAGTCCTGTGTAAGTTCTATGGTGGGGTTAATGGTGACCTCCTCCAAGAGGGCTTATGCCATACCCAGTTCCGCTGCACCCAGAGGCCCTGCCTCTGCAGCAGACCACTGCTGACTCGTACCTCTGCAGGAGGCACTCAAACACTCAAAAGCAGGTCTGATTCAGTCTCTGTGGGGTCTCCTGGTGTGCACAAGGTTTTGTTTGAGCCCTCTGAGCATTCTGGCAGGTATGGGGCTTAATTCTAAATGTGATTTTGTCCCTCCTACCATCTTGCTGGGGCTTCTCCTTTGCCGTTGGACATGAGGTATCTTTTTTTTTTTTTTTTTTTTAAATGGGAGCCAACATTCTCCTGTTGCCGGCTGTCCAGCAGTCAGTTGTAATTTTGGAGTTCTCACAGGAGATGAGAGCACAATCTTCCACTCTGCCAACACTCAAGCTAGATAGCTAGAAAAACCTCTATTTCCTTCAAGCTTTGATATTTACTGGCTTATATGTCATTACCAAGTTAATTTTAACCATAATGAGCCCCAGTTTTCTTTATGTAATATGGAGATAACAATGTCTATCTGCATGGACAGTTAGGAGGCTATATGGAAAATCCCAGCACATTGATGGGCACATGGTAGACAGTTAAAAATTGCAATTATTACATAGCTAATAAGGTATTTTTTCTGTAATTTACTTAAAGGTGTCTGTTAATCTATAGAGTTTAAAGAAAGCTGGAAGGGATGAAGCAAATTTGCCTAAGCAATCTGAAAACCTGATGGAATGAATGGGATCAAGAACTCCACCTGCTTTTTCAAGGTAAAAGTTTCTGAATTTGTTCATATAGACTAGGATGACAGGACCATGTATGTTAAATAATGTGATATATTTGGACTATCTAGATTTGGATGATTATGACAGTAATCATAATCATGATATAAAAATATCTTGAGGAAAACAATATCCAGTAGCAATCAAAGAATCATTCAGAACTAGGGAGAAATGTCTGAGTTTGTCTCGAACTACTAAGTAAAAGCAAACACAAAAGCAGTTAACTACTGTCTTAAGTGAGACATTACTTGGCTGAAAGGCCAGGATGGGACAGGCAGGGAAAACACTGGATTTGATGTTTATTTAAATAGATGACTTTGGAGTACGTAATTTGGTACCCTATTGGGTACCTCAGTTAGAAAAAAATATCTAATCAACAAGCAGAGAAGCACACACAGGACACTTTAACTTTTGTTCTGTAACCCAGCCAGCTTTACCAAGGGCCACTTTAGTAACCTTAGATTAGAATCAATGCTATCTGATCACTTGCTTTTTGCACAATTTGAGGTGATTGTGTAGGGATGCAGCCAGAAAATGGAAATATACTTGATTTTACCTTAGGAAAGCTACTTACTAATAGTGTGACCATAAAGAGAATGTAGACACCCTAATTATTAGAGCAGTCCTTATGTGACTCTATGATGTTTACATAGACAGTCAAATGAGGTTTCATTGCAAGTTATTCAAAACATGAAAGTTATTTTACCAGCCTATCTGTAAAAATGTGGTATTTTAAAAAATTTAATTTCATAAGAGGTATATCAAGGTCAGTTTATTAAATAGCTTTCTCAAGATAGATCTTTAACTAGAGCAATTTCCATAGATTGACTCTCAAAACTAGAACTCATTCATCCTCTTACTTGTGACCATTACTATCAAAAGTTCAAATAGTTCTCAGAACGTGCTACTCATCAACAGAACACTAAAAGCCTAGTTACCACATTATGTGAGCCCAGATGCCCAGCTACAGGTGGTCTTGCTAAAGTATTAAATCCCCCTGGAGAAGGGAATGGCAACCCACTCCAGTATTCTTGCCTGTAAAATCCCACAGAAAGAGGAACCTGGAAGGCTACAGCCCATGGGGTTGAAAAAGTTGGACATGACTTAGCAACTGAAAAACAACTAAGAACAAATCAATCATGTTGATGTTTGGGAGAAATCAACACAATACTATAAAGCAATTATCCTTCAATTAAAAATAAACAAATTAAAAAAAATTAAATCCTACATGCCCTTATAACAACAGATTCTTCCTCATGGAGTCTTATATTCACCCCTTCCCCAGGCTAACACAATCAAAATACATTTCTACATTGTTCCCCAAGATCCTGTCACTGCATATTAAATGGTTACTGCAATTCCTTTGAAGGCTATTTCTTACTAGCAAAAAGTTTATAACTTCCCTGTTCAGGCTGTTCTAAGATTTGCTTTATGTTCTACGCCTAGGAGCAATGAAGGGTTGTGGTAAGGCACCATCTTAGGAAGTATAAGCTTACCAAAAAAGGGTTTTTTTCTGGCAGTGAGGAGAGAACTTTTTTGGTCAGACAGGAAATTCTGGGAGATTGAGTTAGGGTTCAAGACTCTCAGACTGGCCCAGCAAAGTGTCACTCTACATGTTTCATAATTTTACCCCTTCTCCATTAGAACCTTTTCTTTGATAGAAGATCTATCGGGGCTAGGAATTTAGTCCCTGTTTCTGTATATGATCAAATCCTAGGCCTGAAGTTTAGCAAGTCCGCCCTGTGGCTGCAGGAAATAAAAATCTCTTTTACAGCTGCCATAGAGGCCCTCTGGCTTTAGAAAATGACTTCTACATTCACAATTAACTGCAGTATGCCTATCATTTTCCTTTCGAAGTCTCCTGCGTCATTAAAAGTAGTTAACCTACTTTATTAGCCTTAAAAGTATCACTGTCCCATAATAATCTAGTGCCACAGATACTTGATGTCTAAAGTCTTTCCTTCTAACTACTCTTCTTCCCAATTAATCACAAGTTAAAGTTTGATGTGATTATGATGTCACTGCATGCCAGAAGTTGATGTCCCACCACTCTCACCAGGAAAGGGGTCCTTATGTGTTTTACACAGATGCGCAGGCCTCCTCCTAGCTAATCCTAAGAGTTTTCTTCCTAGAACCTCTCTGGTTTCCTAGAAAGCAGATCCTGAGGCAAGGATTAACTACCAGTAATTTATCTGGAAGTAGAATTCTAAGAAAACAAAGCAGAGAATAAGGAAATGAAACAATGTGCTCCATTAAAGGGAGAAGTCTAATTTATCCACCCAGTTTCCTTTTATCTCCTGTCTTCAAATGGTCAAAATTTCCCCCAGTTGGATTTAATTCCCTCATAGTTTTGGACCATATCATTCAGCCCCTTTGGCATTCAGGTGGAAGACAAGTCCATGCTCTTCCACAATATATTGTTACCCAACTCCAGAAGTGATAAGAAAAACTAAATACTCAAGATGACATTGGTCTCAGAGGACAAGAACACATTGGTTAGTGAGTTGTTGGTCATCTGTGGTCATTGCTGGGGTGGAGTATTACAGCTCAGATTCCAGGGGATAGTTGAGCCAAGAAACTCTGAAAAATTGCAAAACATATATATAGGCTGCTAAAATTTGCTCAAGATGCATTTAAAAAGCACAAAACAAGACATAAGAGGGAAATCTCACACCTAGTATTTGAGACTGTTTATAATCTCAAGGTGAATGACAATCATGAAATGCTCCAGTAGGCAACAAGGAAAGGTGAGAAGCAGAGGGCTGTGTAGGTAAATCTCCTGACCACTTTGCAGATGACTAGGAAAAAGAAGTTGGCTCATATTCAAGACTAAAGGCCATATTATAGAGGAGTGAAGAAAACAGGTTTCTTAGTTTGAATGAAGCCATTCAAGATCTGGATGTTCAATCACAGACACTCCCTCCTAGCATCTTCTGGTTACTAAAAGGTGGGGAAGAGAAGGAAGAACTTGCTCAGAGCAAAAGGAGAGGAGAAAACAGTAGAAAGGGTGATAAACACCACTAGCAAAAGGCACACCACAGCAGTGCTTCTCAAACTTTAATGTGCATACACATAATCCAAGAATCTTATTAAAATACCGATTCTGATTCAGTGGTCCTAGATTGGGATCTGAGATTTTACCTATAAATATTTCAGAGTTAATGCCAATACTAATGATCTGAAGATCACATTTGTAATATTACAAGATACTATGTAGTACTAAGGGCTTCCCTGGGGCTAAGATGGTAAAGCATCTGCCTGCAGTGTGGGAGACCTGGGCTCGATCCCTGGGTTGGGAAGACCCTCTGGAGAAGGAAATGGCAACCCACTCCAGTACTCTTGCCAGGAAAATTCCATGGACTGAGGAGCCTGGTGGGTTAATACTACCTGAGAAATCCTGAGAGAGCTTCAATTGTTTCCAGAAAATATGATTAAGAGTTTTTCTTTAAAAAAAAAAAAAAATCTGGTAAACAGCTGGCTTCTGAGATCACATCACAAAATATACAAACCCAATCTATTACCAGTCTGTGCATGAGAAGCATAGGCAAATGTTTTGAAAATTTGCAAATGAAAATAAAAACTGTACTATTTCAAAAACTGAAAGGAATCTAGGGAAAGTTGGGGAATAGTAAAGGAGCTTGAGGAATGAGCTGCTCTTGGCACCAACAGAGCAGTCTTATGCCAAATGGGATTGCAGCCTCTATGTCCAATGATGTATGAAGTGAAGGGAAGAATTGGTGATGGAGATGGAAGGAACTGTGGTCTTGGTATTTGTGGATATTGGTTGCAAATGGTTTCTAAATCATTTAAATGAAGAAATCTAATCCTGACCTCCACGAAAATCAAAGAGGTTAGAACAATGTAGATTGACTATTCAGTTCAGTTCAGTTCAGTCGCTCAGTCATGTC
>SJYT01051782.1:626843-723334 GCA_006410635.1 Cephalophus harveyi | reverse complement strand
TTTTTTTTTTCCTTTAAAAGAGATGTGGGTTTATAAACAAAAACCACAAGCACACGATTTTGAACAAAACTGTTTTTGTATTATGGAAATAAAGCATTAATTTTCTTGTATATTGAAACTCAATCCATTCATTTAGAAATTGTATACTTATAACTCATTATTCACATTTCATTGTTTAAAAAATTCCAAAGGGCTAGCTTGAAGTTTGCTGTCAAACTGCTTATGACAGCTTGTTAAGCAAATTAACAGAGTACAAGAGATTAATAACAGAAATGTTTAGACTGCAGCACTGTTTTAAAAACTTCTAAATATGTTAGAAGCTCCTATTCCCAAATAAACAATTGTTATGCTTTTATAAATGAAACTTATCTGTTCAGTAAAGCTTTTTATCCCCAAGGACCTAAGCAGATGATTTAGGGGTACAATATACATTCCATTTATCCTGTGTAATTAAAGTTAAACCACAGGTCTTAAATAGTATGAGTAATTTAAAGTGAGCTTTTAGTTAGCGAGCTTTTAGTTAGCCCTAATAAGTGAAGTTTCTGTATGGCAAGGATTTTTATTGTTCACTGTAAGAGTGTCAAACTAGAGTGGTCTCTGATCACTCTTATCAGGATTCCACAGGGAAATATTGCCAAGTGGGATATAATAAAAGTGGGGTTCAGCTGTTCATTGCTCAGAAGCCGTTAAAGAGGCCAGGTTGGTAGAAACTGCTTTATTTTGGAGGTTGGCAACTGGTGAGGGATAGGGGGAGAGGACAGATGCCTGTCCAAAGCCAACTCCTCCCTACCCTCCACCCTGTCCCCCTCCCCTCCCCGCCTCAACAGTCTGGAGGCAAGAGCTTTTATAGACAGAGGGAGGGGGCTACATGCAGAAACAGCACAGTCAATCCCGAAAGTCATCTTGAAATCGGTCATTGGTGGTCTGATCAATATCATCTTTATTGTTTTAAGCACAGTTAATCTTCATTTCCAAGGTTGCTTTGTTTCCGTTTCCTTGAGGCCAGTTCTCTGAATTGTGGCAGCTTATGTCATGGCTACAGTGTGGTCATCCTGTAGTTGACTTCTTCCACTCTGTGTGAGTTTCAGTATCTGCAAAACAGCTCACAGACTATGGCTCAGAATATTACCTATAGCCCTTGAGGAGGAACTGAAGCTCCTTGACTCTGCTTAATGGCTAAACTATTATGATTTGGTCTCCTTTGAGTGGTTTCCTTTGTTTCTGCATGTTCTCACTTCGGTGATTAAACCTATTCTTTGGCTAAAGTTTTTCCATGGACAAAAGGCAGGCTGAGGACATGGGGGACACGGACCATAGCGTCCTGCTCCATTTCAGTAGGAGGGCAGTCTCTAGGAACCTGGACCTGCTCTCCCTTTATATGTCCAGAAAATTCATTTTATTAGCTTTTCAAAAGAGGGTAAAGGAGAGTGTAGACAGGAGGATCGACTCCCCTAAATGAACTGATGTATAATGACTGATGACAAATGACTGATGTATAATCACAGTGGCCTCTCTCAGCTCCCCGTGCTTGTGCTGTCGCTTATTCATATCCAACTCTTTGCGACCCTATAGATTGTAGCCCACCGGGCCTCTCTGTCCATGGGATTTTTCTGGCAAGAATGCTGGAGTGGCTTGCAATTTCCTGCTCCGGGGGATCTTCCCAACGCAGGGATTGAACCTGCGTCCCCTGCACTGCAGGCAGATTTTTTACCACTGAGCTACTGGGGAAGCCCTCTCAGTTGTTAAGTAGACATGAGGCCTTGGGGCAGTTAGTGCATTTTCCCTGAAGGAAAGCCTCCATCAAAAGCTAAATTATGATGAGAAGATTGGTGTGCAGATGGCACAGATGCCTTTCAGGGATATGGAATGCCGCCAGGAAGACTGGAATACTAATTTGTTGCATCTACACTGGCCCACAGTGAGAGAAACTGTCAAATACTTGTTCATTGACTCTCCAATATTTAGGGTACATGCTTATCTTCTGTTAATAAAACATTTCTTCAAATACGAAAGTGAAGTGTGTGAAAGTTCATTGCTCAGACATGTCTGACTTTTTGCAGTGCTGTGGACTCTAGCCCACCAGGCACCCCTGTCCGTGGAATTCTCCAGGCAAGAATTCTGGAGTGGGTTGCCATTTCCTCCTCCAGGGGATCTTCCCAACACAGGGATCAAACCTGGGTCTTCTGCATCGCAGGTGGATTCTTTACCATATGAGCTACCAGGGAAGCCCTTCTTCAAATATGGTTCAATATAATTGATTAGATTTTATTTTCCTTAGCTAAAATTGTGTTTTAATTGGGCCTTTTTGATACTACATTTAAGCCATTTGTCTCAAAAATCCTTCGAGTTTTTTTCCTACAGCTGCCTGATCTCATCCGTTATGTTTGCATTCTTCCATTCTGAGGCCGTCTTCCCTCATGTGTATTAATAACACTCATTTTGTTGGTGGTTCTTTCTTTTGGCTGCAAAGCATTGCCAAATCCAAAAAGAGCTCTTTTATAATATTTCTTTGTGATTGTAACTCTCCTGATCTATTTCTCCCCAAGTTTTCATGTTATAGTAAAAAAAGAATTTCCTTTTTTCCTTTTAGACTTAGCATTTTCTCTTCTTAAATATCCCCATTCCTCTTTCTCTACCTTCTTAATCGTAGTGATTTTTATCTTCAATATCAGATGTCACCACCATTTTTACTATTGAGAAGGATTTCCTGGTTGCACACGGTACATTCTACTGGGCCCTGTATAGGAGGATTGTGTAGATCTTCTTGAGACCTTGACTCAGTTACTTGGAGGCGGACAGAAGTGTGATTCCTGTGTCACCAGTACATTTCAGAGCCGCCAGGGAAAGCTACTTCCTTCATCCATCCACTAAGTCGCTTCAGTCGAGTCCGACTCTGTGTGACCCCATAGACGGCAGCCCACCAGACTCCCCCGTCTCTGGGATTCTCCAGGCACGAACGCTGGAGTGGGTTGCCATTTCCTTCTCCAATGTATGAAAGTGAAAAGTGAAAGTGAGTGAAGTCGCTCAGTCGTGTCCAACTCTTAGCGACCCCGTGGACTGCAGCTGACCAGGCTCCTCCGTCCATGGGATTTTCCAGGCAAGAGTACTGGAGTGGGGTGCCATTGCCTTCTCCCCTTCATCCATATCTTACTATAATATCTGGGTTTTCATGTTGAGTTGGATGGCAGAGATAATGAAACAGTGTACTTTTGAGTTGGTTACTTGGTTCTTTTATTCTTTCCTCCCTCTCTCCCTTCCTCCTCCCTTCTACCTGCCTATCTCTTCCATCTTCCCTCCCTCCCTGCTCTTTCCTTTCCTTTCTTCCTTCAACAGTTTTGGTGGTGGTTTAGTCGCTAAGTCGTGTCCAATTCTTGTGACCCCGTGGACTGCAGCCTGCCAGGCTCCTCTGTCCATGGGATTTTCCAGGCAAGGATGCTGGAGTGGATTGCCATTTCCTTCTCCAGGGGATCTTCCCAACCCAGGATTCGAACCCAGGAATCTAACCCAGGTCTTCTGCATTGCAGGCAGATTTTACTAAGTTATTATTCACATACCCTAAGAATTCTCCTGTTTAGAAGGTACAGTATTGTGAATCTGTAACCACTATCTAATTTTAGAACATTTTTTTATCACCCTCTCCCAAAGAAAATCTATATCCACTAGCAGCCCCTATCAACCCAAATCTACTGTCTCTATGAATTTGCCTTTTCTGAATATTTCATATATGGAATTATATAATATATGGCCTTTTAAGTGTCTGGCTTCTCTCACTTAACATAATGTTTTCAAAGTACATACATGTAGCATGTATCTATATGTCATTCCTTTTCATGGCAAATAATATTCCATTTGGTACATGTACCATATTTTGTTTATCATTTGATGGACTTTTGGCTTATTTCTGCTTTTCAACTCTTATAAATGAAGTTGTTGTGACCATCCATGTGCAAGTTTTTGCATGGTCATATACTTTCATTTCTTTTGGGTAGATACCTAGAGTTAGAATTGCTGGTTGCGTCTGTGCTAAGCCTCTTCAGTCATGTCCAACTCTGTGCGACCCTTGGACTGTAGCCTGCCAGGCTCCTCTGTCCATGGGCTGCTCCAGGCAAGAATACCGGAGTGGGTTGCCATGCCCTCCTCCAGGGATCTTTCTGACCCGGGGATTGAGTCCATGTCTCTTACATCTCCTGCATTGGCAGGCAGGTTCTTTACCACTAGTGCCACCTGGGAAGCCTAGAATTGCTGGTTATAGGTTTAATATTTTGAAGAACTACCAAACTTTTCCTAAGTGGCTGCACCATTGTGTGTTCCTCAGCAATATGGGGAGAGACTGAGTGTTACAGTCTCTCCACATCCTAACACTTGTTATTTGTCTGTACTTTGATTATAACCATCCTAAAGCATTTTCCTATTTAGTAATGAGACTGAGCACTTTTGCAAGTATTTCTTGGCCATTTTTCTGTCTTCTGTGGAGAAATGTTTGGTCTCATCATTTGTTCAGTTTTTAATTGGGTTATTTGTCTTTGCAAGTGTTGAGTTGTAAATGTTCTTTTTATATTCTGGATACAAGTCCCTTATCAGATATGTAACTTACTAATATTCCCTTTCAGACTGTGTACTTTTAATAAATTTATTTATCTGTGTATTTTTGGTTGTCCTGGGTCTTCACTGCTGTGTGGGCTTTTCTCTAGTGTCAGTGAGCTGGGGCTCCTCTCTCGTTGCGGTGTGCAGGCTTCTCACTGCTGCGGCTTCTCTTGTTGCGGAGCATGGGCTCGAGGGTGCATGGGCTTCAGTAGTTGCAGCTCCCGGGCTCTAGAGGATAGGCTCTAGAGTTGTGGCACACACAGATTGGGTGTTTTTTTTTTTTTTAAACAGGCATTTGTAAAGAGCATTTTAGATGCATAGCAAAATTCAGTGGAAGATACAGCCGGTTCCAATACACTGCTGCCTGCACAAAAGTACAGGATCCCCTACTAAGAGCATCCTTTACCAGAGTGGTACATTTATTACACTGGTTAACCTACTTTGGCACATCATTATCACCCGAAGTCCATAGTTTACGTTAGGGTTCACTCTTGGTGTAGAACTTTCTATCTCTTTGATTAAAGTATAATGACATGTATCCACCATAAAAGTATCATACAGAATAGTTACATTGCTTTAAAAATCCTCTGTGTTTTTCCTACTCATTCCCCTCCCATCCCTGGCAGCCACTGATCTTTTTACTGTGCCATAATTTTGCTTTTTCCAGAATATCATACTGCTGTATATTTGAAGTCACACAGTATGTAGCTTTTTCACATTGGCTTTTTTCATTTTAACTATGCCTTTAAGGTTTCTTCATGTCTTTTCATGGCTTGATAGTTCATTTCTTTTTAGTGTTGAATAACATTCAATTGTTTGAATGTCCCACAGTTTATTATTCACTCACCTACTGAAAGGTATTTTGTTTGCTTTTATGTTTTGGTAGGTGTGAATAAAGCTATGATGCAAGTTTTTGTGTGGACATAGCTTTTCAGCTCCTATGGGTAAATAACAAGGAGCATGATTGCTGAATCATATGGTATAGTGTGTGTTTCATTTTGTGTAAAACCATTGAAATGTCTTTCAAAGTGACTGTACCATTTTGCATTCCCACCAGTGATGAATGAGAGTTCATGTTGTTCCACATCCTTGTCAGCCTTTGATGTCAGTGTTTTGGATTTTGGCCATTCTGTGGGTGTATATGGTATATCATTGCTGCAAGTGAGATCTAATTAGAGAATTTGCTGTTTCCTAATGACATTTGATATTGATCATCTTTTCATATATGTATTTACCACCTGTATATGTCATCTTTGGTGAGGTATCTGTTCAGGTCTTTTGCCCTTTTAAAAATTCGATTAATTGTTTTCATATTATTGAATTTTAAGAAGAGTTCTTTGTATATTTTGGATACCAGTCCTTTATTAAATATGTCTTTTGGAAGTATTTTCTCCCAGTCTGTGGTTTATCTTCTCATTCTTTTGACTGTGTCTTTCACAGAGCAGGAGAAATTTGTTTTCGTGGAAGCTTGATTATTGATCGTTATTTTTCATTGAAAGTGCTTTTGGTGTCATATTTTTCTCGCACATTCCTATTTTCCTTCTAGTGTCCACACTTCCCATTCCTTCCCTTATTTTGACCTTCTCATTCCAACTATTTTTCTTTCTTTAGACTCCCTCAACTGTCTGTGAGAATTGAAATACAGGAAATAAACGAAACTGTACAAAGGCACAAAGGCTGCCTAAATTTCAGTAGGGAATAATTAAAGACCAGTGTTTTCATGATGCAAAGGAACACATTTCAAGTAATAGAATTTCACTTGACCAGCTGCTGCCAGAGATTTTTTGGGGAAGAAATCTTTTTAGCTCACAGATGATCTATGAAGATCTTTTCCAAGCTTGAGATTCCATGAGCCTAAGCTATAATGTTACCCAGGCTGCCTTCTTTCCTAACTTACTTGTCTGGCAAGGTAATTTTATTGGGTTATTTAAAGTCATTTAGGTTTTCTTCTCTCAAGATGGGATGGTGTTTTGCCCTTCAAAGACTTTTGTTTTCAGTTCACAGATTTCCATGCCCTCAATGCAGATGACTGTGAATTGGGTCTTCTGACCCATGAGAATTTTTTCAGAAACCTTAAAGAAGGTTGTTAAGCATTGTGTTTATGCCTGTTCTTTGAGGAGCGACTCACTCAGTGCCTGAGGGCTGCAGACCAGGCCTCTGGCTTTGGGTGATAGGGATGGAGATGGCTAGTTAAATTTGGAGTTGAGCATTCCTGCTGCGCTCACCGCTCCCCTCTCCTTCCCCCCTTTTTATTCCCTCCTCCCCATTGCGTTCCCTTCTTTCTCCTCTCCTTTCTCTTTCCTCCCCCTCTTTCTCCTCTGGTCCTCCCCCTCTCCATCCTCTTTCTTTCTCTCCTTCCCTCATCTTTCATCTCCTGCAGGTAACTGCACTCATCTCTTTGTTTAAATGAAATAATGTTCTTCCTCTTTCTCAAATTTTTGTTGTAAGATTAGCAAGAACAACCAAGGAATGGTTTGGGTACCCTGAGAAACTTTGTGTAAATTTACAAGTGTAATTTGCTTACTGTTTTTTTGCATTTCCTTCTTTCCTGTTTCCCTATACTTCCTTCTAATGTGTAGTAAGTTACCTTTTTTCTGATGAATAAACATAGTTCATACTTACTGATAAGAAACAACTGTTATGGGGATTAAACTACCTGGGGAGAGTTTGCCAGACTCCTATCTTCATTTAAGTTTGAACTTGGGTCTTTGTGGAGGGCTATAAGTGAAAGATGCCAAGGGCTACCAGGGACTTCTAGGCTGTGCAAGATTTAGCAGATAGCAATCCTGCTTCTACTTCAGACCCTGGCAGTTCCTCTGCCCATTTGTACGTCAGTTGTGCTGCCAATTTGTGCACCATTTACAGAAACACCAGCAAGAAATGGCAAGGATTTTCTGATAAAGGAAAATGATGCTCACAGCCTTGGTATGGTGCTGTAAGTGAACATTTTGGAATGACCAGGTGTAGTACTACATTGCCATGGTGACCTTGAAAGCAAAGCTTGTCTTTGGATATGAACTGCTCTCATTTACCTTCGAGCATCCCTTCCCTTCTCTATTTTCTTTCAACTTCCTTTGATGATACAATGACAGCTGTCCTCTCTTATATTCAAATTTAATTGATTTAATAAATATGTAGAAGTATTACCAAGCTTATATTATAATTGCTGTATCCCGTTTTGGTTTTCTTATACATCAGATCCTTCCATGGGACATAGGAACTTGGGGAAGTTCAAGAGAAAATGCATAATCATCAGTCTTGTGTTGCTCTCTGCTTAAAATGGTAGGGATGTAGTGGAAATATTGGCTGAGTTTCATCATAAAGGCTTCTATTCCATTTGACTTCACTTTATTTGACATTATAGTATCTTCTGGGATCTTATAGAATCGCCAGTGAACTGAATGGCAATCGTGCTGTTGATTCCCCTTCACTCCAAGTTAGTATCCCAGTGGTGTTTCCGGGCTTAGGCAGGAACTCTGAGATGCTTCCCGCTTCCAGTTTGTGAAATCTGGATGGTTCAGCCCACTGTTTCTCTGTTTTTGTTTCGTTTGGCTGAGCCGAGTCTTCGTTGGGGTGTGTAGGTTTTCTCTAGTTGTGGAGCAGGGGCTCTAGAGTTTTCAGGTTCAGTCAGTGCAGTGCGTGGGTTTAGTTGCCCTCAGGCATGTGGAGTCTTAGTTTCCAGACCAGGGATTGAAATCCATATCTTCTACACTGGAAGGCGGATTCTTAACCTCTGGACCACTAGGGAAGTCCCTCTGTGTTTTATTTATTTTGTAGCTTTTAAAAAAATTTAAATTTATTTATTTTAATTGGAGGCTAATTACTTTACAATATTGTATTGGTTCTGCCACACATCAACATGAATCCACCATGGATGTACACTGTTCCCCATCCTTTGAAATGTCCCTTTGAATAATTTTACTGGTTGGTAAGGAATTAAAACCATAATTTTAATATAATTTTTGTGACAGCAAGAGAACAAGTATAAGTGAAAAACAAGTGTAAAAAAATCATACCTCTTTTATGAGTAGATTAACATAGTTGTTCTATTCTTAAAAATAAGTAAAATGTTCAGGACAAGAGAAATTCTGAAAAATTCATAAGAATTATTTATTTCTACTACTTGGATGTCCCGTGGTTACTAAAATGAAAAACAATCTAGAAGCATTTCCGTTAATACTTACGGCATTTTTATACTCCAGTAAAAATTAATTTAAAAATACTTATGACATTTTTATTATGTCAAATTCCAGATTTCATTCATTTATTTATGCATCCATTTGTTCATTTATTTAGTCATTGAGTCAACAAATCTTTACTGAACATTGATTACCTCCCAGGCATTGCCCTTGGCATTGGGAGGACAACTGTGAGCAAACTGGTGATGAACTTAAATTCAAATGGGAGAGAGAGGTAATAAACAAATAAGCACAAGCTATAAGGTCAGGTAATAAAAATGTTTTGAAGAAAAATTGAAGCATATGGAGAGTTCTATTATTAGGTATGAGACTTCTCTGATTTAGGACATTTGAGAAAAGATCTGAATGATCTGAAAGATCAAGCCCTCTCCATCTGGGAGAAGTGTTTCAAGCAGCAGGAACACAAAATGGAAAAATATTTAAATTTGCTAGCTGTGCTGAAGGCCCAGCTAGGAGACAAGTAGACCTAAATGAAGAGGGGGAAGGAAGATTGTTAATGAGGTCATTGTTAACTTACAATATTTTACATTCTTTTGTTTGGATTTGATGAAGTTTTTTTTTGACCTACAGCTGTCTACCTTCCAACAATAGCACTCTAGATGCATAGAGTTTTGCCTTTGTTATTAAGTTTGGTGGGATTGTTCTAAATTGTCCTTGATCCAGCATGATTGTCCTTGGCCTTGGGCAGATCGCAGTGGTTAGACTGAATGTACATGCTCAAAATGCAGACGTTACTGTGCAGGTTACTTTCAGAGAAGGTGAAAAGTTGCTCTGCTAACACTGCCGGAAATCACTGCTCCTTGGGCTTCCTGGGCTGTTTCACAGCTGTTCTCACTCATGAGATATGCAGCTGAGTCTGTGGTCACACCACCCAGAACATGCCTGATTTTGGAAGCTAAGCAGGGTCAGACCTGTTTGGTACTTGGATGGGTGAAAGGTAGCTGAATCTTGGCCTTGCATGAGCCGTTTCTCTTTGGGCTACCAACAGAGATCTGTAAAGAGATCCACACTGAAGGCTTGACTTGATGCAAGTCTCTGACCTTCTTTTCTGAGTATGGCATCTTAATAAATCCTTGCTCTGACTACTCTAGATTTTAACTCAGCAAACACAGAGTCCTTCTTGAACTCTAACCAAGAAAACTTGCTTAAGGAAAAGGTAGAAAGATCTCACTATATAGACAAGCCCCAGAGCCTTGCTCTATATGGAAGGGTTCATCTACTACTATTCAGAGCTGCTGAAGCCCTTCTCATTATAGAACTGATTTTTGTATTAACATATTCTTTGTCATTAGTTGTTTTAAAGTTTCTGCTAATGAACACTTAGTAATAACTACTATTGTAATATAACTCTGGAGCTCTTGCTGTGTGCTGAGCACTCTGTCAAGTTCTTTATAAATATTCTGGCCACAGTTCTAACAGATCAGAACTAAAGACTAGCTGTGCTGTGTGTGCTTAATCGCTCAGTAGTGTCTGACTCTTTGCGACCGCATAGCCCACCAGGCTCCTCCATACGTGCGATTTCCCAGGCAAGGATACTGTAGTGGGTTGCCGTTTCCTTCTCCAGGAGATCTTCCCAACCTAGGGATCAAACCCAGGTCTCCCACATTGCAAGCGAATTCTGAGCCACCTGGGATGAACTAGTTAATGCCATGCTTTTCACATCAGCTTTAAGTTGGAATCACCTGTGCAGCATTTTGCCCTTTATGCTCTGGCCACACAAAGACCTGTGAAATCACTTGGAGATCTTTAAAAAGTACTGATGCCTTCTCTGAGTCCCAGAAATTCTGATTTAAATAATGTGCAGTGCAGCCTGGGCAACAGGCTGTAGAAGCTTTTCTGGTGACTCTGATGTGCAGCCAGGTTGGGGAACTACTGGCTTAGTGTCACTAGGTTGATCAATCAATGTCTAGCTGATGAGGTGGAATTTGATCCTGATGTGTGTGAATTTGAAGTCTATACTCTTAACCACTATCATGCATACCTTCATCTTTTATTTTTACTTATTTAAGATTTTTTTTGATGTGGATCATTTTTAAAGTATTTATTGAATTTGTTACAATATTGCTTCTGTTTTATGGTGGTTTTTTTTTTTTTTTTTTTGCCTTGAGACATGTGGGATCTTAGCTCCCCAATGAGAGATCAAACCCATACCCCTGCATTGGAAGGCAAAAGTCTTAAGCCCTGGACTGCCAGGAAGCCCTCCCAATGTCTTCATATTTTAGACATTCAAATTACATCAAGATTCTAAGAAACGATTTTTGTGGTGTAGGTCCTAAAGAGGTATTCATTTCTAGAATTCTTAGAAATTGCAAGTTATTATGCTCAAGTGTGGTCTCATTAGTTTGGAACTCAGCCATCTAGGTTGACTCCATAAACATCTATAGAAAAGGTGCAGGGGTAAGACTAGGGGAAATGACCATGGAGCTGAGTAAGCTATGGCCCCACTTTCCAGATGCTTAAAATACAATGGTGAGGATAGTCGAGTCCAAATGACATCTCCATGCAGAAGATAAGTGGTATCACAGAGGTATTTCAGTACTAGACCTTTGCTGATTATTTGGACAATGATTGGACCTTTGCTGTTCTAGATTTTTGAAACTCAGTCTCGATCTACTTTTATGAATGAGCAGAACCGTGGTGTTTGAGACTAAATCTCTTTCCCTGAAGCCTTTTTTTTTTTTTTTGAGTTTCTCTTATTGGCCTTAATGCTTTCTGCCTTGTGTTGTAGGGATTTGTCTTATCTTTCTTGCTGAACTTCTTGCAGCTTGAAGGCAGAGAACTTACCACAATGGTTTTCTTTTAATGGACACTTTATTCATTTTGTTTAAGAAACGATAATAAAAGTTTCACTGAAAATGATAATATTTGAGCCAGAGGAAGCTGTAGCTGTTCTTTCTCATACACTCTCTCACAATTCACCTATCATTGGTTCTTATTATTGCTGGAACATGAATTAGCAAATATGGGACCGTTGCTTCTAAGGAAAATACAGAGTTAGGTTCTTGCAAGCCTCTGGACACAGTATTTTTGTCAATCAGTTAATACTCAACCTTGTTTTCTATGTGTTTTTGGTTAAAGACACCTCACTTAATATATACTTTTGGTTCATGAACACTGAATTCATGACCATCAGCACTATACCTCATGCCTGGATGAAGCTTCTCTGTCATTAGTATTTGACAAGAGAGCACTTCAGCACTACGCTTGGGACTGTTTTCAACAATGAATTCCCCAGTGACAGTGAAAAACATGGTAATATACAGACCATGAAAAGACACTTGTTGACGGTTCAAGAGCAGAAACGAGAAGGCAGAGCATTGCCTTGTTCAGCCTCACTGGGGATGTGAATGGCAGGGAATCAAATTTTTTGCCACTCTAAGCGTGTCTGAGAAAGACTGCCAAACTGCCCCCAAGAATTGATTTTGGGGTTACAGATAATTTGTCACAAGTACATAATCTGCAATTATTGAGGATTGACTACACTATATACTTTCATGTGTAAATGGTTAAACCACAAAAGGGACTACAGTGAGACAGCCATTATAACTGAGATGGTTACACAGTCAGTGCTTCTTACCTTCATATACATCAGAATTTCCTGGAAAGGCTGGTAAAGTACTCACTGTTGGACCTCACGTGCAGATTCTCTGATTCAGTGGACTGGGGTAAAACCTTGGAATTTGTATTTCTAACTAGTGTCCAGGGGATGCTGATGGTGCTGGTCCAAGGTCCAGATTTTGAGAACTACCAGTCTAGATAATAATACTGCATGCTCTGAAATAGTCCGTAGTCAGATTTTCCCTTTAAACGTGACTGATCTACAGTTAATTGTGTAAAATATATTTATATTCATATCATGTATGAAACTTAAATATGTTAATATTAAGTGTGTTAATTTTTTATAAACAATTTTTAAAATATTATTTTTCTTTTAGGAACTCATATGTTCGGTTAAGACATTTATGTACAAACACATGGGTAACCAGTACTAGCATCCCCATAGACACGGACGAAGAGAGGCCTGTTATGTTGAAGGTAAATGTTTCTGAGAATGGTTTACTTTTCATCCAGATGTTGTGTGAATAGGATTAGGGGATGACTGACGTGTTCTTACAACTGCACTTCGTCCATATTAGAAATTATTGCAATGAATTTCATCAAGGACTCAGGCCCCCCAGTCAGGTCACTGCAGGGCTGTGATGCAAGAAGATGCAGCAGAGATACCAAGAATGGGAGCAGCATGTAGGAAGGGAAGAAGATTCTAGAAGGGCATTTCCTTTCCTCTGTTGAAACTGAAGCAAAGGGCAAGGGTAAAAGGGAAACATTGCCAGTCGGGCTTTGAGAACAAGGCAGGAAACGGGCAGGAGAAATCTGTGTCTCTACAGCTTTTCATAGTGGGCGATGCTTGTAGGAATTGTGTTTGGATCATCTACTTCTGCTTTGTACCTCTTCTGCATTACTAAGACGTGTTAGTACTTTAAGAGTATTGCATCATTTTTTAATAAAGCAACTAATCTTAATGGAAAAACACATTGCAGATTGGAACTTGCCAAACAAAAGAAGATAAAGAAGCATTTGCCATTGTGTCTGTCCCACTGTCCGAGGTCCGAGACTTAGACTTTGCCAATGATGCAAATAAAGTGCTGGCGACTACAGTTAAAAAACTGGAAAATGGCACAATAACCCAGAATGAAAGGAGGTTAGTAACTTTCTAGAGTGACTTTTACTTATTTATCATTCATATTTTTAAATTAATTTATTTAATTAGAGGCTAATTACTTTACAATATTGTGGTGGTTTTTGCCATACATTGACATGAATCAGTCATGGTGTACATGTGTCCCCCATCCTGAACCTCCCTCCCACCTCCCTTCCCATTCCATCCCATCCCTCTGGGTTGTTCCAGTGCTTTGAGTGCCCTGTTTCATGCCTCGAACTTGGACTGTCATCTCTTTCACATACGGTAATATGTATGTTTCAATGCTATTCTTTCAAAGCATCCCACCCTCGCCTTCTCCATGAGTCCAAAAATCTATTCTTTATATTTGTGTCTCTTTTGCTGTCTCACATATAGAGTCATCATTACCATCTTTTTAAATTTCATATATATGCGTTAATATACTGTATTGGTGTTTTTCTTTCTGACTTACCTCACTCTGTATAATAGGCTGCAGTTTCATCCACCTCATTAGAAGGGATTCAGATGTGTTCTTTTTAAAGCTGAGTAATATTCCTTCATGTATATGTACCACCACTTCCTTATCCATTCGTTGGCCAATGGACATCTAGGTTGCTTCCATGTCCTGGCTATTGTGAACAGTGCTGGGATGAACACTGGGGTACATTGTTCTCTTTCAATTCTGGTTTCCTTGGTGTGTAGGCCCAGCAGTGGGATTGCTGGGTCATATGGCAATTCTGTTTCCAGTTTTTTAAGGAATCTCTACACTCTTCTCCATAGTGGCTGTACTATTTTGCATTCCCACCAACAGTGTAAGAGGGTTCCCATTTTTCCATACCCTCTCCAGCATTTATTGCTTGTAGACTTTTGGATAGCAGCTATTCCAACTGGTGTGAAATGGTAACTCATTGTGGTTTTGATTTGCATTTCTCTGATAATGAGTGATGTTGAGCATCTTTTCATGTGTTTGTTAGCCATCTGTATGTCTTCTTTGTAGAAATGTCTGTTTAGTTCTTTGGCCTGGTTTTTGATTGGGTCGTTTATTTTTCTGGTATTGAGCTGCATGAGCTAGAATAACTTTTAAATCATCAAGAGTCAGTTGTCAACTCATGCAGTAGCTCTCAGGTGAATGAATGACTCTAAGGAAAGACGTAGAATGGTCTCCATGGCAGCACACCTGCTTCTCAATGAGCAGAGCCTGGTGCCTAAATGAAAATAGTAACATTAAAATCTGGGGGATGTTTACATTTTTCTATTTTAGTTTGGCTTGAACACGGTTGTTTTGAGTTGCTTTCTGACCTTTCCTTTTAAATGTTTCATAAGAGATGCCTTTTGATGCACTTGATTTGGTATTTGGGTTTGGAGTTTTAAAGGCCCTATAAAAATTTTATGCTTTTTTGTTCTTATTTATTCAAGATACATTTCTCTGCTCAAGTCATGCAAAGCAAACATGTTATATAATACCAGCAAACAGTCTGCAAGAGTGCAGCTTTCTGCCCTTATAACTCGCTCAAAGACACTCGAAGAAACTGGATCTTGATTCCTTCACTCATTCCATTTTGGAAATGAGTAAGAAAGAGTGATACTGATAGCCATCAGTCATTTCATCCCTACTTTATACTGGTACTATGTTAGGCACTGTAAATATATTTCTCTAGTCCTTCAAACAGCCTTGATATGGACATTATTCCCATTTTACATAAAGGATAATTGAAAGTTTAAGCCAATCAGGTGAGGTCACACTGTAAGTGGGGGATTTAATCATTGTGTGTTTTTAAAGTCCATAGGGTTCCAACACACCAGAGAGCAAGCATTCTCTGTATTTCTCCACTTCATGGTCTGCTACATACCTTTCGATTTGAATAAGAAAAATAAGAAATTACCAATTTCTCAGGCATTCACACACTGAAATTCTCATGCACAGCTGGTGAAATGATAATTGGTATCAGTTCAGTTCAGTCGCTCAGTAGTGTCTGACTCTGTGAACCCATGGACTAGGGCATGCCAGGCATCCTTGTCCATCACTAACTCCCAGAGCTTGCTCAAACTCATGTCCATCATGTCGGTGATGCCATCCAACCATCTCATCCTCTGTTGTCCCCTTCTCCTCATGCTTTCAATCTTTCCCAGCATCAGGGTCTTTTCCAATGAGTCAGTTCTTCACATCAGGTGGCCAAAGTATTAGAAGCTTTCAGCATCAGTCCTTCTGATGAATATTTACGACTGATTTCCTTTAGGATTGACTGGTTTGATCTCCTTGCTTTCCAGGAGATAATTGATATAAGCATTTTGAAACATAGTTTGACAGTAAGGAGCAAAGTTTAAGGAAGCAGTCACTCCTCATGTGAGTGGAATCATGCCGTGTTTGTCCTTCTGTGACTGGTTTATTTCACAAAACCCGTTCACTCATATTGTCATATGTGACAGGATTTCCTTGTTTGTTAAAATTGTGTACTATTCTTGGGACAGTTTACACACAGTGGCAATGCAGCCATGGACAGCACAGACTCCATTCACATCTTCATGCAATTTACGGGCTTGAGTATTGGTTCCCGTTCCCTGAGATAGGAGCTCAGAATCTAGAGCAGGGGCCATCCAACATGTGATCACCAGATCAGATGTCCTTCTGATACAGAGTAAATGTTTTCCTATAGCAGTGTCATTTCCCTTTGAATTTTACTTGCTTGATATTCCTGTCTTGACACCAGCTATCCTTCGTTTAGTGTTCGGGTAGATGCCTTTTTTCAATATCCATTTGTTTCAGATTTGCCAGTCATTTTGCTTTGCTAATGTCTTGTGAGCAGGCAAGAGCTGGATTTTAAAAATATAATCTGATAGTCTATTTGAATTCGCTAAAGTTTAATTACCTTGATTTGTTAAATAATGCGTTTGGACTTATTTGAATACCAATAGGTGTCATATTTTGTTATTTTCTTTCTCCTGTATAGCTTTTTTTCTTTTCCCTCTTCTTTCTTCCTTTCCGTTAGAGTGTTTAAGTTTGTATTTTCTCCCCATTTTTACTTTTCTTCTGGTTTAGAAGCTATAGATACTGTTCCTATTCTTTTCCAAGTGCCCATATGGTTTTGTCATACATTTCAGCTATATATTCTTTTTTACACAACTTGAAAATATTTCTTTCTCTCATGGGAGAAAAATACTTCAGAATGCTTTGATTATTCTCTGCTATTCTACTTCCCATCTTTTTTTTGGCGGGGGCGGGGGGGAATAGTTGTCTAGATGCATAGTTCTGAGTTTATTCTTTAAATTACTTATGTCATCTAAATTATGATGTATCACTTTTTTTCTGAAAATTTAGCTCCTAAAATTATTTTTCAGTTATTAATTATGTTTCTTAATGTATTTTACCTTTTGTTCTACTTGCTTTTATTTCTTGCATTTTACTCCTCTCTGGGTTCACTTTTCTTTTTGCTGAAATTTTTTCTTTAGTCTATTCAATGAGGTTATAAATCTTATTAATCTTTATATGGGGATGTCTTTATTTTACCTCCTTATTTTGTCTTTGATATCCTAAAGTTTCACTACAATGTGTTTACAAGTAATTTTTATTTTTATTTTTCCCACTTGACACAGGGTATATTTTTAATCAGAATACTTACAGTTTTCTTCAATTCTGGAAATTTTTCAGCCATTTTCCTTCAGATATTTATCTTTTCCTCTTACCTCTCTTCTGGAACTCCTATTGGATGTGTGTTGAATCCTCTTAATTCATCTCCCTTATCTCTTAATTTTCCTTTTATAACTTGCCTTTTGAAATCTGTCCTGCTTCCTAGATTGATTTTTTTGATACTGTCTATAAGTCACCACATTTTCTAGAATGTGTGTGTAGTATTTTACCTTCATGAATTATATTTTTATTTAAATGATTATAATTTTGTTTCTCAGATTTCTATTGGTTCTTTTGCATAGCCACATTTTCTTCATTTGTATCTGCCCTTTTTCATATATATTGTCTTCTTTGATATATAATTGTTTTCTTAACTCTTTGAGGATTGGAAACACACTGATTTAAAAGTTATTTTGAAATTGTACTGTTACTTGCATTTTTTTGGGTAATGAAGTAGCCTCCTGGTTTTTCAGTATGATGGATGGCTTTCTTAATCTCAGTTTTCCTCTTGTGCTTTGAAATTTAAATATGCAGGTTCTTCTTGAGTGGAATTTTTTTTCTTATTCTCTCTCTGCATTCTCTCATCTTCTTTGTTAGTTTTATGGTTGCTTCCACCTGGCTCGTCTCAACAAGTCCGGAGCCAGGTCTGATATTGAGGGCTGAGAATTCATGTCCTCTGGTAATTTGAGGCTTTAGCCATGGAGATTGTAGGTGGTTGAGTCCAGTTCCATCTATGTGCTTCCTCTCTTTCCTCCTATCACTCACTGCACAGCCAGGACTGGAACAGGGGTCACAATACTTTTAGGCTTCCTTTAACAGATAGAGACATCCTGCTTTAGTCTCTGCTTTTGTATCTTTGGTTTAGTTTCCTGCCATATGCTTTCAGTCCCCATTGTCTTGCTAGTACTGAATATTATCCCTGCTCATCACTGTCTTTCTTATTTCATTCCTGGTTGACTGTGTTTTTTGTTATGTTTTAGGTATGTCTTTTTAAAATATATATTTTGTTTATCATGGCTGCATATGATAAAAAAGTTCACACAAAAAGTTTTTAGTAAATGGAAATTAATAAGTTTGAATGATTAAAGGACCTACCCATCTCCCTGGTGGCTCAGACGGTAAAGCTTCTGCCTACAATGTGGGAGACCCGGTTTTAGTCCCTAGGTTGGGAAGATCTCCTGGAGAAGGAAATGGCAACCCACTCCAGTACTCTTGCCTGGAAAATCCCATGGACTGAGGAGCCTGGTAGGCTACAGGGGTCACAAAGAGTCGAACACAACTGAGTGACTTCACTTTCCATCTCCCAGTATAGAACTGTAATTTGGTCTAAACTGAAAAAATCAGTTTTATTTGCCACAGATGGGATGCTTGAGGTGAAAAGACAAAAATAAGGTTTCAACAGTTTTGGAGGTCAAAACAGAAGACTCATTTTCTTGACTATCATTGCCTCATCATTAGGGGAGGTGGGCTCTGCAAATAAGGTTAATGTATAGTCATTCTCAGTCAAGACTGTTAATTTTCTTCATCATCATTCCATTAGCTATCACCAGTTTTTAATTTATTTTTAATTGGAAGATAATTGCTTTACAATATTGTGTTGGTCTTTTCTGTACAACATTGAGAATCAGTCATAACTATGTATATATATCCCCCTTCCTCGTGAGTTTCCCTCTCAGCTCCCCATCCCACCCCTCTAGGACATCACAAAGCACCAGGCAGGGGTCCATGTGTTATATAACAACTTCCCACTCTATCTGTTTTACATATTCAGTTCAGTTCAGTCGCTCAGTCGTGTGTCAAAGCTGCTTTCTCAATTTGTCTTACCCTCTCCTTCCCATGCTATGTCCACAAGATCATTCTCTACATCTGCATCTCCACCATCATTAATTTGTAAGCCATCTGGAAGAGTTTGAAGCAGAGGCATTTGTAGTTGCTCCCAGAGTTGTACTTCCTTAGATAACTAAACACCTGAATACAATATCCTCTAAACAGCAAGAAGAAAAAAAAAAAAAACAACCCAATACTTCTAAAAAGAAAATGCAGATATATTTATGCTTGGACTGGACTTGTAGATTGAGCCCTTGAGGCTCAACTCAATTTTAGTTTGCTGAAGAAGTCTGAGCTCGAAATAAATATTTTATTATTTCTGTTAAGGACAACAGAATAATTTAGATGTTGAGTCACAATTTTGAAAGAAATTCACACCACATTTTGATGTGTAGAAATCATGTTTTACATTTCTGTGGTTGCCCATAGAAGTTATGTCAGTGAATCCTATTCCTAAGACACTTTGTCGAAACAGATTGGATTAAAATTTAAAATAGGCACACAAGAAAACATAATATCTCTGGAATTTGGAGTAAGTTTATGAACCTTGGAGGTGTGTTGAATTTGGATGTGGTGGCTAAATTCTGGATTATAGGTGTATCCACTTGGCTCCACTCCTTTGCAGGAGTTGAATCTGGAGGTAAGATCAAGGTGCTTCATAACTGAATACATTCCACACTTTTCTAGAGTCACTGAATCTCTTAAATTGTAGTTTTTTGTTGATGTGATCTTGATCGATCATACTAATAACAGTGAATAATTATGCTGATATATATGGATAAAGCTTATTTATTGAAATATAGTTGATTTACAATGTTGTGTTAGATTCTAGTGTAAAGTGATTCAGTTATATATAAATATACATATTCTTTTTCATTATGGCTTATTATAGAATGTTGAATATAGTTCCCTGTGCTATACAGTAGGACCTTGTTGTTTATCTGTTTTATATATGGTAGTTTTTATCTGCTAATCTCAAACTCTTAATTTATTCTTCCCCTACTCTGTGCCTGCTTTTGTAACCATAACTTTGTTTTCCATGTCTGTGTTTCTGTTAAATGTTAAAACATTATAAATAAATTGATTTGTGTCATATTTTAGATTCCACATACAAATGATATCATATGGTATTTGTCTTTTTTTGTCTGACTTGAACTTCACTTAGTAATGATAATCCCTAGGTTCATCCATGTTGCTGCAGATGATACTATTTCATTCTCTTCTGAGTAGCATTCCATCATGCATATATATGACATCTTCATGGATAAAGTTTACTTAAATATTTGTTGGATAGTTTTTGTAGTATTAAAAAATTCATATATGATGCAGTTCCCTGGTGGTGTAGTACCTGTACGAATTTTACAAAAAACAGTCACACAGAAAATGATAAAAGGCAGGAAGGAGGAAGAAGAAAGCTAAGGGAGGAAGGGCTCTCCAGACACTTTAGGTGCCAGACACCACNATATGATGCAGTTCCCTGGTGGTGTAGTACCTGTACGAATTTTACAAAAAACAGTCACACAGAAAATGATAAAAGGCAGGAAGGAGGAAGAAGAAAGCTAAGGGAGGAAGGGCTCTCCAGACACTTTAGGTGCCAGACACCACTAATGTTCAAGTAATAGTTAAAAAAAATAGCCAAAGTGTAGAATTAAAGGTAAACATTAGTGTATGATTTTAGGGTGTTATGATTTTTATAGATCAGTTAATACTTTCAGAACAATTTAGAGATATGATGGCTTGCTGTTGTCTTTCTTTGCAGGTCATTTAAGTTTTTTCTATTCTGTACAGGGAGAAATTGTAATGTACTAAAGATTAGAAAATGTAGTTGAGTTGATAATAAAAAAGAACAAATTTGAGTTTAAGAATTTAGTTTAGCCGTTCTCTCATAAAGCCAAAATACCCTTCTTTGTGAATCAGTCATGAAAAAGCATCTGCTGATGGGTGTTATCCTCTCAACACCTCTGGTTTTGGGACTCATGGGGTTTTATTTCATAACTGTCTTTGCAAATACTTGATTAGAGTTGGAGGTGGGAGTAGGGGTTGGTGGAACTGAAGAAGGGATGCTCTTTGCAAAGATTTAAGTAAATATTTACTGTATTAAATGATTTTATTATAAAATACTTTTACTTTTTTAATGTTTTAGTGTTTATTTAAAAATATTCCCAAGATTAAGCACATCATAATATTTCCTTTTCTTTTTATGATAGGTTTGTAACCAAGTTATTGGAAGACCTTATCTTCTTTGTTGCTGATGTACCTAACAATGGACAAGACGTTCTAGACGTGCTTATCACCAAGCCAAACCGAGAACGTCAGAAGTTAATGAGGGAACAAAACATATTGGCACAGGTGATTTTTCATGTTTTATCTTTTGAATTATAGTATCAGGAAAGTTCTTGTATTAGTTACCTATTGATGTACAACAAGTTACCCCAAAACTTAGTGTCTGAAGCCAGCAGATACTTAGGTTTTCTGTGGATTAGGAATCTGGGGGTGGTTTAGGTGGGCAGTTCTTGCTCACGGTGTTTCACAGGCTGCAGTCAAGATCTTGGCTGGGTTGTGGTCATCTCGAGGCTCAAATAGGGGAGGATTTATTACCCAGCTTACTCGCATGGGCCTCTCCACAGGGGTTGTGTTCCTTAGAGGTGAGGGATCCAAGACAGAAGAAGAGAGGGCCTCCAGGTGGAGGTCATAGTCTTTTTGTAACCTAATCTTAGAAACTGTAACATCTCATCATTTCTACCTTGTTCTCTTAGTTAGCAGTGAGCCAATAATTCCAGCTCACAGTCAAGAAGACAGGATCCCGTAAGAGTGTAATTCCAGGGGGCAGGGTTCCCTGGGGGCTATCTTGGATACGGCCTGCCACAGACCTCTGAAATACCTACATGGTCAAACTGTCTGCAGAAAACATGCTGTAATAATGTTCTAAGTAGAATTTCCAGGGGACTTTAGAAGCTGCCATCTCCATCTGCTTCCTACCTTTTCCCCATTTTCCCCTCAAAAAGTAGGGCAGTCTATTCATTAGTCACAAGTGCTCTTTACAGTATTCTAGTTTTTTCCCTGAAAGTCTAGAAATGTTCCTGTGCTATTTCTTCCTGAAGTTGTTCATCACGTGCCAGCAAATTAATTTACTCCCTAATACTATGCACATTTGGACATGCCTACTTTCGTGTATTCTTTTTATTCTGTTAATTGCTATATAAGTAATGGGCTTCTGCCTTAATTGTGGACTGTAGGAAGATACTTAAAAAATAAAATTTATGTTATTAATATACATGCTATTGTAGAGTTGGGAAAGGAAACCAGTAGACATTATCAATTACTATTCTGTAGCTGATTGTCAGAATATATAAAATCAACATTTTTCTCAAATAAAATAAAGGTTGCAGATCTAATGAGACAAAGTCTTTTCTAACATTAGCATTTCTTTTGTATAAAACATTTGATTTCAAGGACTTTTAGAACCTTGAATGATTTATTAATATTATTTTAACCAGTATATGTCAAACATTTTACTTCAGTATTATAAATAGAAAATTCACAGTTTAGTGAATATAGAATTATCGAAGAAACTTTAATTCATATTTTATTTCATGGACTACAGAGGATAGTTCTGCTTTCTTGTATGACTCCTCGTGTCTTTGCCTAGGTGCTCTCTTATAAATACTTTACTCATCCTGCCAGTTCATCTCCAGGTGATCCTACCTGCTGCCTTGTTGCCTGAAAGAGTCATGCTCCTCAGTGCTGTTTAAATACTTCCCAACTGCTAATTTTCTTACAAGAAGAATCTGAGTCACTGGGTATCACCAGCTGCCCATATGGCTCCTTATTTGTTTTGAATGCTGATACATTCGTTGATTTGGTCACATCTTTATGTATACAAATAATAAGTTAATTGTTTTACCAAGAGGTTTAAAAGCAATATTTGAAGGTAGTTTTTGATGTCAGTTTTAGATGAAAAGTAAATATTTTCCTTATAGTGTTTTGATTTTAGAAAGTTGTGGAGAATAACAGAAGTAGTTGTAAACCCCATTGAAGTCAGACTATATTTTAGTTCATCTGAATATGTTCATGTAACTTGGTAAAACTTAAAATCTTTAAATTTTTTATTTTTTTTTAACCAAATACTTATTTATTTACGTTAAGTCCTTATTGGTTACTTTAAATATAGCAGTATGTATGTGTCAGTCCCAAACTCCCAATTTAGCCCTCCCTCCCACCTTCCACCTGGTAACCATAGTTCATTTTCTAGTTTGTGAGTCTGTTTCTGTTTTGAAAATAAATTCACTTGTATGATTTTTTTTTTAGGTTCTGCATATAAGTGATATCATATGATTTTTTTCTTTTTCTGTCTGGCTTATTTTGGAACTTGAACACTTCCCAAATATTTTTTTATTTTAATAAAATAGAATTTCTAAACAAAATGAAGCATTTTATTTAAATATTGTTTTGTCATTTAATTTAGGGAATACTTTTAGCAGTATTTTCCTGTCCCTTAATATGTTGGTCTTATATCCCCCAAAATCTTTCTTTTAGTTTTTACTTTACACTAATTCTATCAAATATTACAAAAGACTTTTTGAGTCAACGTTTTTTGTTATAAAAAAATTAAAAAATTCTAAACATGCGCCTCCATTCATCAGAATAAGTCATAGTTGTTGTTGTTTTCTTAATAGGTGTTTGGGATTCTTAAAGCACCCTTTAAGGAGAAAGCAGGAGAAGGCTCAATGTTGAGACTTGAAGATCTGGGGGATCAAAGATACGCCCCCTATAAGTACATGCTGAGGCTGTGCTACCGTGTGCTGAGACATTCGCAGCAGGACTACCGGAAAAATCAGGTTCAAGGATGGCCCTTCTTTTTATCTTTTTAACATCTAAAGTATGGACGAAGTTGTTTGATTACACTTCCAAGACATATAAATTAGGAATGGGAAATTCTGCTTTGCAATGAAATGCTTTCTCTTGGTCATTTGTGTGTGTTCCAAAATGTTTCTTTTATAATTGAAATATCTTAAAACACACAAAAATGACCTGTAAATGTATTTGAAATGACGTATGTATTTATTATTCCTTGTAAAATTAGAATTGTTGGGGGAAGATGTCTGAGTTCACATGTGTGCATGGTATTAGCTCCTGATGGGCAGGAGGCATGCTGGATATATTATGTAAAGAGGAATGAGACATTTCTTGGCATTTCCAGAAGCACGTGACATACCCTATCATGTGTAGGCTAAAGAGTTCATTGTCTGGTGGAAAAAATATGATGTGCATCTGAAATGTAAGGCAGAGTCATGGAGTGGGTAGGGGAGATAAGACAGTATTGTGGGAATTCAGGAGAGAGAGGAGCTCAGCTCACGTAACCCAGGAAGGGTGCTTGGAGAAGGAAATATTTGAATACAATAAGAATCATTGAAAAAAAAGAAGAATCATTTCAGAAATTGTATGGGAACTGGCATTTTAGTGAACAGAGATTTCTGAAAAGAGAATAATGGATCCTAGAAGGGCAGTTTCATCAAGATACACCTAACCATGGAGGGCAGGAAACCCAGGTGTATCCAGGGATATAGCTTAAAGTTGCCAACTCATGTAGAATTTCATCTCATTTTTGTCTTAAAATATAATATAACATGCAGTGGGCTCAGTAATATACATCTGCTTAATACAAAATTGTTTTCAATTAGTTATCATTTGGTAATTTAGTGTCCTATGTTTCTCTTAGACAGTTGGAGAGATGAGTGCATAGTCAGGAAACTTCGGTGATGAGTTTAGTCCATGCAGAAGGATGGTGTGGGAGTGGGCTGGAAAGGCATTGGGTTGAGCTGTGGAGGGCTGAGTATGTCTGACCTGGAGGCTGGGTGCTATTTGGGAATCACTTCAGTTCAGTTCAGTCTCTCAGTCGTGTCTGAGTCTTTGCAACCCCACAGACTGCAGCACACCAGGCCTCCCTGTCCATCACCAACTCCCAGAGTTTGCTCAAACTCATGTTCATCGAGTCGGTGATGCCATCCAACTGTCTCATTCTCTGTAGTCCCCTTCTCCTTTCACCTTCAGTCTTTCCCAGCATCAGGGTCTTTTCAAATGAGTCAGTTCTTCACATCAGGTGGCCAAAGTATTGGAGTTTCAGCTTCAACATCAGTCCTTCCAATGAATATTCAGGACTGATTTCCTTTAGGATGGACTGGTTGGATCTCCTTGAAGTCCAAGGGACTCTCAAGAATCTTCTCCAATACTACAGTTCAAAAGCATCAATTCTTTGGTGCTCAGCAAAATAATCTCTGGTTTTTAATATGCTGTTTAGGTTGTTCATAACTTTTCTTCCAAGGAGTAAGCATCTTTTAATTTCATGGCTGCAGTCACCATCTGCAGTGATTTTAGAGCCCCCCAAAATAAAATCTGTCACTGTTTGCACTGTTTCCCATCTATCTGCCATGAAGTGATGGGAAAAGATGCCATGATCTTAGTTTTCTGAATGTTGAACTTTAAGACAACTTTTTCACTCTCCTCTTTCACTTTCATCAAAAGGTTCTTTAGTTTTTTTTTCACTTCCTGCCATAATGGTGGTGTCATCTGCGTATCTGAGGTTATTGACATTTCTCCCTATAATCTTGATTCCAGCTTGTGCTTCTTCCAGCCCAGAATTTCTCATGATGTACTCTGCATGTAAGTTAAATAAGCAGGTGACAATATACAGCCTTGACGTATTCCTTTCCTGATTCGGAACCAGTCTGTTTTTCCATGTCCAGTTCTAACTCTTGCTTCTTGACCTGCATACAGATTTCTCAAGGAGTAGGTCTGGTGGTCTGGTATTCCCATCTCTTGAAGAATTTTCCACAGTTTGTTGTGATCCATACAGTCAAAGGCTTTGGCATAGTCAATAAAGCAGAAGTAGATGTTTTCTTTCTGGAACTCTCTTGCTTTTTCTGTGATCCAGCGGATGTTAGCAATTTGATCTCTGGTTGCTCTGCCTTTTCTAAATCCAGCTTAAACATCTGGAAGTTCACAGTTCACATACTGTTTGAAGCCTGGCTTGGAGAATTTTGAGCATTACTTTGCCAGTGTGTGAGATGAGTACAATTGTACAGTAGTTTGAGCATTCTTTGACATTGCCTTTGTTTGGGATTGGAATGAAAACTGATCTTTTCCAGTCCTGTGGCCACTGCTGAGTTTTCCAAATCTGCTGACATATTGAGTGCATCATATTTTAGGATTTGAAATAGCTCCACTGAAATTCCATCACCTCCACTTTGTTCGTAGTGATGCTTCCTAAGACCCACTTGACTTCACATTCCAGGATGTCTGGTTCTAGGTGAGTGATCACACCATCGTGTTTATCTGGATCATGAAGATCTTTTTTTGTATAGTTCTTCTGTGTATTCTTGCCACCTCTTCTTAATATCTTCTGCTTCTGTTAGGTCCATACTATTTCTGTCCTTTATTGTGCCCATCTTTGTATGAAATTTTCCCTTGGTATCAGTAAGTTTTACTGAAAGCAAGAACATATTCTAGTCAGTAAGTTTTCCCAGCATAGAAAACATCCCCAAGGAGAATCCCCAAGAAATTGAAGTGAGCACTTTGGACTGTGGAGAAGGTTAAGCTTACCAGTTGTGAGATGTGGCTTGGAATAGAGAGGCCGGCTTGTGGGAAGGAGAAGCAGCAGATGGAATCATACTTGGGGGAAACTCCCCCGTGGCTCTCTCTTGCTCTGAGAATGGACCTTTCTGTTTTCACATGGCTTTCCAGGGCCTCACCTCACATGTCAGCTCTTGTTTTCTCCTCACTGACGACTTTCCTGCTGCAACGGGCACTCTGTGTTTACAGAACTCAGAAGACTGGGTTCCACCACCACGGAACCTTCCACTTGCTACTCCCATTGCTTCAATGACTTCTCCCCCCATGATTGCCTCGTTAAAAAAAAAAAAAATCATTTCATCATTTTCATCATTTCTATCCCAGGTCAAATGTCACCTCTTCAGCACCTACCGCATCTAAATTTGTCAGCTTTTCCCATCCTTCTGCTTGTTTCATTTCACTTATCAATACCTAAAGTGATCCTGTTTGTTAGCTCAATGACTGCCGTTTGTCACTAGGACATGAGCTCCATGGGAGCTTGTCTGTCTTATTTACTGCCATACCCTTACCTCTCAATTCTGTAACATGTGTTTGCTAAAAACAAGTACATCCTCTTACATAACCATACTATAGAGCTGGAATGGCCTTCCAGAAATATCTGTTGGATGAATCGGTCTGAGCAATAAAAGATGTGTATAAGAGACAGAGATTCTAGTGTAAAGTGATTCAGTTATATATAAATATACATATTCTTTTTCATTATGGCTTATTATAGAATGTTGAATATAGTTCCCTGTGCTATACAGTAGGACCTTGTTGTTTATCTGTTTTATATATGGTAGTTTTTATCTGCTAATCTCAAACTCTTAATTTATTCTTCCCCTACTCTGTGCCTGCTTTTGTAACCATAACTTTGTTTTCCATGTCTGTGTTTCTGTTAAATGTTAAAACATTATAAATAAATTGATTTGTGTCATATTTTAGATTCCACATACAAATGATATCATATGGTATTTAGGGTCATTTTCATTTCTGTAATTATGCCAAAATCCTGGGTTATGACTTTTAGTGAGTGTTTGAAGAGGGCCATCTGTTATACTGGTGAGATACTTAGTTATCATGTCATAAAAAAATTGTGATTTTAACTAGGTTTATTTTTGTTTTTCTAATTTGTAAGTGTAAGCACCATATTAAAAATTACTTCTAGACATGTAATTTTCTGTTATAATTAAAATGAGGTCTATATTAATATATTTGCAATTCCTTCTTCAAAAATCCAATTTATTGAAGAATTACTTGCTTTTCTTTTGACAATAATTTTTAGTGTGTCTTCTTTTATGAATAAATTAATCATTGTTGCTGACCCTAATAGAACCTGTTATTTCTAAGCTGTTTGGCAGTGCATTCTGATGGTCCTTCTCCTTTGCAGGAATACATTGCTAAGAATTTCTGTGTCATGCAGTCCCAGATCGGCTATGATATTTTGGCAGAAGATACCATCACAGCTTTGTTGCACAACAACAGAAAACTACTCGAGAAACACATTACAGCAAAAGAAATAGAAACATTTGTTAGTTTACTCAGGAGAAATCGAGAGCCAAGGTTAGAAGTAGCTCATGCAGTGTTTTCTTGTGGGGATTATGGCTTATTGCTTTATTTTCAGAACTTTTCAGAACTTTTGTAAAGTTAGAATTCTTTCATGAACTAAACAATGTTGGACTTATTGCTATGATAATTATGTATCATCGTGAGTTATTATCTCATAGGAGATCAAAACCCTTTATAGATAATGTATTTAAATGTGGTTGATTTTCACTGTGATAACTTGTGTTTTTATAGTTCTCCATAGTTTTTCAGAATATGTTCATATATATATTAATACATTGTTTCATTTAAATCCTTGCACACTCTCCTGAAGTACACGCATCATAAAATATTATCCACATATTAGAGATGCGAAAATAGAAGCCTACAAACCAACTAGAAAGAGAAGTTAGGGTTTCTGACTCCATGGCAGGTCGCCTTTCTCTTATACCATGCTGCCTTATCTGGGAGAAATGATTGCAGAGAAGTCAAGCAGATTGACAAACTCCTCTTAATTACATGGCAAATAAGAGTTAGAAGATAGAATTAGGCCTCTGACTTGACCAGACCGAATTCATGTGCTGTCCGGCTGTTTTTCTGAGTACAGCGTTAACTTTGATCTGGCTTTGTTTTGATACTGTAAATATAACGAGTCACAGTGCTGTGGGATGAATATCAGCAAATAAGTAGAAGCAAGCTTATATCATTTTTGGAAACAAGATTTGTACTAAATACGAATAATTGGACGTTTAATTTGTTTCTAATAATGCAGTAGATAAGCAACACAGTGTCTCTAATGATGCAGTAGATAAGCAATACATTAGAATACTGTTGCATGGAAATAATATTAAAAATATATCTAGACAGTTTCATTATATCCCAAAGTGTATTTTGGGTGATGATTTTATAAGATGCTTTTTGCTAATGTTCAATTTAATTTTTTTTTCTCTTGTCAGATTTTTGGATTATTTATCAGATCTGTGTGTGTCTAATACTACTGCGATACCCGTGACTCAAGAACTCATCTGCAAATTTATGTTGAGCCCAGGCAATGCAGACATTCTCATTCAAACCAAGTAAGCCCAAATGATGGAGGCATCCTTTTATGTTATTTGTAAGCAGGACAGTTCCTTGTCTTGTTTCTGGATGAACTTTTTCATAGGTTTTTGTGTGTGTTATTTATTTCAAGACTGGTCTCAATGCAAGGAGATAACCCCATGGAGAGTGCCATCCTTTCAGATGACATTGATGAGGAAGAAGTCTGGCTCTACTGGATTGACAGTAACAAGGAACCTCACGGCAAAGCTATCAGGCACCTTGCCCAGGAGGCAAAGGAGGGCACTAAGGCTGATTTGGAAGTCCTTACCTATTACAGGTTAAGTATCATAGAGAACCGTAATTCTCAGTCTCACATATTGAGAGGTGATTCTCAGAAACCTGTAAATCTGTGAAGTCAGATGTCTGTGAAGAAGTTTAAGTTATATCAGAACTAGGGTAGCTGAAATACTTAGTATTATTTAAAATATTCACAACAAATGCAAACATCTGTGTTTTCCACATGTATCACTTGCTATTTTCTCATTTTCTGCTAGTTTGGAACTGTTGTGCAGCAAAGGAGTTTTTCCTCTTGATTGGTGTGGGTGCAGATAATCGAGTTGAGAAGGAGATAGAACTGGGGCCAGGGAAGCTGATTTGGTTGTAGAGGTGGCCTCAGAGAAGGTTAGCCAGTAATTATGTATATGTTGCTCATGGTCATGTAGAGATCTAGGACTTTGGACAAACTGGTGTCTATAGTTGTGAAAGTTCAGTGGTGGCATATAGTAGTTGAAGTTTCAGTGGTGGTTGATGTAGTCAGTATAGTGAGACCTAGAACCGAGTTGGTGTTTTTTGAGTCTAAGGCATGGAAACCCAAAGCAGAAACCAAGACTGGGCCTAAATCACAAAAATCTGAGAAAGACAAGAGAATTCCTTGTGTTCCCTGATTTCTACAGCTACAAAATCAAAGGCTACTTTCTGTATCTTGGAGGCTGATGAATCAAAGTGTACTGATGCCATTTGGACTGGTCACTTGAATAATCATTGATCATTTGGGAACTGAGTAAGTCTACACTTGGAATGTAGTCATGAGAGCCTGGAACTGAGTGAGCCTGGGCAAGGCAGAGAGAGATGGTTTCACGAGAGCTGTTATCCATAGCCTTTGGGCTTAGTGTATTTGTAATCTGAGGAAACCAAGAACCTAGAGCCTGATGGCAGTCTCCACCAGAAACTTGTTGCTAGAACAAGTGAGAGAAATTGCAACTGAGTGGGCATAGAAGTGACCTCATCTACGTGCCATTCAATCACTAACCCACTACCACAATGTCCAGTATCACATACACTTGGAAATATTAGAAACATAAAAGTAGATGCGGATTGATACTAATACTTAGACTTTATCTGGATAAGACAAATAATGTAATACATTTACTATTTTTAAGGTACCAGCTAAATCTCTTTGCAAGGATGTGCTTGGATCGCCAGTATCTGGCCATAAACCAGATTTCTACACAGCTCTCTGTTGATTTGATCCTGCGATGTGTGTCAGATGAGAGCCTGCCTTTTGACCTCCGAGCATCTTTTTGTCGCCTCATGCTCCACATGCATGTTGACCGGGATCCCCAGGAGTCCGTGGTGCCTGTTCGCTATGCCCGGCTCTGGACAGAAATCCCCACAAAGATCACAATTCATGAGTATGTTTGGGAGCATTTCTTGATGACTTTAAATTCAGCTGATGAACTCAAAATCAAATGTCTTCAATTTCTTAAAAAATTTATTTTATTGAAGTATGATAGGGGAGCCTGGTGGGCTGCCGTCTATGGGATCCCACAGAGTTGGACACGACTAAAGTGACTTAGCAGCAGCAGCAACAGCAGCATGATGGTTAATTTACAATGTTATATTAATTTCTACTATACAGAAAAGTGATTCACTTATATACACACATATATATATTCTTTTTCATATTCTTTTCTATATGATTTGTCACAGGATATTGGATATCGTTCCCTGTACTATACAGTAGGATCTAGTTTTTTATCCATTCTATATATAATAGTTTGCATCTGTTAATCCTAAACTCCTAATCCATCCCTCTCCCAAATGTCTTCAATTTTGAAATGGAATATAAGGAAAAGCATTTCTGTGTTCAAATTTGGCTTCTTTAACCTTCCAAATGCAAATGAGATACTCTTTTTGGAAAGTAAAATGACAGCTTTTGATAATAGAAATGTTATTCTGGAAACCAGTAATCAGGAAATGTATTAATAATAGGAGCAAAATTTGTTAAGTATTTAATATTATGGTAGACTTTGATTTAAGTGCTTTACATGTAGTAACTCATTTCAAAACAGGCCCATTTTACAGATGAGGACACAGCATCTAGAAAGGTTGATTAATTTACCCAAACTTAGAAGTCAGGAGGTTAAAGTATATATATTTTCCAATTTAAATGACTGCAATCAGTTTAACTTCCCTTAAATTCTTTCTGTGTTCCCAGATATGATTCCATAACAGACTCTTCCAGAAATGATATGAAGAGGAAATTTGCACTGACAATGGAATTTGTTGAAGAATACTTGAAAGAAGTTGTAAATCAGCCTTTTCCTTTTGGAGATAAAGAAAAAAACAAACTGACATTTGAGGTAATTTCTTTTAAACAATTTATCTGTGAAGTTATTCACTTTACACTGTCTAAAATTAGGTACATTGAACATCAAAGATTTTTTTCCCTCTAATATTTAGGATGTTTTGATAATTCGATAGTTAAATTCCTGAAGGTATGATTCCCTCTGCCATTGATTAAAAGATTTGATACTTTAATTATACCTGATATACAAAGTATTTTATTTGTAATTATGTTTTATTCTCTTTTCTTTGATTTTTTATTTGTGTAAACTTTATTGCCTTTAATGGACAGAAAGTTTTGCATATTTATAATATATTTTGCATACATTAAAAAAATCTCCATTAAAATGATGTTTTGAGTAGATAGTGACAAAACTAGAGAGAAGATGCCGTTACCTGATACCTGGGGTATTAGGTACCTACTACTGATGTGTAACAGATTACCTGCTAACCTAGCAGCCCAAAGCAGCAAGCATGATTATCTCATGTTTCTGTGGGTCAGAAACCTGGTGGTTCTGGATCCGGGTCCCTCATGTAAATCAAGCTGTTGATTGGGGTTCCCGTCATCCGGGGTCAGATGATCTGCTTCTGAGTTCGCTTGTGTGGTTGTGCTTCCTTGCTGGCTATTGTCTAGACACCTCATGCTTCTTGGCCTGTGGTCCTTTCCATCGGCTGCCTCAGTGTCCTCACAGCCTGGTGCCCAGCTATTGGGGTTCCCGTCATCCGGGATCAGATGATCTGCTTCTGAGTTCGCTTGTGTGGTTGTGCTTCCTTGCTGGCTATTGTCTAGACACCTCATGCTTCTTGGCCTGTGGTCCTTTCCATCGGCTGCCTCAGTGTCCTCACAGCCTGGTGCCCAGCTTGCCCGGGGGTCACTATCTGAAAGAGAGAAAGGGGCCAAGATGGAAGTTGCAGTCTTCTATAACCTGAGCTTAGAAGTGTCTTGTCATCATTCTGCTGTATTTTGTTGGTGATACCGACTAAGCCTGGGGCAATGTGGAAGGAGACCCTACGTTGGGGACCATCTTGGAAGCTGGCTGTCATGCCTAGTATGTACTATAGCATCCAGAAGACCGCAAAGTGGCATAAGGAACGTGTATTTCTAGACAAATTTCATGGATAATATTTAGTTGTTAAAGTAATTCATTAATGTGACTGTTTATTAAGTGATATCCTACTGACTAAATAACTAAATATTTAAGCAAGAGGTCAATCATTCTAATGTAAACCTCATTTAACCACCCTGATACATCTAAAATCTGTCTTCTTGCTTCCCCTGCGGACTGTTCACCAGATACCTCATATTCCTGTCACATGGGCCTGTGATGGGGTTGATGAATTGGTCTTATTTGGATTTAATTCTAAACTTGATTAAATCAGAGGTCAGTGGTTACTTTTGCAGGTATTAAATTCCTAGGTATTAATGAATTAGAAGAGGACTGCTGAAGGATATATTTCCTGTTGATTAGATAGAATTCTTTTTAAAATTTTTGAAGTATAGTTGGTTTACAATATTATATGAATTTCAGGTAAATAACAGAATATTTTTGTAGATTATACTCCACTGAAAGTTATTACAAAATAATGGCCATATTTCCCTGTGCTGTAAAGTATATCACTTTTGCTTATGTATTTTATACATAATGTCTTGTACCTCTCAGTTTCCTATACCCGTATTGCTCCTCCCCACTTCCCTCTGCCCACTGGTAATCACTATTTGTTCTCCATATTTAGGCGGGGTTCTTTAAAATCTATCTTTCTATTAAATGAGACCAGCTAAAAAAAAAAAAAAAGAATTAGACATAATTATACATGTCTGCACAAACTTAGATAATAAAAATTCAGTGCTTATTTTTGTACCTAATGTTTTTCTTTTCTTTTCTACCCTTTTTCTTCTTTTTCTAAATTAGGTGGTTCACTTGGCTCGGAATCTTATATACTTTGGATTTTACAGTTTCAGTGAATTGTTAAGGCTAACAAGGACTCTTCTGGCTATCTTAGATATTGTCCAGGCCCCCATATCATCGTATTTTGAAAGATTAAGCAAATATCAAGATGGAGGTAAGAACTTTGGAGAAAATGTTATAATCTTTTTGGCATCACTTTGAGGTGAGATAAAGAACAAATCTGTCGAGTGGTTGTGAACATGTACCTGGTAATATATGTGTGCAAGTGGACCTTCATCCTGTCATAGGACTGAATGCCAGGAGGCTAGACGTGCTAACAGGCTTCTCTTTTTAATGAAAAATTTTAAAAGACAACTTCATAAGATCAAGGAATTCCATCATGCTATGGTCAGTTCACTAGTGAAAATATTACGTGTTAAAAAATAAACACTTGAGGCTTCACTGGTGGTCCAGAGGCTAAGACTCCATGTTCCCTGCAAGGGGCCCAGATTTGATCCCTGGTTAGGGAACTAGATCCTGTATGCTGCCACTAAGAGTTTGCATGCCACAGCTGGAGGAACCCCCTACTGCAACAAAGACCGAAGATCCCGCGAGCTGCCACTAAGAGCCGGTGCAGCCAGACTGAAAAAAAAAATTAATATTGAGATCTTCCTGGTGTGTGTCACATGCTGGCTACCCTTCATAGCAGGGCAATAGAAGAATGCAGAGGATGGGTGCAGGCAGGGTCACACTAAAGGGGCAGTGGGTGCAAAGCCATTGCAGAGGCAGTACGGTACAGTGGGCGAGAGCGCGTGTGCTTTGAGTCAGAGTGCCTGTGCTCCCATTCGGGATGGACCGCTTTTCATTAACTTAGGCAAGGTACCTCTCCTCTCTAAGAGTTTCTTTTCTATTTGAGTTACGGTGATAAGGTCAGTTTTCATTCCAATCCCAAAGAAAGGCAGTGCCAAATAATGCTCAAACTACTGCACAATTGCACTCATCTCACACACTAGTAAAGTAATGCTTAAAATTCTCCAAGCTAGGCTTCAGAAACACGTGAACTATGAACTTCCAGATGTTCAAGCTGGTTTTAGAAAAGGCAGAGGAACCAGAGATCAAATTGCCAACATCCGCTGGATCATGGAAAAAGCAAGAGAGTTCCAGAAAAACATCTATTTCTGCTTTATTGACTATGCCAAAGCATTTGACTGTGTAGATCACAGTGAACGGTGGAAAATTCTGAAAGAGATGGGCATACGAGACCACCTGACCTGTCTCTTGAGAAACCTATATGCAGGTCAGGAAGCAAGAGTTAGAACTGGACATGGAACAACAGACTGGTTCCAAATAGGAAAAGGTGTACATCAAGGCTGTATATTGTCACCCTGCTTATTTAACTTATATGCAGAGTACATCATGAGAAATGCTGGGCTGGAGGAAGCACAGGCTGGAATCAAGATTGCTGGGAGAAATATCAATAACCTCACATATGCAGATGACACCACCCTTATGGCAGAAAGTGAAGAAGAACTAAAGAACCTCTTGATGAAGGTGAAAAAGGAGAGTGAAAAAGTTGGCTTAAAGCTCAACATTCAGAAAATGAAGATCATGGCATGTGGCATCTATTCATATAGATCATGGCATCTATTTCCCATCACTTCATGGGAAATAGATAGGGAGACAGTGAAAACAGTGGCTGACTTTAGTTTTCTGGGCTCCAAAACCACTGCAGATGGTGACTGCAGCCATGAAATTAAAAGACCCTTACTCCTTGGAAGGAAAGTTATGACCAACCTAGACAGCATATTGAAAAGCAGAGACATTATTTCTTTGCCAACAAAGGTCCGTCTAGTCAAGGCTATGGTTTTTTCAGTGGTCATATATGGATGTGAGAGTTGGACTATAAGGAAAGCTGAGCTCAGAAGAATTGATGCTTTTGAACTGTGGTGTTGGAGAAGACTCTTGTGAGTCCCTTTCAAAAAAAAGGAAATCACCCTTAGAAAGAGAAGGTCTATCCTAAGGATGAAAAATTTTGAAAGAGAATCCAGAATCCAGATAGATAAGAACTCTGAATAGAGAGGAATGACCTTGAATGGACACAGGGAGCAGTTGGGGAAAACTAGAGGTGAACAGGTTAAAAGTAAGACAGAGGCGCCCTTTGGACTCTTGTTGGTGAAAGGGAAAAGAAACAAGGCGGGGAAATCTTGAATACCACAAGATAAAATAAAATTGAAGAAAATAAAACGTTCTCTACAGCCTCCCAACAAAGGCCAGCCTTTAAAGAAGCTGCATTTCATGACTCGGACAGGAGAGGGTGCCCTTGAGCTAAAGATCATGTAAATCAGCCCACGTCACCTTGTCCATGAAATGCAGAGATGTAATCAGTTGTCATCTGTATGAAAGGACTATAAGATTAATTGAAGAAAATAAAAGTTTCTCTACAGCCTCCCAACAAAGGCCAGCCTTTAAAGAAGCTGCATTTCATGACTCGGACAGGAGAGGGTGCCCTTGAGCTAAAGATCATGTAAATCAGCCCACGTCACCTTGTCCATGAAATGCAGAGATGTAATCAGTTGTCATCTGTATGAAAGGACTATAAGATCAAAACAGAATGGAAAATCACAACATTTCAGTTGATGGAAATTTCTCTCTGAACATCAACCGTGAAAGAGAAGAGAATTCCAACACGATACTCTCAACTGAATTAAATACCTTCAAATATGAAAACATAAACATATGATAAACACCTTGAATCATAAATCCAAGAACTAAGGTTAGAAACGGACAAAAAAAAAAAAAAAGCCCAGTAAGAAATGTAATGAAAGTTGATTGGACTCAGAAAAGAGAAAGACTTTATTATTATTATTGGAAATAACAGACTGAATTATACAATATCAACGGGAGAATAGATTTGATTGGAAGTGTAGGAAGCACCACTGAAGAAAGGCAGAACGGTAATGAGAATGTTGCTGCTGCTGCTAAGTCGCTTCAGTCGTGTCCGACTCTGTGAGATCCCATAGACAGCAGCCCACCAGGCTCCCCTGTCCCTGGGATTCTCCAGGCAAGAACACTGGAGTGGGTTGCCATTTCCTTCTCCAATGCATGTAAGTGAAAAGTGAAAGTGAAGTTGCTCAGTCGTGTCCGACTCCCAGCGACCCCATGGACTGCAGCCTACCAGGCTTCTCCGTCCATGGGATTTTCCAGGCACGAGTACTGGAGTGGGGTGCCATTGCCTTCTCTGAATGAGAATGTTAAGTAGGTAAAAAAGAACAAGTAAAAAAGTCAGTGAGAAAATTGTTGAAATGGAAGAAAGCAAAGAGGAGCCATCATATGAATAATTGGAGTCCTTGTAAAAGAAAAATGAAACAATGGAACAGACCTGAGAGTTAAAATTCCAATCCAAGAAAACATTCTGTAACTAAAAGAAAACTTGAATTATGCATGTGGGGTTGTACAGAATGGTAATCTCCAAAACTTATGACAGAGTAAACTATTATATAAACTATTACATGTAGTATACATTCAGAGAAAGTGATGGTGGGGGCAAGGAAGCAGTATGAAAGCAAATGGAGAAATAAAAGAAAGTAGAGATGCTTCCTGGTGTGATGTTTTTTACAATATCCAGTTTACTTTACACCAGACCATCCTTTAAAAACTTAAAAATTGACTTGGACTTTTGTTCTCAGTGCTGATAATCTGTTTTCAGAGTTTAATCCTAAAGAGAAGTATTTGAATCCCCTGGAAAATTGGTAGTATCTGGTATGTATTCTCCACTGTTTTATGCATGTCTGCCCTCTGAGAGACATTTTTTTACTCTTTCCAATATTTTATAATTCTCATATTTTCTCACGGGCTCCATTCACCTCTGGATACCTTAATCATTTTATCAACTATATGAGAACCAATAATTAAATTGCTCAGTAAATTCTCACTGAATAATTATTACTGAGCAACTGTTGTCTACCAGACACTATTCTAGTCACTGGGAAAAATGATGAACAGGATGCAGTCCCTAGCCTAGACAGAACAGACAATAAATAGGCATAATCCCACCCCTCTCCCTACAGGGGGAGATAGTCAGATCATAAGTGAATATACACTGCTGTACTGAATAATACTATGGACAAAAATCAACTAGGACAATATGGAGTATGACGGAGAGGGGACAGGCAGTTACTTTTAGCTAAAATGGATTTTTTAAAAATTGAAGTAGAGTTGATTAACAATGTTGTGTTAGTTTTTTGTATACAGCAAAGTTAGTTATACATACAGATATATTGTTTTCTTTCAGATTCTTCTCTCTCACAGATTATTACAAAATAATTGAGTATAGTTTCCTATGCTCTACGGTAGGTCCTTGTTGTTTATCTGGTTTATGTATGGTAGTATGTATATGTTAATTCCAAACTCCTAATTTATTCCTCACCCTATTCACCTTTGGTAGACATGTTTGTTTTTTACGTTTGTGGGTCTATTTATGTTCTGTATATGAGTTTATTTGTATCTTTTTTTAGATTCCACACATAAGTGAGATCCTATGGTATGTCTTTCTCTGCCTCACTTATTTCACTTGCTATGATAATCTCTGGGTCCATCCACATTGTTCCATATGGCATTATTTCATTCTCTTTCTGGCTGCGTAATAATTCATTGTACACATCTACCACATCTTCTTTATCCATCCATCTGTTGATGGACATTTAGATTGTTTCCATGTCTTGGCTATTGTAAATAGTGCTGCTGTGAAATTAGGGTGCATTTATCTGTTAAAATTATAGTTTTCTCCAGATATACACCCAGGAGTGGGATTGCAGGATCGTATAATAGCTCTGTTTTCAGTTTTTAAAGGAACTTCCATAGTGTTTTCCATAGTGGCTGTACAATTTCCATTCCTACCAACACTGTAGCGGGTTCCCCTTTCTCAACATCCTCTCCAGTATTTATTATTTGTAAACTTCTTGATGGTGGCCATTCTGACCTGTGTGAGGTGGCACCTCATTGTAGTTTGGGTCTGCGCTTCTAGCTAGTGAATTGAACTAGCTCTCAGACATTTGAGCGGAGACCTACATGCATCAAGAAAGAAAGCCCTGAGGCAGAATGAGCTTGACATATGTGCATATCAAGCAGGAAGGCCATTTTGGCTGAAGTAAAGTGAGGGAAGGGCCAACATAGGATAAGAGGTTGGAGAAGCTCAGATTGTAGAGATTATTACACCCTCAAATTGGAATTGTGTTCTGAGTTTGATGAGCAACTTCAGAGGATTTTAAGAAGGGAACAATATGATTTTATAACTTTGGCTGCTGAATGGACAGTCGTGAACATCTGTGTGGACATAAATGTTGGAAAGATTATAGAAAGGAGACTATTCCAGGATTGGGTGATGGTGATGGACTAGGACAGAGTGGTTGGAGGTAGAGAAGTGGATGATATTAGAGTGATGCAGTCCTGACTGATAGGACTTGATGAGAATGGGGAAGAAGGAAGAGAATCAAAGATTATTCCAGGGGTTTGAAAGCAGCTGAGTAAATGTGGTACTGTTTATTGAGATAAGGAAGAATAGCAGGTCAGTGAGATTGTAGGGATAATCAGGAATTCTTGTTTGGGCACCTCAGGTCTGAAATGACTATTGTGAATCTCCTGGCGATGTTATAGTTGGATATGTGAATTAACTTAGGGTGTAGTCATGGTAGGAAATAGGAATGTGAGAATCAGTGCACGAGACATTCAGAATATCAGATTGAATAGAATCACCTAAGGAGTGACTGTTGATTGGAAGAAATGTTGTCCAAAGATTGAATCATGGATGTGCCAACATTGAACAATGAGATAGCAGAGGAGCTAGCAAAAGAGACTGGACAGAGTGCCAGCAAGTAAAGAGGAAGACCAGGAGAATACAGTGTCTCAGAAGCCAAAAAAAAAGTAATTTTAATTGTTTGTTGGCTTATATAATGTGCTTCCTAGATAGCACCTGTTCATTGAGTAGTTTATGTGCTGAGTGGTTTTATGGGATTACCTTTCATGTAATGTGACTTGGGCTTAACCTTGTGTTATTCCATTAATGAAATATAAAACACCATAATTCTATTGTAGTATAAAAAAGTGATTCATGATAGTTTTTATCAGCCAATTATAGTTTTCTAAGAAACTTTTTGTTGTGTTGGTAAGAAATACTGATATGTGTTCTACATGAACTGAGAATCAGAGGTCTTACTTTTGAGACTGGTGTGGTGTGTAGAATGGTGTCTCTTCATTAGGGAAACACATTTTCTTAATTTGTGGTAAGGGTTTGTGCATTTTGCCTAGATTTTTGGAATCTGAAGCAATGTGTTTATCCCCCTATTTAGTAGTAAGTATTCTAGAAATCTGTTATTCTAGTTCTTGGTGTATTAAAATCAATTTGAATTTAAGGATGATAGTTTGATTTCTTCTCTTGATATTTGCAAATTAGAAGGTAAATTATTTCTTTTATGCATTCCTATTATTGGATACATAATTTAAGCTGTAGGAAAATATAGTCTGTTGTTAAGCTTCTTTTGATAATAATGACAATTTTACTTACTACACACAATACCTCTGAGAGAATTTATTATGATTAGCTTTCTTCATTTCTCTCAACTCAAAAAGTCCTTCTCGGGGAATTATTTCTGCTTTTAGTAACATTAACTGTTTATTTAATAGCATTATCTTGATACGTATGGAAGGACAGTGCTTTCATAGTGTGCTGTGCTCGGTCACTTCAGTTGTGTCTGACTCTTTGCGACCTCATGCACTGTAGCCCATCAGGTTCCTCTGTCCATGGAATTTAATGAGCAAGAATACTGGAGTGTGTTGTCATTTCCTCCTCTAGGGGATCTTCCTGACTCAGGGATCGAACCCACGTCTCCTAGTTCCCCTGCATTGGCAGATGAGTTCTTTACCACTAGTGCCACCTTATTTAGATCTCTCTGGAGCTTATCTATATTTGTAAGACAAAAAAAGATACTATACTTTTGTCAATATTGCCTTGAGAAAAAGTGCATATGTGGCTTTCATTTACAGTACATAAAAAAAGAATGTACCTCACAGAAATACATCGTTTGTTCATGAATGTTGCCAATATGCAAATATAATGAAATTGTGCCTGGAGTCCACAGTTTTGTAAAAGAAAAAATTTTTTTAAGTACCAATATAGGAAAGCATATTCAGGGAGATTAATTAACTTGCCTAAGATTCATTAGTAAGTTAGTAGCATTGCTAAGAATTAAAGTGCAAGAAATTAGTCTTCTTATCCTTTGCACTGCTCCATTATTTATTAGTCCAATGAGCTAATACTTTAGAAGGATTCTTATTGAGGTTAGAATTGTGTTCCATAATTTTTTTTAAGTTAGCATTTCTGTAGGGACTTAGTCTTATAGATATTCTTTAAGTTAAGTAAACAAAATAGAGGTTAAAAGTAATTTTTAAAATAAAAATAATAAAATCAGGACAAAGCAACATCGTGTGCTTCTAGATGTGATGTCCTGAGAAGGGCACAGCATTGCCTATTTCAGATTTCTGATAAACATTCATCATCTCCATCTGATCATGAAGAAATATGAGGCAGATGCAAATGATGGGGTATTTTATAGAATAACTGGCTTGAATGTTTCAAAAATGGCAATGTTACAAAAGATGAAGGTTGAAAAACTGTTTCAGAATAAAAGAGATTAAAGAAATATGACAACTAAATAGAATATGTGGTGTTGTATCAAGAAAATTATTATCTACAGAAGACATTATGACAGTAAAATTTGAATATGGATTGTATATTAGGTTATAGTGTTGTACTAGATTTTCTCATTTTTCTAATTATACTGTACTGTGGATATGTAAGAGAATGTAGTTGTTTTTAGCAAATAGCTTAAGAATTGAGAGTTAAAAAGGCTATGATGTCTGGAACTAACTGTCAAATAGTGCAGGAAAGATTGTGTGTGTGAGAGAGAGAGAGGAGAGAAAAAAAGAGAGGATGCAAATGTGGCAGAATTTGTGAATCTGATAAATTTGATCAGAGGGTATTATGGGAGTTCTTTGTACTATTCTTGCAACTCTTTCCATAAATTTGAGAGTATTTCAAAACAGAAAAGTTAATGACTTAGATAATTAGCCAAGTAGGAAAATGACTTATTGTATGCAAGATGACACTTCAAACTTAACAGTATTATCCTGCAACTTTTCTGGGAGCTGTGTTATTATAGCTGAATTCTATTAGGCTATAAATTCCTTAAAAAGTCTTCTTAGACTCTATAAATTCTTAGCAAAAGAAGCAAGAGAGAACACATTTCTGGAATTTCCAAAGGTGGAGACAGGATTGTCAGGCCTGGGAAAAATTCCTGTGGTACAGAGTGAGACTGAGGTTGATGCCAGAGAGGAAATCCCAGATTACGGGAAGTACCTGGGAAAAAAAAGAGTTGTTATTCTAAAGGAAAAGTCAGGGAGCCGTAGCAGTGTTACCACAGTACAGTACCCGGGGTAGCACCCTCTTGTCTTTTATATTAAAATGGTTTGGATTCTGTTTTCTTAGTTTTAATTGGAAATCATTTGCAAAGCACAGTTTTTTAGAAGTAGGAGACAATTTTATAAGCACGGTGGCTAGACAAACCAGATCTTTCAAGTAAGAGATAACAGATTTCTTTTCTCATAATGTGTCTGGAAAAATTCTGTGCAATAGAAATATGTCTTTTTTTTTTTTTTTTTTAATCCTTTTGATCTACTTACCACTTAGGAATTCTGCTCCGCCGCAGTTAGGGTTATACATTCAGAGACACGTGTCTCGTCATTGTTTGGCAGGTCAGACCCAGGGGAGCGGAAGAAGAGGCGTGTCGAGAAGGTGAAGGTTTCTGGTTCCGGAGTTCCAGTCCTTGCTGGCCTCAGTGGCGCCTGTCTTAAATAGGGTGTGCGCACCGCACTCTTGTGCTTTTCTGGGAAATCCTGTAGGCTTAGATGCCAGTGACTAGTGTTCGGGGTGATGGGGTTGGCTGCCTTGTCAAGTGGCAGTTACAGACGTTTTCCTCTTCTGGGTCCCTGGTTACAGTTCAGCCCTTCTTATCGCTGGGAGTTGCTTTCTCCCTTGAGCTGGTCGGGGGTCCGAATCTAGCCCCCAGCCTGTGACAACGCACCATCACAGTGGCTTTTGGTTGGCATGCCCAGCAGCTTCGCATTTTGGTGCCGGTGGTCCATTCAGAAAATTATGGAGGCATCCTCACATGGAGACACAGGGGGCTGGCACTTCCCCGCCCTTTCCTATGGTGAGGGAGAAGACTCTCATCTTCCGAACCACCAACTAGCAACCTTTTAGCCGTTATGTACTCACTTAGGAAAAGAGATATTGTTTTCAAACAAATGTATTCACTCCCAGCAGGCTATGTTGTTCATTCAATTTGCTTTGCCTAATACCTATCATTTACTCTCAGTGATTTAAAATGCACAGGCACCATTCGGTATAATTGATCTTTTGGGTCGAAGGATTATGTCAAACAGTGCTCTTCTTTGCCATGGCCAGAAGTTGAAAGCAAATCCTTAGGCTGATAAACTGGGTATTTTCAATATGCTTGTGAAAGTACAGTTCGTTTAAAAAATTATTCCTCTCTCTTTCTGCTTGCTGAAGGATGTACAGTCCGAGGATTGGTACTGCCACAGGCATGCCTGCTTTTAGTGCACTTAGCTTTACTGAGCTTTACAGGTAGTGCATTTCTTTATAAATCGAAGGTTTGTGGAAACCCGGTCCAGCAAGTCTGCTGGAGCCATTTGCCCCACAGCACTTGTCACTTGGAGTCTCTGTGTCACGTTTTGATAGTTCTCCCAATACTTCAGACTTTTAAAATTATTAGTATTTTTGTTGTGATGATCTGTGATCTTTGATGCTCTCTTGTAATTGTTTTGAGCCACTACTAGCTGTACCCATGTAAGCTGGCCAACTTAATCAATAAATGTTGTGTGTTCTGACTGCTCCACCAACTTGCCATTCCCCATCTCTCTTCCCCTCCTTGTGCCCTCCTTTTCCCCTGAGACACATATATATTGAAATTAGGCCAAATTAACCATAAAGTGGCCTTTATGTGTTCAAGTGAATTTTAGAGTCGCACATCTCTCACTTTAAATCAAAAGCTAGAAATGATTGCGCTTAGTGAGGAAGTCATGTTGAAAAGCCGAGATAGACTGAAAACTAGACCTCTTGCACCAGTTATTCAAGTTACGAATGTAAAGGGAAAGTTCTTGAAGGAAATTAAAAGTGTTAACTTCCGTGAACACCTGAATGGTAAGCCTTATTGCTGATATGGAGAAGATTGTGTAATGGTCTGGTTAGAAGATCAGACCAGCCATAATATTTCTTTAAGCCAAATCCTAATCCAGAGCAAAGCCCCAACTCTCTCCAATTCTCTGGAGGCTAAGAGAGATGAGGAAGGTGCAGAAGAAAAGTTTAAAGCTAGACAACTCTGGTTCATAATGAAGTTTAAGGGAAGAGGCTGCCTGTATAACATAAAGTACAAGATGAAGCAGCAAATGCTAATGTAGAAGCTGCAGCAAGTTATCCGGAAGATCTAGCTCAGATAACTCATCAAAGTGGCTACACTGAACAACAGATTTTCAATGTAGGTAAAACAGCCATCTGTTGGGAGATGTTATCTTTGACTTTCATAGCTAGAGAGGAGAAGTCAATGCCTGTCTTCAGAGCTTCAAAGGACAGACTAACTCTCTTGTTGGGGGCTACTGCAGCTAGTGATTTTAAGTTGAAACCAGTGCTTTATTACCATTCTGAAAATCCTAGAATCCTTCCGAATTTTGTGATGTCTACTTTGCTTGTACTCTATAAATGCAGTAAAAAGGCCTGGATGATAGCACATCTGTTTACACCATGGTTTACTGAATATTTTAAGCCCATTGCTGTTCAGAATTAAAAAAAAGATTTCTTCCAGAATATTACTGCTCATTGACAGTGCACCTGGTCACACAAGAGCTGTGATTGGGATGTACAACCAGATTAATGTTGTTTTCATGCTGGTAACACAACATCCATTCTGCAGCCCATGGATCAGAGAATAATTTTGACTTCCAAGTCTTATTATTTAAGAAATACATTTTATAAGACTATAGCTGCCTTAGATAGTGATTCTCCTGGTGCATCTGGGCAAAGTAAAATGAAAATCTTCTGGAAAGACTTCTCATTCTAGATTTCGTTAAGAACATTTGTGATTCATGAGAAGAGGTCAAAAAACAGGAGTTTGGAAGAAGTTGATTCCAGCCCTCAGAAATGACTTTTGGGGGTTCACAACTTCAGTGGAGAAAGTCACTGCAGATGTGGTATAAGTAACAAGAGAACTGGAAATGAAAATGGCATCTGATGATGTCACCAAATTGCTATAATCTCACATTAAAATTTGAACAATCGAGGAGGTATTTGTTATGAGCAAAGAAAGTGGTTTCCTGAGATGGAATCCGCCTCTGGTGAAGATGCTGTGAAGATTGTTGGCATGACAAGATAAGATTTAGAATATTACATGAACTGAGTTGGTAAAGCAGTGGCAGGGTGTGAGAGGACTGAACCCAACTTTGAAAGAAGTTCTCCTGTGGTTAAAATGCTATCAAACAACTACAGAGAAATTGTTCATGAAAAGAAGTCAATTGATCCAGCAAACTTTGTTGTCTTATTTTAAGAAATTACCACAGCCACCCCAACTTTTAGCAATTCTGATCACTCAGCAGCCATCAACATCTCATTGTGACAAGACTCTCCACCAGTACAAACATTACAACTTGCTGAAGGCTCAGGTGACAGCAGTTTTTAGCAATAAAGTATTTTTAAATGAAGCTAAGTATGTTGTGTTTTTAGACATAGTGCTACTGTACACTGACTAGACTAAACCATGGTGGAAACATAACTTTTACATGCAGTAGGAAACCAAAGAGATTTCCTATGACTCACCTTTATTGCACTGTATGATTTATGGTGGAGGTCTGGAATGGAACCTGCAACATCTCTGAGGTCTGCCTGTACTGATGTGATTAATTAAGATCACTTATTACAGGTGGTTGGGTATAGACTGTTCTACTCGAGAGTCATTTAAATAGTTGGGACAAATGTTTTCCTATGACTCACCTTTATTGCACTGTATGATTTATGGTGGAGGTCTGGAATGGAACCTGCAACATCTCTGAGGTCTGCCTGTACTGATGTGATTAATTAAGATCACTTATTACAGGTGGTTGGGTATATACTGTTCTACTCGAGAGTCATTTAAATAGTTGGGACAAATGTGAATCCTACTTACACGTACTTCTAAGAGCGACATAGCATGTTAACTTGGAAAATTCTATAATCTGTTCAAATAGAACTTCACACAGTCTGGAAATGGTTTAGGTCTAATTTATTATTTGGTTATCCTGTTAATATCCTTTAATTTGTCTGTTGTTTGAATGGAACTAGGATTCAAATTTAAACCTCCAAAATGAAGCAATAAAGTCTAACCACTGAGTAAACGTTGGGCCCATTTGGGTATCCAGGCCACCACTGTCATTTCTTTTCACAGTTGTCTTCCTGTCCTTGAACTCACCATAGTTTGAAAAGACAATAGATAGAAAACTACCAAAAGACCAAATGAGAGCTGAATAGTTTATTCTTCTTCTTTTTTTTTAAATCTCCTATCGTTTTGCTTTTTCACAATTCCACATTCTTGGGAGTTCCCATAATCAAACTCTGACATGTGGGCCTGTTCCCAGTCAGTAATCAGATAATCTCTTTTGGGGGGCATATATGTTATAATATTGAAAAGAGTAAATCATGCCCCCCCAAATCAATGAAGAATTCCATTTTCTTTGAGGATTTCCTTTCCTTTGAGGTTTTTAGGCTTGGAGCAGAAGTGCCTTTGGTCTTAGGGAAATAGGATACAGGTAACCACAGCAGCCTGGAATGATCCTTTTTCTCTAAAAGGATCCCAGCCGCACTGGGCGACTCAGTGTAGCCCTGTGGGCCCAGCCCAGGGCAGGGAAGAGGGAGGGTGGGGAGGGAGAGTGACCTTGGAGACACAAGTGTCTAGTAGCCGTTTCCTTGCTCCAGGAGATTGGGGGCGGAGAGTAAGAGTATGCTACCTTCCCATCTGGTGGCAAAGAACCAGCTGCTTCTTCAATTTAACTTTTTTTTTATTCCCTTGCCTTGGCTGGGACTTCATGTGATCCACCTTGAAATGCTTTTCCTGGCAGCCTTGTTGCTTTTTAAAAGGAGAAGGGAAATTGAGATGGGAGGTGGAACAGAAACATTTTTTAATAGTGTTCTATGGGTGGGAAAGGAAGAAAATATTTGCAGCACAAAAAAAATCTTCCAAAAAATAGTTTCTTCCTTTACAAAATCAGGAGGTTAGTCCAAATATGATTTTTGCGGTCTGTTTCAGTTCAAAACCGGGGCTCTTCGAAGATTAGTGTGTAATTCTCATTCCCTCACTGAATGCTGTTCTTCTTCATGTGTGTTGCAAAGCACTCCTTTCAGCACATATCCGTGAAGCATGTCTCCTGGTTAAGAGCTGTGATTGCTCTTTGTAAAGACATCTAGTTCACTTAAAGTATGGAGTGTGTCACCAAAAAAGCAAGCAAGGGGACTTCCCCAGTGGTCCAGTGGTTAAGATTCTGAACTTCCTCTGCAGAAGCTTGGGTTTGATCTGGGTTGATCCTTGGTCAGGGAACTACCATCTCACATGCTGCATAGTGCAGCCAAAAAAAAAAAAAAAAAAAACCAAGCAGGCAAGTAAGTTAGCAAGAAGGTATGACTGGGTGGAAAGTGGGACTCCGAGGAGGTGTCTATGTGGAGATGCAGGATGAGACAGAACAGAGGTGAGGCCTAGTTCCATGACCATAACCACAGAGCAGGTAGTGAAGGTCCTTTTTAGGTCTCGTTCCAGTGTCCCTTCAGCTTCTGTTAATGTTTCATCGGACTGAGCTCCTTCCAGTTCTGTATAAAGGACATATGTTCACAGTGGAGCTCACAGTGCTCAGAAGTGTCAGGCAGATTGACTTGCCGGATTACCCATCATCATTTGAGCATCTGTTTCATGGACTTAATTTTTCCAGCCACCATTCTTCCTCTTAAGATGCTTCTTTCAGTTGGTCCTGCCTCATCTCAGCTTCAAGCCTGTCCCCCGCCCTTAGATCTGTCTCATCCTCTCCAGGTCTCCCTCCTCACACCTGGCTGCTCCCCATCTGCTTCTCCCTTCTATCTACAACCTACTCTCCATCCACATTGTAGGCTTCCTGTAAAGGGAGCTGGAGCCTCGAAGAGGAAGCAAGGACACGTATAATCTTGTCCACAGTGATAAGTCTGTCTCGTCCTTTGTGTGTGTACACTGTGTCAGATGAGTGTGTTCTCATCATGCCTTGAGATTCTTCCACTGACAGCAACTTCCCTCAAGACAGAACAGGTTGTGTACCCTAGGGAGCAGAGATTAGCCCTCAAGAGGTATATTAGGGGGAGCTCTTAGGACAGCACCAGTGGAATGGAAGGGCATGGTAGGATGGAAGCAGGCCTGGGCCAAGGAAGAAACTGGATTGTGATGCAGTCTTAGGGGGAGCCTGAGGGTTGTCTGAAGTTGGATGTCCTTTCAGAGTTGTCTCTCACTGGATGAGGGGGCTGAGTTTTTATGCCCCTGTGGGGGACTCTGGAATGGCATGGGCGCTTGCTTGAGGCAGCTCTCTTCAGATGAGTCAGTCCCCATAGGGCTGACCTTGAGGGCTGTCCCCCAGGTGGCACTGCCAGCAGCTGAGACAGTAGTCCTTCATTCCTGAAGGTGAATCTGGGCAGGACCATCACAGCATCCACCATCGATATTTTCTAGAAAAGTACCATGATTGGAAAAATTTTAGGTCAAGATTAAGCTCTCACAGGAAATACAGAATAGGAGAAACCATAAAAATGATTCAGATCCTACAGCAGATAGAGATTTAGGGACTCCAAAACAACATTAAAACATTTAAATGCACAGCAAAGTTCTAGACATGAAAGAAATTTCTAGATGCTACCTGCTTTCAAATGCCCCAGAATCACAGGCAAGAGAAACCTACTCTAGGCAGCAAGTCTGTTATGAAATCCTTTTCTTCAGATATGAAGTTTTCTGTGACATTCTGATCTCATGAGTCTGGTTCTTCCACCAGCTTTGTGCTATGCTTACTGCACCGCTAAGTCCTTTCTGACTTAATGTATAATGTCTTTTACACTTTTATACATGTGTTTTTTTTTTTTTTCTCCTTTAGCTTTTATAAGTTTTAGAAAAAATGCCTGTAACTGTCAGACTTTCTCTTAGTTACCAATGGTGCCTGGGAGGGCTTGTTTTCCTCCCCTTAAGTTTTAAGGTTTAAGTGTTCTCTATATAAAGAGGTTCTCAGAAACATGATCTACATTAGATCATGTCCCTTTAAAAAGTGGGATGGGTTGGAAGGTGGGAGAGAGTTTCAAGAGGGAGGGGACATATGTATATCTATGGCTGATTCATGTTGATATATGACAGAAATCAACACAATATTGTAATTATCCTCCAATTTAAAATTTAAAAAATCACACACACACACACACACAATAGGCAGAGGATAATTATGTAATATGTCTCCTTCACACTGAGTTTCCACCATTGGCCAGGCCACACATTTAGCAGGGTATCTATTTATATTTAACACCTAGCACTCATATAGGTCTTGCATATTTTTATCTGCAGTCCTTGTCATAATCCAGCTTGTTAGATGTTATGGTCACATTTTGCCCAGGAAATAGGCTCTTTCAGAGGTTAAGTACTTACCCTGAGACCATACGGCTTGTAGCTTGCTGAGCCAAATTTTGAATTCAGGTTGCTGTCTCTTTTTCTCTAGTTCTTCACAAAACCTGACAGCCGTGCCACCAATGTGCTTTCTGCTGCTCCACTGCTTTCTGTGCTGATGACTTCTTCATCTGCAGGGATCCTGCTTTCTACCTTTTCCCAGTTTCCTGAGAAAGTTTAGTACGGAACAGTAGGTGTTTATTAAGGAGTTTTGATGTAACTTAAGGTGATTTCACAGGTCAGATCCAAAAAAATTTTTAAGCCAAATATCTCACCTTCATGAACCATTGCTGGACTTGTCTCAGAAACAAAGTTTCAGTCACAAGTCTTAAAACTTTTACCAGCTTAAATATCTTGAAGTTGGATGTTTCTCTTAACTCCCTGCTGGTCTCTTTGTCTCTGGTTTTGGCTGTTTCTCCACATTCCTGCATAAGGATCCTTCTGAGTTACTAGTTCTCAATCTCTAGAGAGTAACAACACAGTACCTTAAGTTGATGCCCGCAAGTCTTTATCTGCTTTAGATGTCTCTAGGTCTGTCTCTTGCTGATTCCCAGTAATATGAAACAACTTTATCCTCCAGGATCAAATACTACTGTATTTCATGTATACTTTTATAGCTCACTTATCTCTAGGATAAATGTATGTGAAATGCTTTATATAGATATGCATGCATTTGAAGAACAAAAATATTGAGACCCTAATATTCCAAATGTATGCTTTTGCCTTTTTGTTAATGTCAAAACATTTTTTTAATGTCTGTCTTTTTCTTACAAAAGACACCATGACTTTTACAATTGCTACCTAGATAATTCAATAATAAAGATTGAAATTTATTGGCTGAGGGAACTAAAGTGGGGAGAAAAACTTTGAAAATAGATTCTGTTTCTGGTTCTAGAATTGACTTGGACCATGCCTAACATGCTTTTTTATGCATACTTGGCTTTCAGAATTATCCATTGAGTGACATGCATTTGAGGGATGTATGTAAATTATATGTTTTGTATATTTGAATGATTAAAAATATTTTTGAGACCATAGCATTTCAGATTTATAATTTTCTCTTGTATTACTCATGAACTTTTAATTTGGCTACCCAAATTCCCAATGAATGGGAGATACCAAGACAAATGCCAGTTGATGTTAAAATGCTTCCTGATATTTTGTTTCTTAGAATTTTAGTGATAACTTATGTTATACTTTTTCAGGGATCTCTCATGCACCATCTCTTTTTTTCTTTATTTTCATGATGCTGACTTTTTTTTTTTTTTTTACAATTTTATTTATTTATTTTTGGTTGTGTTGGGTCTTTGTTGTTGTGTGGGCTTTTTTCTAGCTATAGGCAGTGGGGGCTACTCTCTAGTTGTGGTGCATAGTCTTCTTATTGTGGGAGCTTCTCTTGTTGCAGAGCACTGGCTCTAGGGTGAGTGGGCTTCAGTAGTTGGGGCACGTGGGCTCAGTAATTTTGACTTCTGGGCTCTAAAGCACAGGCTCAGTAGTTGTGGTGCACAGGCTTAGTTGCTCTGCAGTGTGGGATCCTCCTGGATCAAGAATGGAACCCATGTCTCCTGCACTGGCAGGTGGATTCTTTACCACTGAGCCACCAGGGAAGCCCCCCATCTCTTTTTTAAATTGAAAGTATAGTTGATTCACACTGTTTTGTTAGTTTCTGGTATACAGCAAAACAATTAAGTTATATATATATAAGCTATTTCAAATCCTGAAAGATGATGCTGTGAAAGTGCTGCACTCAATAGGCCAGAAAATTTGGAAAACTCAGCAATGGCCACAGGACTGGAAAAGGTCAGTTTTCATTCCAATCCCAAAAAAAGACAGTGCCATAGGATGCTCAGACTACCCCACAATTGCACTTATCTCACACGCTAGTAAAGTAATGCTCGAAATTCTCCAAGCCAGGCTTCAGCAGTACATGAACTGTGAACTTCCAGATGTTCAAGCTCATTTTAGAAAAGGCAGAGGAACCAGAGATCAAATTGCCAACATCCACTGGATCATGGGAAAAGCAAGAGAGTTCCAGAAAAACTCTATTTCTGCTTTATTGACTATGCCAAAGCCTTTGACTGTGTGGATCACAATAAACTGGAAAATTCTGAAAGAGATGGGCATACCAGACCACCTGACCTGCCTCTTGAGAAACTTCTATGTAGGTCAGGAAGCAACAGTTAGAACTGGACATGGAACAGCAGACTGGTTCCAAATAGGAAAAGGAGTACGTCAAGGCTGTATATTGTCACCCTGCTTATTTAACTTCTATGCAGAGTACATCATGAGAAACATTGGGCTGTTTGAGAAACCTATATGCAGGTCAGGAAGCAACAGTTAGAACTGGACATGGAACAACAGACTGGTTCCAAATAAGAAAAAGAGTACATCAAGGCTGTATATTGTCACCCTGCTTATTTAACTTCTATGCAGAGTACATCATGAGAAACACTGGGCTGGAAGAAACACAAGCTGGAATCAAGATTGCCAGGAGAAATATCAATCACCTCAGATATGCAGATGACACCACCCTTATGGCAGAAAGTGAAGAGGAGCTAAAAATCCTCTTGATGAAAGTGAAAGAGGAGAGTGAAAAAGTTGGCTTAAAACTCAACATTCAGAAAACTAAGATCATGGCTTCTGGTCCCATCACTTCATGGGAAATATATGGGGAAACAGTGGAAACAGTGTCAGACTTTATTTTTGGGGGCTACAAAATCACTGTAGATAGTGATTGCAGCCATGAAATTAAAAAATGCTTACTCCTTGAAGGGAAAGTTATGACCAACCTAGATAGCATATTCAAAGGCAGAGACATTACTTTGCCAGCCAAGGTTCATCTAGTCAAAGCTATGGTTTTCCCAGTGGTCATGTACAGATGTGAAAGTTGGACTGTGAAGAAAGCTGAGTGCCGAAGAATTGATGCTTTGAACTGTGGTGTTGGAGAAGACTCTTGCGAGTCTGAGTCCCTTGGACTGCAAGGAGATCCAACCAGTCCATTCTAAAGGAGATCAGTCCTGGGATTTCTTTGGCAGTACTGATGCTAAAGCTGAAACTCCAATACTTTGGCCACCTCATGCAAAGAGTTGACTCATTGGGAAAGACTCTGACACTGGGAGGGATTGGGGGCAGGAGGAGAAGGATGAAATGGCTGGATGGCATCACTGACTCGATACACATGAGTTTGGGTGAACTCCGGGAGTTGGTGATGGACAGGGAGGCCTGGCGTGCTGCAATTCATGGGGTCGCAAAGAGTTGGACAGCCCTGAGTGACTGAACTGAACTGAACTGATAATAAAGCTACTATTGTTACTACTGGAGCACAGAAGATGGCCAATAAATGGTGGTTACTGTTAGTTTCTACTACTCTTTTTAAAGTAGTATTTCATTTATTTATTTACTTGGCAGGCTCAGGTCTTAGCTGTAGTGCAAGGGCGTGGCTGCCCCACGGGCTTTAGGGCCTTAGTTCCTCAAGCCTATATCCCCTACATTTGGAAGGCGGATTCTTAACCACTGGACCACCAGGCAAGTCCTGTTACTTTCCATCTTAATGTGAAGACATCTTTGACCTAACAATGCCTCTGGCTGCTTTCAGCTTTTGGCTTCTAGTTACTTAAGGGTCTCACTAATGCCTTTGGGGAGTTTGAGTGCTAACCTGGGGTTAAGCACCAGCCTTTTCTGCCAATTCATCTTGTGTCTGACTCTGAGTTCCAACCTCTCTGAGTCTTCTGCTGTTTGCCCCTGCCTTCGTCTCAGAATCCTTTGTTTTCAGCATTCATACCTCATTCCTGGGGTCCATCTCACAGACATAATATCAGTCAGGCCAGAATTAAGTCTCAGCTCTGTACTCACCAGACAATGGATTTAATCACAATTTTCTCATCTGTAATATGGGACTAATGATGCCTATCTTGCAGGGCTGTCTAAAGATTAAATGTGACATGTATTCAGCAGGGTGTCTGTCACACAATTGGTGCTCAATATGTTTATTTACTTCCCTGTCAGTTTTCCCTGTAAACCCCATAGCTATTCTGAGCTGGTGTATTTGTAAAAGGAGAAAATAACCTTTCCTACTTGTGGCAGAGATTGCCAGTCTCCACCCAATATCCAGTCTCCCTTTCTTTCTTTACTATCTTGACTTGAATGGGAGTGGGAGGAAGCAACAATGTACCCAACTAAAAACTAGACCTTCCCACCTCCTTTGCAGCTAGGTGGCACCCTGTATCTATATTTTGCCAACAATATTAAAAGAAATATTGGAGTGCTGGTATGGTTTGAATTGTGTCCCCACAAAAGATAAGTTCGAATCCTCAGGATCACAGAATATGACTCTATTTTGAAATAAGGTCTTTGCACAGGTAATCTAGTTTTAATGAGGTCATTTGGATGGGCCCTAATCTAATATGACTGGAGTCCTTTAAGGGGTAATTTGGTCACAGAGACCAACATGTACACAGGGAAAATGATATGAAGACACAGGGAGAAGAAGATAGCCATGTGACCTGAGCGATGCGTCTACAAGCCAAGGAACACTAAGAATTGCCAGTGGACACCAGAAGCTGTTAACAGAAGGGGCAAGGAAGGATTCTTCCTTAGAATTAGCAGAGAGAGCATGGTGCTGCCAACAGTTTGATTTTGGAATTCTAGCCTCCAGAACTGTGAGACAATAAATATCTGTTGTTTTAAGCCACCCAGAGCTTGGTACTTTGTTATGGCAACCCTTGGAAAATTAGCATGTGTAGAATTTGGGGGTGGCTGCTTCCTCCTGCCTGGAATGTGCAGGGTTGGTGTTTAAAATATTTAAAAATCAATATAAAGATTGGCACTGATCAACCAGAAAGGACACTGGCCGTGAATAATTGGTTACATTCACGTATACTGGTTAAATACAAGTCCTACAAATGTGGCTGGAGCTCTTGCAGCCATTTTGAACCATGAGGTTAGAAGCCAGGCAGAACCGAAGGAAAGGAGGCACTTTCATTCCTGCTGACTTTGTGGAGCTTCCATACCAGATGTGGACTGCCTGCCTCATATATTACATGCATAGTAGAGTAAACCTGTTTGTTCACGGTTCCAGTGCATTTGACATTTCTGTTTTCCTCAGCCAAACCTAAATTTGTCTGATATCCAATCCCATAAAGCACTGGGAAGCCCAAATAAAATGATGAACAGGAAAGTATTTTACAAACTCTTCAGTTCTAGGCACACATCAGTTTGGTTCAGTTCAGTCTCTCAGTTGTGTCTGACTCTTTGCAACCCCATGAGTCGCAGCACGCCAGGCCTTCCTGTCCATCACCATCTCCCGGAGTTCACCCAAACTCATGTGCATCAAGTCGGTGATGCCATCCAGCCATCTCATCCTCTGTCATCCCCTTCTCCTCCTGCCCCCAATCCCTCCCAGCATCAGGGTCTTTTGCAATGAGTCAACTCTTTGCATGAAGTGGCCAAAGTATTGGAGTTTCAGCCTCAGCATCAGTCCTTCCAATGAACACCCAGGACTGATCTCCTTTAGGATGGACTGGTTGGATCTCCTTGCAGTCCAAGGGACTCGCAAGAGTCTTCTCCAGCATCACAGTTCAAAAGCATCAATTCTTCAGCGCTCAGCCTTCTTCACAGTCCAACTCTCACATCCATGACTACTTGAAAAACCATAGCCCTGACTAGATGGACCTTTGTTGGCAAAGTCATGTCTCTGCTTTTTAATATGCTGTCTAAGTTGGTCATCGGAGAAGGCAATGGCACCCCACTCCAGTACTCTTGCCTGGAAAATCCCATGGACGGAGGAGCCTGGTGGGCCGCAGTCCATGGGGTCGCTGAGTTGGACACGACTGAGCGACTTCACTTTCACTTCTCACTTTTATGCATTGGAGAAGGAAATGGCAACCTACTCCAGTGTTCTTGCCTGGAGAATCCCAGGGACGGGGAAGCCTGGTGGGCTACCGTCTATGGGGTCGCACAGAGTCGGACACGACTGAAGCGACTTAGCAGCAGCAGCAGCAGCAGGTTGGTCATAATTTTTCTTCCAAGGAGTAAGCGTCTTTTTATTTCATGGCTGCAGTCACCACCTGCAGTGATTTTGGAGCCCCCCCAAAATAAAGTCTGACACTGTTTCCACTGTTTCCCCATCTATTTCCCATGAAGTGATGGGACCAGATGCCATGATCTTCGTTTTCTGAATGTTGAGCTTTAAGCCAATTTTTTCACACTCCTCTTTCACTTTCATCAAGAGGGTTTTTAGCTCCTCTTCACTTTCTGCCATAAGGGTGGTGTCATCTGCATATCTGAGGTTATTGATATTTCTCCTGGCAATCTTGATTCCAGCTTGTGCTTCTTCCAGCCCAGTGTTTCTCATGATGTACTCTGCATATAAGTTAAATAAGCAGGGTGATAATATACAGCCTTGATGTACTCCTTTTCCTATTTGGAAACAATCTGTTGTTCCATAGGCACACATAAGGCATTTTTATTATTGAGTGTTTGTGAATACAATTACGACTGATTTAAGCAGAACAGGTTGAAATTGACTTATACAATGATCAAAGTCTCTTTGTCCTGCTTCAGCAATATGTTTTTGAGGGCTCTGCATAGTATGCATTGGTAACAGTGGCACAAGAGACTAGCGGGAGGAGAGCCACCAGATTTCAGCCTGGATGCCAGCAGGATGACTGGCTGCCATTTTTTAAGCTGGGGCCCGAATGCTCAGCCACTGGTTGGCAGTTAAGCATAAGGTGAAGGGTCAGGTTAGATGGGTTTAAGCCTAGGCTCCGCCCTGATTTGCTGCGTGACCCCGAGTAAGTTACTGACTTCTTTGAATCTCAGATTCTTTATCTGTAAAATGGGGACAATTATAGCCCTATGACATAGGGTTGTCATGGTGATTTAGTGACATCATATACCCAGTAGGGTAAAAGATAAATCCACAGTGTATTTATCCAGTTCAGGAGATGGTTTTTCTGCTCTACCAACCCTTAACAGATTTCAAATGGACAGACTGGATTATGGTTTGTTTCTTTTTATCTTTATTGGTTCAGTTAGCACATTGAATGTGTCTATTACATGCCTACTGTATACCAGGTGATGAAAAGAGCTGGTGAGGCAAACTTAGACCATGGCATCATAAAGCCAGCTCAACAATGATTTTTTAAAAAGTAGAGACAGTTCGTTTGGATGCCCCTCCCTCCTCTTACTGTCATCTTTTTCTGAGGGCTCCCTTTGAGGTTTCTGCCATGGCCATCCTGGTCTGCTCCTTCCCAGTCAGTAGATGCTTCTTCTTAGGAGGACTTCAGTCACTAATTCATACTACGGTGCAAATGGCTACAGATCTCTCAAGGAATGGATCTGCCAAATGACCCCTCTGGTAAAAGTGACTGCTTTCTGAAAGGCTTTTCCTAGTATAGAAAGCATGAGTGTTTCAGGCAGAAAGGACCACAGATATCATTCAGTGTGAATGCTCTCAGTTCACAGGGGGAAATCAAACCAGGCAGACATGATCCTGGTCTCAGCAGGATGGTCCAACCAAGGACATCCGTCAGTTATGCAGCCACGCTAGGTGGGGAGCGGAAAATGGTTCTTTCAGACTTCAAGGTTCTATACCATCTATGTGCTAAGGATGCTTTGATTAGGTTGTGCAGGGTGCCCTAGGGAGATATTGATGCAGAACAAGAAGTGCCTCTGACTTTCACACAAGGAAGCAACCTAAAAGTCCACTGATGGAGGAACAGATAAAGAAGATATATACAATAGAGTATTACTCAACCATTAAAAAGAATGAAATAATACCATTTGCAGCAACCTGTATGGACTGAGAGATTGTTATACTGAGTGAAGTAAATCAGAGAAGGAGAAATGTCAAATGACATCCCTTATATGTGGAATCTAAAAAGAAATGATATAAATGAACTTAGTTGTAAAACAGAGACTCACAGACTTAGAGAATGAACTTATGGTTGCCAGGGTGAAAAAAATGGGGAAGGGGTAGTTAGAGAGTGTGGAATGGACATGTACAAACTGCTATATTTAAAATGGAAAACCAACAAGGACCTACTGTGTAGCACATGAAACTCTTGCTCAATATTATGTGGCAGCCTGGATGGGAAGGGAGTTTGGGTGAGAATGGACACATGTATAGGTAAGGCTGAGTCCCTGTACTGTTCACCTGAAATTATCACAACATTGTTTGTTAACTGAATACATTCCAATACAAAAAAAGTTCATGTATGTAAAAAAAGAAGTGCCTCTGACTTTCAAGAAGCCTATAGACAGTGGGATGTGAGCACATACGTTAGACCAAAAGCTCTTTGACTACACTGATTTGACATGCTGCCTTCACTGTGTACCAAATTCTCCAACATGTGCAAGACTGTTCTAAACTCTGTTCTCTTCTACCACTGCCTTTTCCTGCACCAGCACCATGCTGCTTTAAAGACCATGTGTGTGTGTAAAGTCGCTCAGTTGTGTCCGACTCTTTGCGACCCCGTGGACTGTAGCCCACCAGGCTCCTCTGTCCATGGGATTCTCCAGACAAGAATACTGGAGTGGGTTGCCATTTCCTTTATAACATACTTTGCTATCTTGTAGAAGACATCCTCTTCTTTTTTCAAGAATGTCTTGGCTGTTCTAGTACAATTACAGTTTCAGATGAACGTTTCAGTTCGATTTTGAATAGCAGAGATATTGAATCTTCCTCAGCACTCTTGTTTATGCCAGGTTCTGGGCACCCTGAGGAGGCAGGCACTCAGTTCCTGCCCTTGGGAGCTCTCAAACCAACCGGGAAGTGTAACCAAACAAGCAGTGTAAAACAACAGGAATCTCATGCTATGAGATGAGGAAACAAAAGCGGAAAAAGGAAGGCGTCCACCCAGAGGTAAGTGCTGTGAGTTCCGTTGCTTCTCCAAGCTAGGAAAGTCTTGGTAGGCTCAACGGGGGAGGTGACATACTGGACTTGGATGGATGTGCAGGAGCCAGAATTCATTAGGTATAAAAGAAGAAACTCTTTTGAGAAAGTCAGAGAACGCTTCTTGGAGAGGGGGACACATTTTACTTGAGAAGTGAGTACGAGTTTGCCCGATTCAGAAGATGGGATGAAGGGAGGGATTGCCCTGAGCTGGGAAAATGACAAGAAGCATCGTTGAAGACGTTTCATCTGAGTTTTGAGTTGGAGGATGCTGGAAGAGACAAATGAAAAGGACTTGATGAAAAAAGTAATACAAGGAGATGACATTTGGCTGGGCTTCCAGGGACGAATGGGCAGTTCACCAGATCAGAGAGGAGAGGCACCGTCAGAAAAGGCTTCTCAGAGCGAATAGTAAATCTGGATTTCTGCCCTTTCTCTAAGACCCAAGATCCAGGAGCTAAGGGTCCCATGGCGTAGACGCTCCGGATTCTGAGCTGGCGGTCCTGCAGTTGCGATTTACCAGCGTAGGGGAGTCGCGGAGGGGTCTCTGTGGGACTGAGGCTCGGGTTTGCGAAGCTGGCTAGCAGAGTTGAAGGCTTTATGTCGGAATCGACCAATGGGATGGCGGCACCCCGTTGCCAGGGCTACGGAGGGGCCACCGAGTGGAGGCGGGGCTTGTGTGCCAGGGGTGGGGTCTGGGCGGGGCTTATATAAGTGGGTTGGAAGGCCGGGCGTGGGGGGTCGGTGGCTGCTGGGCGGGCGGGGCGCAGGCCGCGGGGCCCGAGCCGGGGGGAGCGAGCGAGCGGAGGCGCCGAGGATCCGATTCACTCGCTGGGGAGACCTATGGGCCGAAGCCGTGTAAATGCGTTTTAAGGCGAGTGCTGGGAGACCCTCGGGGAGCCTCGGGAGCGGGCGCTCGGCTCCGATGCTGACCTGCTCCCTGGCTACTCTTGCCTCCTCTCAGCAGGGGCCTCGGCTCCGCAACTGCCACTCCTCGGGGTGTTGCACAGGTTTCGAGGTCACCGGTGACCCCCCCTAGCAGCGCGCCTGGCTCTGGCCCCCGCGAAGGAGCACGGGGCTTGGTAAGGGGGTTTTGTGGGGGCGGGACCTAGGCTCTGCACTCAGGAGGGCTCACCAGGACAGAACTTCAGTACGCAGCCCCCACCCACCATGTGGAGCTCCTATGCATGCCTAGAATCCTAGCACGTCAGGACCAGCCCGCCCCCGACTTTACAAACGGTGAAACTAGGCTCTGAGAGGGGGTCGGGCGTATCCAGGGTCAGAGCTGAGACTCCTTGGTGGGGCCACCTGCGGCCCCTTTAAGTGGGCGTGGTCACGATAGGGGGCGCACCTGAAAACTTCTCCTCTCGGTTGTTCTGCCCTTTCCCTCTGATTCTTTCCCTTTTAACCAAAACCCTAATTTCAGAACTGGAAAAGATCGCCAAAGCAATTCATCCATTTTACAGATGGGGAAACTGAGGCTCGGAGAGGCAATGACATCTAGGCATATAATACCTAGTCGCAGGCCAGAAGTCCTGATCGTCCTCACTTTCCCCAGTGAGCCTAAGCTCCCAAGGCTTGTGCTGGGGGCAGGGTGTGACAGCCGGGTGCCCCGGCTTGGGGAGGGGCGGGGCGCAGCGGAGGCCAGTCCCCCCAGCCGTCCCTCACTCTCCTCCCGCAGTGTATTGCATACTCTCTAAGGCGGCCGGAGGCAGCGGCAACTCCATCCAGCCCATCGGGTCCTCCCCCTCGGCATGGCTGGCTACCTGAGAGAAGCGGACTTTGTGATGGTGGAGGAGGGTTTCAGCACCCGAGACCTGCTGGAGGAGCTCACTCTGGGGGCCTCACAGGCCACCACGGTGAGGGTCTGGGGTTGGGGGCGGGACCTCTATTCTCATAGCAGGCTCAGCTGCCCCCTAGGGCCCTCATCTGGTTCTTTTCACTCATTTGGTATTCAATCCTTGCTGTTTGCAAGAGAGGGGCTTATTTTATCTGCAAATTCTTGGTCCTTGCCCCAATCCTGCCCCTCCTGTGTCCAACACTACCATCATCTACACGGCCCTCTAAGTCAGAAACCTGGGAATCCTCACTTTCTCTCCCACACCTGGGCACCAGCAAGTTCTGTGAATTCAGCCTCCTTAAATTATCCTTCAGTGTGCAGGAGACATAAGAGACAAGGGTTAAATCCCTGGGTCAGGAAGATCCCCTGGAGGAAGGCATGGCAACCCACTCCAGTATTCTTGCCTGGAGAATTCCCCATGGACAGAGGAGTCTGGCAGGCTATAGTCCATAGGGTCACAGGAGTCAGATGCAACTGAAGGGACTTAGCACGCACACACGTGCTCTTCTGGAACCTCACTTTGTAGTTTAGGCCTCATCTCTCGATAACCCACCTAAACTTTTACCTGCCTCATCCCACCCCCTCCAACTTTATCACAGCCCTGCTCAGAATCTAAATTCTTTGGCAGTTTCCCACTGCCTACACGATCCAAGTCAGAATCCCTCCGCCTTCATAGCCCCTTTTCTGGCTTTTCCCAGGGTATGTATCCTGCTCCATCTGAACTGAACTACTCTGCTCATATTCCCCAATGATTCCATGTGCTCCATTATCACTCTGTTGTCCAGGCTGTTCCTTCCATGGAACACCCTTCTCCCAGCCTCTCTGCCTCTTACCTGTTTCTGCTGCTACTGCTAAGTCGCTTTAGTCGTGTCCGACTCTGTGCGACCCCATAGACGGAAGCCCACGAGGCTCCCCCATCCCTGGGATTCTCCAGGCAAGAACACTGGAGTTGGTTGCCATTTCCTTCTCCAGTACCTGTTTCTACTCTTATCACTCATCTGTCACCTCTTCCTGATTGCCCCAGGCAGGTTTTGTACTTCTCCCGCTGCTTTTTGTATAAACTCCTGCTTAGCATTTCCTGAATAGGCTTGTAATTGCTTGCAGGGTTAGTTCTTGCCCAGACCCAAGCCCCTTTACGGCTACAGCCCTGTCTGTTCATCTTTGTACCTTATTTAGCATACTTGCATAAATATGCTTGATCAGATGCCAAGTGGGCATCAGTAAAAAGGTGTCGCATAAAAGGGAAACTGAGGCACAGGAAAAGTTTAAATAATGTGGTCTCACCCATGGCCTCATACACGTCCAGCAGTCAGCAGACAGTTATCCACAGGTTTAGGCTGCAGTTCTACCGTGGGACTACCTCAAGGCTTCATTGAGCTCCTCAACAGGAAAGCCAGTGGCTGAAGGCCATAGCTTTGATCTTCAAGGAATTGATCTGGAGGAGACAGATGTGTATATACCCAGTTCTGATACTTTGGCAAAATGTGCAAAATGCAGTGCGAGCATTAAAGGCAGTATTGCCTTACTGGTTTGGGGGCAGGTGGCATTTCAGCTGAAACTTGAAGGTAGATTAAGAATTTGCCAGATTCCTACGGGGGCAGGGTATTCTACATGGAGGCATGGTGACAATAAAGGCTGGGAGGTGGAAAATGATGGAAGACAGAGCTGGAGTTTGAGCTGCCGTGAGGGGAGGGACTGGAGCTGGATCACAGAACCTTGAACATCCTGTAGGCTTTGGGAGCCCCAGAGAATTTTAGAGCAGGGTACTTGGAGGGAACGTGGGTGGCATGCACTAGCAGGGAGCTGAGTGGGGTCTCGTCTTCACCCCTCTTCTTGTGCAGGAAGAGGTCGCTGCCTTCTTCGTGGCTGACCTGGGTGCCGTGGTGAGGAAGCACTTCTGCTTTCTGAAGTGCCTGCCTCGAGTCCGATCCTTTTACTCTGTCAAGTGCAACAGCAGCCCGGGGGTGCTGAAGGTCCTGGCTGAGCTGGGGCTGGGCTTCAGCTGTGCCAACAAGGTGAGCCTCCATCCCCTCCCTGCAAACTGAATTACTGAATGCGCACACCTGGCCCGATTGCAGCTGCTACAATCGGGTGGACCAGGGAAAGCAGGAGTGACCTGTGATGGCCCCTGTCCTCTGGGAGGGGCCACCCACTTGGGAGGAGTTCAAGGGATGAGGGAGGAATTTGCCAGCCTTGAAGTTCCACATTGGAACCAGATGTGTCCCTGGGCAGGTGGGTCACCTTTTTAATGGAGATTTTAAAACTTCTTGGCATATAGTTATGTGATATTCTTCTAATTAAGACATAACAAAACAAAAACACCTTTCTATCATTGATTTTATTTTTTCTTTTATAATATTAATGTGTGACTGTATTTTTTTTTAACTAATCCTCTTAGAGTTTTGTTATTGTTGCCAGTTCAGCTGCCTTTCTGATTGATTAATGCTACTGTCTTAATTCCCTCCTGCTCTCATTAGTTAGTTAGTTCAGTCACTCAGTTGTGTCCGACTGTTTGCGACCCTATGAATTGCAGCACACCAGGCCTCCCTGTCCATCACCAACTCCCGGAGTTCACCCAAACTCATGTGCATCGAGTCGGTGATGCCATCCAGCCATCTCATCCTCTATTGTCCCCTTCTCCTCCTGCCCCCAATCCCTCCCAGCATCAGAGTCTTTTCCAATGAGTCAACTCTTCACATGAGGTGGCCAAAGTATTGGAGTTTCAGCTTCAGCATCAGTCCTTCCAAAGAACACCCAGGACTGGCCTCCTTTAGGATGGACTGGTTGGATTTCCTTGCAGTCCAAGGGACTCCCAATAGTCTTCTCCAACACCACAGTTCAAAAGCATCAATTCATTGGTGCTCAGCTTTCTTTATAGTCCAACTCTCACATCCATACATGACTACTGGAAAAACCATAGCCTTGACTAGATGGATCTTTGTTGACAAATAATGTCTCTGCTTTTAAATATGCTGTCCAGGTTGCTCATAATTTTCATTCCAAGGAGTAAATGTAAGTAATTTCATGGCTGCAATAACCATCTGCAGTGATTTTGGAGCCCCCCAAAATAAAGTCAGCCACTGTTTCCTCATCTATTTGCCATGAATTGATGGGACCAGATGCCATGATCTTAGTTTTCTGAATATTGAGTTTTAAGCCAACTTTTTGACTCTCCTCTTTCACTTTCATCAAGAGGCTCTTTAGTTCTTCACTTTCTGCCATAAGGGTGGTGTCATCTGCATATATGAAGTTACTGAGATTTCTCCCAGCAATCTTGATTCCAGCTTGTGCTCCCTGCAGCCCAGCATTTCTCATGATGTCCTCTGCATATAAGTTAAATAAGCAGGGTGACAATATACAGCCTTGACGTACTCCTTTTCCTATTTCAAACCAATCTGTTGTTCCATGGCCAGTTCTAACTGTTGCTTCCTGACCTGCATACAGGTTTCTTAAAAGGCAGGTCAGGTGGTCTGGTATTCCCATTTCTTGAAGAATTTTCCACAGTTTGTTGTGATCCACACAGTCAAAGCCTTTGGTGTAGTCAATAAAGCAGAAATAGATGTTTTTCTGGAACTCTCTTGCTTTTTCGATGATCCAGTGGATTTTGGCAATTTGATCTCTGGTTCCTCTGCCTTTTCTAAAACCAACTTGAACATCTGGAATTTCACGGTTCACGTATTGCTGAAGCCTGGCTTGGAGAATTTTGAGCATTACTTTACTAGTGTGTGAGATGAATTCAATTGTGCAGTAGCTGGAGCATTCTTTGGCATTGCCTTTCTTTGAGATTGGAATGAAAACTGACCTTTTCTGATCCTGTGGCCACTGTTGACTTTTTCAAATTTGCTGACATATTGAGTGCAGCAGTTTCACAGCATTATCTTTTAGGATTCGAAGTAGCTCAGCTGGAATCCCATCACCTCTCCTAGCTTTGTTTGTAGTGATGCTTTCTAAGGCCCACTTGACTTCACATTCCAGGATGTCTGGCTCTAGGTGAGTGATCATCCCATAGTGATTATCTGGGTCATGAAGATCTCTTTTGTACAGTTCTTCTGTGTATTCTTGCCACCTCTTCTTAATATCTTCTGCTTCTGTTAGGTCCAACTATTTCTGTCATTTATTGAGCATAGAAGCAAGGTCCAATAGAAGCAAGGTCCAATGCTGTAAAGAGGAATACTGCATAGGAACCTGGAATGTGAGGTCCATGCATCAAGGCAAATTGGAAGTGGTCAAATAGGAGATGGCAAGAGTGAACGTCGACATTCTAGGATTTTCACGTTCATCAAGAGGCTTTTTAGCTCCTCTTCACTTTCTGCCATAAGGGTGGTGTCATCTGCATATCTGAGGTTATTGATATTTCTCCCGGCAATCTTGATTCCAGCTTGTGTTTCTTCCAGTCCATTCAGGTATGACCTAAGTCAAATCCCTTATGATTATACAATGGAAGTGAGAAATAGATTTAAGGGACTAGATCTGATAGACAGAGTGCCTGATGAACTATGAATGGAGGTTCGTGACATGTACAGGAGACAGGGATCAAGACCATCCCCAAGAAAAAGAAATGCAAAAAAGCAAAATGGCTGTCTGAGGAGGCCTTACAAATAGCTCTGAAAAGAAGAGAAGCAAAAAGCAAAGGAGAAAAGGAAAGATATAAGCACCTGAATGCAGAGTTCCAAAGAATAGCAAGGAGAGATAAGAAAGGCTTCCTCAGCTGGCAATACAGTATTAATTAAAACAGACTCTGTTGTCATTGAGTTGAATGCACAGTTTATCTATCTTCATTCTGTTCTCACTTGATAAAGTCTTTTAGCTATAGAGTTTCCTATGAGATATAGTTTCCTCCGAGACATAGACAAGTTTGACAGTTATGCATTCAGCAAGTGTTTATTGAGCACCTACTGTGGGGTCAAGTTCTTTTCTCAGTAGGACTTAGGGAGTGACCAAAACAAAAAGAAGATTTTTCCTTCATGGAACTTTCTAAAGAACAAGCAAACAATGAAAATCTATAGTACTTTAGATGGTAAATGCTGTGGAGAAAATTACGGTGGGAAAGGGAAGTAGGGATAAGACATGGTTGTTGGGAGAGAGGGTTGTACTTTTAGAAAGTTTGGCCAAGGAAGACTTCACTGAGATCTGAACAGTGTTCTGAAGAAATCAAAGGATCAATCCAGGTGGATAACTAGGGGAAGAGCATTCCAGGCAAAAGGACCAGCAAGTGCCAAGGCCCTGAGGTGGGAGAAAGCCTGGTGGGCATTGGTTTGTGATATTGTTATTACTGTTATTTTTTTAATGGTTAGTAATGATTGTTTTGAGAGGGAACCCCTTTTAAATCCTGATCAGCAATATGGCTGGGTGTTGTAAGGATTCTAGAAAGGGATCCTGGAGGAGACAGAAGGAGAGTTTGCCTGGGCGGCGTGCAGGGATGGAGGGATTCCGAGTGGAAGATAGGTGTGCACCAGTGGTGGGGATTGGAGTGAGCAGGTTCATCTTTATCAGAGACACACATCAGTGTCCTTAGTTGCAGATACGTCTCTCTTTTGTCACCCATGAAGCCCCTTTGCATCAGCTCTTGTTTTGCGCAGCTAGTTTCATCCATGCCCTACATAACACCCAGTGAGGTATCTGAGGGGGAGAGTGCCATTTTGCAGTTGAGGAAATTGGGGACCAGCTGCACCGAACTTGCTGATGGCAGAGCCAGGACTTGTCCTTTGCAGCTCTCAGAGTCTCTGCTCTGACTGAGGCAGAAGGGGAACTTTTTCCAGCCTGCTTGGTGTAGGGGTGAAGAACAAGACCAAACCTCACTGACTAGACTCCTCTGCTTCTGGGAACCTAGAGGTGGGCCCTGTGCTGGCCCTCAAGCTTCAGGACTGGCCTTCAAAGAGCAAAACTGTGGTGTTAGGGCTTAGAAGTCAGTGGGGAACATTAAAGCATCTACTGTTTGCTGAGGGCATCTGTTATGCCAGGCTCTCTGCCAAGCGCTTTCTGTACATGATCTCATTTGATTCTCGAAACAACTCTGTAAAGTAATTAGTATCACGGTGATTCTGACAACAGTCCCATGAGGAAGCAGTTAGCATGTAAGGGAAGGAGGCCCAGAGGTTTGAGGGATGCACAGGGAAGTGCCGCTTGAGTACGGTGAGGGCCTCTCTGAGTTTATGGCTGCTGTCTTCAGGAAGGTTCTTGGGGAGGGGATGGCAGAGATGGGACCCCTCCTGGGTAGGTGGGATCACCTAGCCCTTGGGTGCTTTTACTTGGAGGTGGTACAGCTTTTCTTGGAAGGCCGAGGCTGCCCTCTTCTGGTAGGCTAGAGCTGGTGACCACTGTGAACAGCACCATGCTTTGGTGCTTCACGAGTGGCTCAGTGGTAAAGAATCCACCTGCAAATGCAGGAGACATGAGTTCAGTCTCTGGGTTGGGAAGACGGTTTGGAGAAGGAAATGGCAACCTTCTCCAATATTCTTGTCTGGGAAATCCCACAGACAGAGGAGCCTGGCGGGCTACAGTCCATGGTGTCGCAAAGAATTGGATGCGACTAAGCACGCACGCACATGCATGGCCAAGGGACAGGCGTGAGCTGGGGCTCTGTGTACAGATATGCCCCAGAAGCTCCAGGGTCAAGGGCACCAGCCATACTTTATGTGGGGCTTTGGTCCACCCACCCACCTTCCCAAGGACCTTCTGTCATCTCTCCTGCCCCATCCCTTGCCCTCTCTTGTTGTCTCCCTCAGCATCCTCCCATCTTAAAAAGCCTTCTCTGGACACCACGTTGCCCCCCAGTCCAATCCCTTGCTCCCTCTTGAAAACCAAACTGAGTTGTCTACACTCATTTATCTATACTTACTTGTCTCTTTCCCTTAGCACCCACTCCTTAAGCCACTGCTTCCTGACCTCCACTCATCATTTCAAGGAATTTCCTCTTACCAATGTCCCCAGTGATCTGCAGGATCCAGTGAGCACTTTATACAAAACACTCATCTAGAATTATTCAAATAATACATTGATTCATCTGCAGAAGAGAAGTAGAACATCAGCTTTATATCTCCAGAGATAATCAACATTCTGAGTTTGAGTTTGGTGGCTATATTCTAAAAATATGTACAAATATGATCCATAGAAAATATACAAAGTATGCTGTGATTTTGTAACAAAATATAAAATATTCATCTGGTAGGCACTGTGCCTCAGTGGCTTTAAAACTCAGCAGACTTTGGAGATCTGTCTGTGTTGATGCATTTAGACCTTGTAGGGGACATTCCTCGATCCTCCTATTTTTTTTTGCTCTTACCAAGAAAAAAGGTTTTGTTTGTTTTGTACTGTTTTGTTTTGGAGTGTGTGCGTGTGTGTGTGTGTGGAGAGAACATTTAACATGAGATCTTTCCTCACAATTTTTTATGTATATAAGTAACTCAGATGGTGAAGGACAGGGAAGCCTGGCGTGCTGCAGTCCATGGGATCGCAAACAGGCAGACACAACTGAGTGAGTGAATAACAAGGAATTGTTAACTATAGGCACTGTGTTGTACAGCAGATCTCTAGAACTTATTCTTCTTGCAGAACTGACACTATACCCACTGAATAGTAACTCCCCATTTGAAACACATTCTTTTTTTTTTTTTTAGTTTTTAGAATTTATTTATAATTGAAGTATATTTAAATTGCAATATTGTATTAATTACTGCTATACAATAAAGTAACTCAGTTATACATATATATTTATCATTTTTCATATTCTTTTCCATTACGATTTATCACAGGATATTGAATATAGTTCCCTGTGCGTACAGTAGGGCTTTTTGTTTATCCTTTTTCTGTATACCAGTTTGCATCTGCTAATCCCAAACTCCCAATTCAACCCTCTCCCACACCCCATCCCCTTGGCAACCACCAGTTCACTCTCTATGTCCCTGATTCTATTTCTGTTTCTTAGATTGGTTCATTTGTGTCATATTTTAGATTCCACATATAAGTAACATCTTATAGTATTTGCCTTTCTGACTTAACTTCACTTAGTATAATAATTTCTAGTTGCATCCATTGAAATATAGTCTTTTTAAAAACACAGGCATAACTTAGAGATATTGTGGGTTAGGTTGCAGACAACTACAGGAAAGGTCACAATAAAATGAGTCACATAAATATTTTGGTTTCCCAGTGCACATAAAAGCTATGCTTATACTATATTGTAGTCTGTAGTCTATTAAAAAAACATACCTTAAGTCAAATATACATACCTTAAGTCAAATATACATACCTTAAGTCAAAAATATTTTATTTCTAAAAAATGCTAGCTATCATCTGAGGCTTCAGTGACTTGTAATCTTTTTGCTGGTGGACAGTCTTGCTTCGATGCTGATGGCTGGTGGTTGATCAGGGTGGTCGTTGCTGAAGTTTGGGGTGGCTAGTTTCTTAAGGGATAGCTCTGCTTTTCACTTGAACACCTAGAGGTTGTTGTAGGATTATTAATTGGCCTAATTTCAGTATGGCTGGGTTATTATGTCTCAGGGAATAGGGAGGCCCAAAAAGAGGGAGAGAGACTTGGGGAATGGCTAGTGGGTGGAGCCATCAGAGCACATAACATTTATCCATTAAGTTCATCATCTCATATGGGCGAGGTTCATGGCACCCCAAAACAATGGCAATAGTCACATTAAGGATCATTGATCATAGATCACCATAACAGATACAGTAACACTGAAAATGTCTGAAATATCCAGAGAATTACTAAAATGTGACAGAGAGGTGAAGTGAGCAAAGGCTGTTGGAAAAATGGTGCCAGTAGACTTGCTTCATGCAAGGTTGCCACAGACTATCAATTTTAAAGAAAAACCCCAATATCTGTGAAGCACAGCAAAGTGAAGTCTGGCAGTGAAGTCTGAGGCCTCTGGCACTGCAGGCGTCTCCTGCCCAGGTGTGGACTGTAAGGCAGGGTTACCTGGCAGGAATGGCACAGTGACCTCCGCATTGCCCTGCCTCTTCTGGAGATGCTGTCTCTTCCCTCTCTGCCAGTCCTCTGCCAGCCTGCCCCTCTCTCTAGCTGGAATTGTTTCTCTGGATTCCAGCTCAGGCTCCCTTCTTTTATAAACTCTTCATCTTCCTGCTGCTGCTGCTGCTGAGTCGCTTCAGTCGTGTCCGACTCTGTGCGACCCCATAGGCAGCAGCCCATCAGGCTCCCTGTCCCTGGGATTCTCCAGGCAAGAACACTGGAGTGGGTTGCCATTTCCTTCTCCAATGCATGAAAGTGAAAAGTGAAAGTGAAGTCGCTCAGTCGTGTCTGACTCTTAGCGACCCCATGGACTGCAGCCCACCAGGCTCCTCCATCCATGGGATTCTCCAGGCAAGAGTGCTGGAGTGGGGTGCCATTGCCTTCTCCACTTCATCTTCCTAGAGGATTTCATCTCCTCCCATGGCTTCAAATATCCCCAAGATGCCATCACCTCCCCAGTTTTTTTTTTTAATTAACTTTTTGGCGGCCCTGGGTCTTCGTTGCTTTTGCAGGCTTTTTCTAGTTATGGGGAGCAGGGGCTACTCTTTGTTGCGGTGACCCTCTGCAGTGACCTCTCATTGCAGAGCATGGGCTCAGTAGTTGTGATGCATGGGACCAGTTGTGCCGCAACACGTGGGATCCTCCCGGGCCAGGGATCAAACCTGTGTCCCCTGCATTGGCAGGCGGACTCCTAGTTGAAACTACAGGATGCCTGGAGCCCAGCGTGTTCAAATGCGTTCACAATCTTCCCTTCAAGAAGGGCCCCTAGGTCTGCTGGGTGTGAAGTCCCCCTCTTACCCCACGTCCCCACGTGCCTTCCGTCAGCAAGCTTTCCAGCCCTGCCTCCAGACCACACCCTCCCTGCTTTCTAGCGCAGCCTGTCCTGTCTTCTAGGGAGGTCCTTCCGGGCCCTCCCTTGCCCGTTTTCACATGGTGTCTGGAGTGACATGCACTTAGGCCTTGCCTTCAAGATGCACATCTGACCATGTCCTTTTCCCTCTTGCGATCCCGTCAAACCGTCTCCCACAACTTGCAGCATCGAATATAAATCCACATCGGCCTTCTTGTTCTCCCCTTTGGCTCTGCCTGCCTCCCTCCAACCTCATCCTCCCCTGCTGGTCACCCTGCCCAGACCACACCAGCATTCTCTGTTCCTCCATCAGGCTGAGCACAGTCTTATCTCAGAACCTCTGCACAGGCCGCTTCCTGTACCAGAAATATTCTTTGCTTCCCTTCTAGCCTGGCTGACTCCTCCTGCAGGGCTCAGCTCAAATCTTTCTTTTTTTTTCATTGAAGTTCAGTTGATTTACAATATTGTGTTAGTTTGGGGTGTACAGCAAAGTGGTTCAGTTATATACATATATGTGTGTGCGTATATATATTTAAAATTCTTTTCCATTATAACATTGAATATAGTTCCCTGTGCTATATGGTAAATACTTGTTTACCTATTTTGCATATGGATGTATGCATCTGTCAGTCACGTACTCCCAGTTTATCCTTCCCCTACCTTCCCCTTTAGTAGCCATGTGTTTATATTCTATGTCTGAGTCTGTTTTGTAAATAAGTTCATTTGTGTCCTATTTTAGATTCCACATATAAGTGATATCATATGGTATTTGTCTTTCTCTAACTTATTCACTTACTGTGATAATCTCTAGGTCCATCCACATTACTGCAAATGGCAAGATTTCATTTTTTATGAAAGTGAAGTCGCTCAGTTGTGTCCGACTCTTTGCTACCCCGTGGACTGTAGCCCACCAAGCTCCTCCCTCCATGGGATTCTCCAGGCAAGAATACTGGAGTGGGTTGCCATTTCCTTCTCCAGGGGATCTTCCTGACCCAGGGATCGGACCCAGGTCTCCCGCATTGCAGGCAGACGCTTTGACCTCTGCACCACCAGGAAAGCCTGGTGTAGCTGAGTAATATTCCATTGTGTATATCTACCACACCTTCCTCATCTACTCATCTGTAACTGGACACTTCAGTTGCTTCCATGCCTTGACTATTATAAACAGTGCGGCAATGAACATTGTGGTGCATGCATCTTTTCGAATTGCAGCTTTCATCTTTTCTGGGTATATGCCCAGGAGTGGGGTTACTGGATCATATATATGGCAGCTCTATTTTTAGTTTTTTTAAGGAATCTCCATTCTATTTTCCATAGTGACTATACCAATTTACATTCCCACCAGCAGGCTAGGAGGGTGCCCTTTTCCCCACACTTTCTCATCAGCTTAAATTTCTGACCCTCAGAAAGCTGCCTACCACACCTCTCACCCAGGTCTCTGCATCCCACATTCTCTAGTATCCCATACTTTTTCTCCATGGCTCCTATCCATTTGTAATCCTATCATTATTCAGTGTTCTTCGTTCCTCCCCTTCTTTCCCGTCTGTCTGAAAGCTCCACAATCAGAGACCCTGTCTGCTTTACTCAGCACTTTGCTTTCATGTGCACCTGTCACAGAGCCTGGCAACTCGATAGATGCTCAGGAGACACTTGCCAGGGCAGCATCGAGGCGTCTTCTCCGCCGAAGTGCTGTGCCTGAGAGCCAGTGAGCTAAAGTCGCACAGTTAGAATTCTAGCTGGGTTAGAATCCTAGCTGTGCCACCTGCAAGCCGTGTGGCGCTGAACAGGTCACTTAAGGCCTCTCAGGGCCTCTGTTCCCTGTCTCATAAGATTATTATCAGGATGACGAGAATGTCTATAAAATATTTAATGCCATGACTGGCGTATGGTAATCCGTCAATGAGTGACAATGGTTATTATTTAAATAACTATAATCAAAGCTCAACCACAGGTCCCCAAAGTGCTACCCTTGCTGCTTCCTCTCACCTCATGGGTGAAGTCAGGAGCAGAACCACATTTTCGTGTCTGCAGAGAGACAGGGTCTTTGGAAGCAAGCTCTGATGAGGGCAGTTTCTGCTCTGGAGGGGGCCTTTGATTCTCCCTCTGCTACTCACTGACTGTGTCACCCAGACAAGCGGGCTCCTTTGAACTCAATTTCATCCTCTGTAGGATGTGGCCATAAATATTTCATAGGATAGTTACAGACATCACATGAGATAATGCACAGAGAAACCTCATGCTGAAAAGTTGTTACATTAAAATTACATACAGTCTTATTACAAACTCAGGATGGCTAACGATGGCCCTGTGTCTCTATCTACCATGTTTCAAAACTGCTTCCTTGTTAATCATGGAGAGTCAGGTTTGAGTTTGAAAGTTGGTTCTGCCTCCTACTTGCTGTGTGGCCTCTCTGAGCATGTTTTTTTCTCTGTAGAATGGAGCTAATACCCCTCTGACCGGGTATGGTAAGGAAGAAATAAGAGTGAATCTAAAACAAGGGTTGACAAATTATGGATGGTGGGTTTTTCAGAGTCTTACTGGCCCACGGCCACGTCCATTCACTTATGCTTTATCTGTGGCTGCTTGGTGTTACAAAGGCAGTTTAGCTATGCAGAAACTACTGGCTCAAAAAACATAAAATATTTACTCTCTGGCCTTTCATGGGAAAAATTTGCCAAGGCCTATGTAAAGCCTGTCATTCGGTGCGTCCTTGTGGTAGGTGCCCATGGCTGCTTTCTTCACCAACACCATCATCGTTGTCTGTATCATTAATGCAACAATCAAGTGAAGCACTGTTCTGGAAAAGTCGGGAGGAAGAGGCCTTGCTGGAGCACCCAGCACAGTGCCACACACAGGGCCGGCCTTTGGATGTGGGATGACCTGTGCCAAGAAGACTCTTGAGCTGGCAAACTTTCTAATACATCAAATGATACTCTCTATCCATTTAAATCTGCCAGGAAAATATGTCAGAAGTCTGTTTTCAGGGCCAGCATGAATCTGTACAGTGCCTTTGTGGGAATTAAAAGAATGTATCTTGAAGACACTGTTACAAATATATGGATTTTGTTAGAGTAAGATGCTTCACCATTAGGAAGTTGTAATAAACATACCAATATACTGTGTAGTCTCCGAATGGAGCTTCCCAGGTGGTGCAGTGGTTAAGAATATGCCTACTAATGCAGGAGACACAGGAGACATGGGTTCAATCCCTGGGTTGGGAAGATCCCCTGGAATAGGAAATGGCAACCCACTCCAGTATTCTTGCTGGGAAAATTCCATGGACAGCAGAGCCTGGTGGGCTACAGTCCGTGGGGTTGCAAACAGTCAGATACAACTGAGCGACTGAATATGCATGCATGATTCTCTGAATAGGGCCCCACCCTCCCTAGGCTTGAGCAGTTCACCCTCTGCACAGCTGTACGTGGCAGCCCTTCTTGTCAATGGGGAATCAGTGTGAGTTCTGATTGTTGTATATCTGTTGTCTAAAAGTGAGGCCCACTTCTTATGGACCTCCTTAGGCATAGCTATGACTTTGCCCCTCATCTGTGCTTCCTTGGCCTCCAAGGGCCCGGCAGGCTCTGGCGCTTCCTCACCACCACCTTTGGGACCCCACAGGCAGAGATGGAGTTGGTCCAGCATATTGGTGTCCCCACCAGTAAGATCATCTATGCCAATCCCTGTAAGCAAATTGCACACATCAAGTATGCTGCCAAGCACGGGGTCCGGCTGCTGAGCTTTGACAATGAGATGGAGCTGGCAAAGGTGGTGAAAAGCCACCCCAGTGCCAAGTAAGCTGAGAACCACTCAGGTGGGAGGCTGGGCTGCGGGTGAGAGTGGGGGGAGTAGGCGAAATAGGGTTGGGGCTGAGGACCCTGCCCTGGAGCCGGCCATAGCCACAGGAGGTTGGGGCAGGCACTCCTGGGCTGGACCCAGGATGCCAGAGGCTGACTAGGGTGGAGGTAGAAATGATGGGTTATAGTCCAGGCAAAGCCCATGGTATTGCGGAGGTCAAAGCCATGGCAGAAGGCGCAGTGGTCAGGAAAGTTACATGGAGGAGGCAGCATTTGAGGTGGGCCTTCAGGGGCGACTGGCATCTGGAGCGGGCATAAACAGTGCATCAGAGGGAGCCGCAGGAGCAAGCACATGAAGGCCAGAAGCAGCACAGGGCGTTTGCAGGATAAGCAGAAATTGATGTGGCTGGATCATACCATGTGCGGCCGGGGGTGAAGGAGAAGTCAGTGATGCTGGTCACAGGGCAGGGACCCCAGTGCACATGGGCTTTGGAAGGGGTCAGGGCTGGACATCTTTTTCAGGGTGCGCCCCTCACCTGGTCACTGGAAACACTGGAGGGGCCAAGAGGGGCACCACTCGGGTTCATCCGAAGCAGCTTCCGTTTTGACTATTTCACATCTCGAGGATATAGGCGTTTTCAATAAGACCGTTTAAAAAAAAAAAAAAAGGTCCCCTCCACCCCACCATACAAGAGAAGCTGGGAAAGCCTGCCTGATTGGGAGGAAGTAGGGCTGCCCAGAGGGAAACTGGTGAGGTCGGGACTAGGGCAGGGGTCCCATGGAAGGGTCCGGGACATTTAGGGAGTGGACTGGACAGGACTCAAAGGTTGACTGCCTGTGCAGGGGGAGGAAGGGGGCCGGGGCTTATGGGGTTGGATACAGCTCTGAGCCAGGAGGGTTCATCCCCCTAGACTAGAGAAGACGTGGTTGGGGCGGAGGAAGCGGGCTCCCGCCCCCGCCGAGGTGCTGCCCCGTGTCTCCCTCCTCAGGATGGTTCTGGGCATTGCCACCGAGGACTCCCACTCTCTGAGCCGCCTGAGCCTCAAGTTCGGAGCGTCGCTGAAATCCTGCCGACACCTGCTTGAGAATGCCAAGAGGGACCATGTAGAGGTGATAGGTGTGAGGTAAGTGCTGGAGCCCCGCCATCCCCCACCATGCCCACTGCCTCCTGCTTCTTTCCCAGGACTTGCTCAATTCTGTGTGGGACCTCCCCCAGGGCCCCCAAGGCAGGCTTGTCCCTGGGTCTGGAATTCTGCCATTTGAGAGTTTCCTCCCTTTGGAAAGAAGGTTTGGAGTGTCCCACTGCCCCAACCCCACAGTCTGCAGAAGGTCCTGTCCCAGGAGATTCCAGGAGGGACCTGGCTTTGCAGGAAGTGTCCCCAGCCTGAAGCCAAAGGTCATCCTGGCACACCTTGGCTCTGCCGCTTTTCTGGTGGGGATGTGGAAGAAGCCAGAACTAGGACCTGATGATATAACTTTTTTATGCTCTGGATTTTGGACGGCCAGGCACTGTGCTAAACTCTCCATAGACATTGTCCCGCAATTGTGGGAGCTTATCCCCATTTTATACTTTGATAAAGCCTTTGACTGTGGATCACAATAAACTGGAAAATTCTGAAAGAGATGGGAATACCAGACTACCTGACCTGCCTCCTGAGAAATCTGTATGCAGGTCAGGAGGCAACAGTTAGAACTGGACATGGAACAACAGACTGGTTCCAAATAGGAAAAGGAGTACGTCAAGGCTGTATATTGTCACCCTGCTTATTTAACTTATACGCAGAGTACATCATGAGAAACGCTGGACTGGAAGAAACACAAGCTGGAATCAAGATTGCCAGGAGAAATATCAATAACCTCAGATATACAGATGACACCACCCTTATGGCAGAAAGTGAAGAGGAACTAAAAAGCATCTTGATGAATGTGAAAGAGGAAAGTGAAAAAGTTGGCTTAAAGCTCAACATTCAGAAAATTAAGATCATGGCGTCTGGTCCCATCACTTCATGGGAAGTAGATGGGGAAACAGTGGAAACAGAGTCAGACTTTATTTTTGGGGGCTCCAAAATCACTGCAGATGGTGATTGCAGCCATGAAATTAAAAGACGCTTACTCCTTGGAAGAAAAGTTATGACCAATCTAGATAGTATATTCAAAAGCAGAGACATTACTTTGCTGACTAAGGTCCGTCTAGTCAAGGCTATGGTTTTTCCTGTGGTCATGTATGGATATGAGAGTTGGACTGTGAAGAAAGCTAAGTGCTGAAGAATTGATGCTTTTGAACTGTGGGTTGGGGAAGACTCTTGAGAGTCCCTTGGACTGCAAGGAGATCCAACCAGTCCATTCTAAAGGAGATCAGCCCTGGGTTTTCTTTGGAAGGAATGATGCTGAAGCTGAAACTCCAGTACTTTGGCCACCTCATGCGATTTGGCCACCTCATGCGAAGAGTTGACTCATTGGTAAAGACTCTGATGCTGGGAGGGATTGGGGGCAGGAGGAGAAGGGGACGACAGAGGATGAGATGGCTGGATGGCATCACGGACTCGATGGACGTGAGTCTGAGTGAACTCCAGGAGTTGGTGATGGACAAGGAGGCCTGGCATGCTGCGATTCATGGGGTCGCAAAGAGTCGGACACGACTGAGCGACTGAACTGAACTGATCCCCACTTTATAGATGGGGAAACTGAAGCATGGCCGGCCACACTGCTGAGTGAGATGTACATTAGTTCTGGCTGACTCTGGGGCCCTAGCCCTCATCCCAGGAAGGCTCAGGCCCCAGAGGTAGCGTGGAGGGACGAGAGGGGCACCAAGTGCCAAAGGTCCTTGCATCTAGTCTCCTGTCCACTCTTCATTTGCCACATGGCCCTTGGCAACCCACTCAACCTTTTAGGCCCACAGTCACTGCATCTGGAAAATGGGCACAGCATCCGGTATGCTTGGGCAAGGCTGCTGCTGGCTGAGGCTGAAGTGGTGACACCTGGGATCCTGTGTGTAAGCCGAGACTCTTCCTTCCTCCCCAGTTTTCACATTGGCAGTGGCTGTCCTGACCCTCAGGCCTATGCTCAGTCCATTGCGGACGCCCGGGTTGTGTTCGAAATGGGTGCTGAGCTGGGCCACAGGATGCACATCCTGGACCTCGGTGGTGGCTTCCCTGGAGTGGAGGACGCCAAAGTGAGATTCGAAGAGGTAAGTGGGGTCACAAGTATTGCGCTGGGCTGGGTGGGGGTTGGGGGGAGGGTTACAGTGATCCTAGGAAGCCCCCTGTGAGTGGGTCCCCTGTACTATGTGCTGCGCTTGGTGCTTTGCTTGGATTATCTCATTATTAACCCTGTGTTACAGCTGAGCAAACTGAGGCTCATAGAAGCTGCTTCATTTTCTGAGTCCATGGCAGGGCCGGCTACACACCCAGCTCTGCCCGGACTCTGAACATGCACATATTTGAGGCTTAACCGGACCATATCTGCATAAGTCATAAAGTTCTCTGAGGGTCTGGGTGTGCCCTATTCACCCTCCTATGGGATGATGAGATATCAAGTTGGGCAGGGGAAGGAAAAGCCAACCCTCTGTCCACTTCTAGTCCATCTGTCTCCTTCCCACCTGCAAGTTTCAGTTCAGTTCAGTTGCTCAGTTGTGTCTGACTCTTTGCGACCCCATGGACTGCAGCACACCAGGATTCCCTGTCCATCACCAACTCCTGGAGTTTATCCAAACTCATGTTCATTGAGTCAGTGATGCCATCCAGCCATCTCATCCTCTGTCGTCCCCTTCTCCTCCTGCCCCCAATCCCTCCCAGCATCAGGGTCTTTTCAAATGAGTCAGCTCTTCACATCAGATGGCCAAAGTATTGGAGTTTCAGCTTCAGCATCAGTCCTTCCAATGAATATTCAGGACTGATTAGGCCAGGGGCGGTGACCCCGGGGAGCCACCACAAGCCCGAGGCCAGGGGTGGCAGCTGGGAGGGGCCACCTCGAGCCCAGAGCCAGGGGCGGTGACCCTGAGCCTGAGCCCGAGGCCAGAGGCGGCAGCTGGGAGGAGCCACCCACGCCCGAGGCCAGGGCCGGCAGCAGGGAGGAGCAACCCAAGGATCAGCAGGAGGGCCTAGAGGATCTATCCCAGTTGAGGTCAGGAACAGCCCCTCGTCCAAGGTAAGGAGCCGCGGCTGTGCTTTGCTGAAGCAGCCATGAAGAGATGCCCCACACCCAAGGTAAGAGAAACCCAAATAAGATGATAGGTGGTGCAAGAGGGCATCAGAGGGCAGACATACTGAAACAATACTCACAGAAAACTAGTCAATCTAATCACACTAGGACCACAGCCTTGTCTAACTCAATGAAACCAAGCCATGCCTGCAGGGCAACCCAAGGCGGGCAGGTCATGGTGGAGAGGGCTGACAGAACTTGGTCCACTGGAGAAGGGAATGGCAAGCCACTTCAGTATTCTTGCCTTGAGAACCCCATGAACAGTATGAACAGGCAAAATGATAGGATATCAAAAGAGGAACTCCCCAGGTCATTAGGTGCCCAATATGCTACTGGAGATCAGTGGAGCAATAAGTCCAGAAAGAATGAAGGGATGGAGCCAAAGCGAAAACAATACCCAGTTGTGCATGTGACTGGTGATAGAAGCAAGATCCGATGCTGTAAAGAGCAATACTGCATAGGAACCTGGAATGTCAGGTCCATGAATCAAGGCAAATTGGAAGTGGTCAAACAAGAGATGACAAGGGTGAATGGGAGGAGCAACCCAAGGATCAGCAGGAGGGCCTAGAGGATCTATCCCACGTTGAAGGTCAGGAACAGCCCCTCGTCCAAGGTAAGGAGCCGCGGCTGTGCTTTGCTGAAGCAGCCGTGAAGAGATGCCCCACACCCAAGGTAAGAGAAACCCAAGTAAGATGATAGGTGGTGCAAGAGGGCATCAGAGGGCAGACATACTGAAACAATACTCACAGAAAACTAGTCAATCTAATCACACTAGGACCACAGCCTTGTCTAACTCAATGAAACCAAGCCATGCCTGCAGGGCAACCCAAGGCAGGCGGGTCATGGTGGAGAGGGCTGACAGAACTTGGTCCACTGGAGAAGGGAATGGCAAGCCACTTCAGTATTCTTGCCTTGAGAACCCCATGAACAGTATGAATAGCAAACATACTTTAATAAAAATTTGAATATTATAAAATATTAGAAAAAAGACAGAGGATGAGATGGTTGAATGGCATCACCAATTCAATGGACATGAGTCTGAGTAAACTCCAGGAGTTGGTAATGGACAGGGAGGCCTGGCGTGCTACAGTCCATGGGGTCACAAAGAGTCGGACATGACTGAGTGACTGAACTGAACTGAACTGAAAGTATTTTTTAAAGTCCATTGTGTTTTATGTATAGCTTAATGAAAATAATTAAGTGTATTCTATAATAAAGTTGACACAGTGAACTAAAAACAAAATAAAACTCCAAGTCTAGAGAGGAGGTCAGAGGCCAGGCTTATGACTACTTTTTCTAAAAGCTCATTTAAAATCCCAACAAAGGGGGCTTCCTCGAGGGCTCAGTGGTAAAGAATCCATCTGCAATGCAGGAGACGTGGGTTTGATCTCTGGGTTGGGAAGATTTCCTAGAGGAGGAAATGGCAACCCACTCCAGTATCCTTACCTAGGAAATCTCATGGACAGAGGAACCTGGCCAGCAACAGTCCATGCAGCCGCAAAGAGTTGGACATGACTGAGTGAGCGAGCAAGATGCTATAGGTTACAGATTGAACATACAATAAAGGCATTAAACTGAATTGTTTTAAAAAAAAAATACAATCCCAACAAAGACATAAAGAAACAATAGAAGTAAACTAAAATTAAATTAAAATGCAGTGGATGTTCTCCCTCTACCAACTGGGACAGGAACACCCTTGCCAAAGAAGCTGGCTTCCTCATTGTCTGCTTATGACTCCCACCAAGTCTTCCAACCCTTAGGGATTTCTATGTGACAAGAAAAACCACAAGAGTGGCTATTGGCTCAGTGCCCACCCGCACAGATTTAAAAGACCCCCACCCCAGCTCTCACCCTCTGACCCCTGCCCTCCCCTGTGAGCTACTTCATGGAAAGAGACGTAGCGAGAGAGCCAACGTGGGCTCCATCAAGTCACCTGAGGCGGGGTGCTGGTCTTAAGGAGTCATGGAGAACTTGCAGGAAGGGTGTCTGAGCTGAGTCTTGAAGGAAGAACGGGGAGTGCTGGATGAGAAAAGAGTAAAGGACTCCAGTGCATGCCAAGGTATCAAATCGTAGAATGCTGATGTACACAAAGAAGTGAACAAAACTGGGGTAGGGAGAGTTAGAAAGGGTCCCCTGTCAAAGGTGTCTCAGTCAGTTCAGGCTGTGTAACAAATATACCGTGGACTGGGTGACTTAACACTGCAAACATTTATCGCTTACAGTTCTGGAGACTGGAAAGTCCAAGATCCGGGTCGAGCACATTTGGTGTCTGATGGGTCCACTTCCTGATTCACAGACAGCCTTCTTCTCATTGTGTCCCCACATGGAGGAAGGGGCGAGAGGGCTCTCTGAGCCCTCTTTTTAGTTCAATTCAGTCGCTCAGTCATGTCTGACTCTTTGTGACCCCATGGACTGCAGCACACCAGGCCTCCCTGTCCATCACCAACTCCCAGAGCTTATTCAAACTCATGTCCATCAAGTCGGTGATGCCATCCAACCATCTCATCCTCTGTCATCCCCTTCTCCTCCTGCCTTCAATTTTTCCCAGCATCGGGGTCTTTTCTAATGAGTCAGCTCTTCGCATCAGGCGGCCGAAGTATTGGAGTTTCAGCTTCAATATCAGTCCTTCCAGTGAAAACCCAGGACTGATCTCCTTTAGGATGGACTGATTGGATCTTCTTGCAGTCCAAGGGACTCTCAAGAATCTTCTCCAACACCAGGGTACTAATCCCATTCATAGGGGCTCCACCTTCATGACCTAATCACCTCCCGAAGTCCCCACTTCCTAATACATCATACAGGGGATTAGGCTTCAATATATGAATTTTAGGGGGACACAAACATTCACTCTATAGCATAGGTTTTGTGTGCTAAACAGTTTAACTTTGTCCTGAAGGTAATGGGAATATTTCTTTAGTCTTTATTGAATTTGTTAAAATATTGCTTCTGTAGTTTATGTTCTGGTTTATTGGCCACAAGGTCTATGGGATCTTTGCTCCCCGACCAGGGATCGAACCCTCCTCACCCCCTGCATTGGAAAGTGAAGTCTTAACCACTGTACCCCCAGTGAAGTGCTGGTGATGAGGGCTTTCAAGCACAGGACTGAAATGGCAACCTGAGCATTTTAGAAACATTCAACAGATGCAGCTGGAAAGGTAGGTGGAAGGTGAGGTTGCCAGCAGTGAGGCCATGATCCAGGCCAGAAGTGTGAACACCCTGCCCAGAGGCAGTGGTGCAGATTTCTCCCAGGCTGGCACAGGAATGCTGCCGGGAATGAGGCCGTCGCCATGAAGACAACTGACTTACTGTCTTTTCAGCAGTTTGGTAGCTCAGCCCCCATCTCCACTCAAACTGGAAGACATCCCCTGCCATCCCTAAATTCCATACTCCAAGTCTCCGCCCTGCGTTATACACCCTTTGCAGCCAACCCTCTGTCTCCACATTACACTGTATCTTAAATCATCAACTTAGGTTAGATTTCTAGTTTCTTTTAAAACAAACAAACAAGGGACTCACATGTAGTTAATAATGTTGACGGCAGAATCATAAGCACTGATTGTATCTGGGAATCAGGCTGCCTTTAATCTGCAAAGGAGGATACAATAATCCTCATTTCACAGATAGGAAAACTGAGACTCCAAGACGTTAAGTAGCCTCGTCATACAACTCTTAATGAGGGCTGGATCCAAGAATGCCTGATTCCAATCACCCTTTCCATAGCACCTCATGCGCTCACGTTTCATTTCTCTTCATTCACTTACTGCAGTTTCCCTCCCCCTCAGAATCAAACCCCAAACCATGTGGCCTAACCAGAATAAACTCTGAATAATTACATGTAGCTGTTTTCTAAAATGCCCACTGTTCCCTGGCAGATCTCTGACAGCCCAACCCTACGACTGTGGTGTGGCGAGCTAAACAGCAAGACCAGTGACTCCAAGTCTCTTTCCCACCGGCTCAGTGGAACAAAGTAGTCTGCCATCTAAAAGCAAATAATGGCTGCCTCTTCCTCATTCCTGAACTTTAAAAGTATATAGATGAATCAACGGACACATGGATAGATAGATGGATAGATAAATGGATGGTCTGATGGATGAATAGACTGATGGATAAAGGTCAAACAGATGCACGGATGGGCATTTTCAAATGTAGACTGTTTCTAAAGAGTAATATGGGAACCATCAACAGCAGTTATCACTCCTGGTAGGGAACAGTGTCTAAGACAAGAGTGGACGTGAAAACTACTTTTTACCCTACAATTTCTTATATCTTTCAAATTTTGAGCTGCATGTATTACTTGTATTAAAACAAATGGCAATATAGAAATAATTTTTAAACACCTTGTTAAAGAGATACAGGTATGAATGAGTGGCTGGAAGAATGAATAATCCTAAAATAAAAATGTTTTAAATAAATGAATAAATGTTAACATTTTTAAAAAATTTATGTTTCCCTCCATTGATTTTTCTTTAAAGTCTTGGCACCAACTTCTACTTGTCTGTATTAGAATCTAACAAAATGTGGTTTCCAACTTGGCACATAATCTATTACAAAATTTGGTTATTTTAAGTCAGACAGGTCAATAACTGCGTGGTGTTTTTCACAGAGCATCTTGACTTTAAGGTTGCCCACACAAATCTGCTCAAGGACTACTCTGCAGTTACCATGAGGGACAACAGGTCTGAGGCTTAGACGTGTGATCCCACCCAATTTTCTTTATTTAAGCTCTAAATCTCCACTCATGTATCAAACCTCATCTGCATGCTGAGCCTCTGAATACTGCTCCCTGAATTGCTGGGGGCTCTGAGTAATCTGACCCTGCCAAGCGAAAGATAAGAAGAAAAATGACTTCCCCAGCTATCATCAATAGCATTTCCAGGAAGAAATGAAGAGAACTGACTCCCAGCCATAAAGGATTTACTGCTTTCCTCTCCATCAGTATGGATATGGAGCAGGGTTGCCTCAAAGCTGGGATTTTTTAAGCTTTCAAGGCAGCTGTTTGGATTCCATACACTGTGAGCCTGACAACATTCAACAAGACTTTATGGAACTTCCGTTGGATTAGCATGGACCCCATGTTCTGCCCTCAAAGGATTTACACTCTAATCCAAGATATATAATATAATCCAAAGAAGGCGGGAGGCAGTACTGGGATGTCAAATGTCCATAGCAAGTGCCAAGTTATTTGATGGATGGAGGGTGGTGACAAACCTGTGATGCTGGGAGATGTGACAGGACTGCCAGAAGCATGTGACATCACTGCTGTTTAACTATCGGAATACCAGTCACAGATCTATATCGCCTGGGACAGTTAAGAAATCATAAACTTCTCTGCCAGAAAGAAAAACGGAAACAAAGAAAAATCTCCTTGGCATTAGGGTGCCCCAGTTGACAGAGATGGCTCAATAGCGCCATCTAGTGGTCGTCCCTGCTGCCAGGTCAGGAGTGGGCTACTTGCCCCTTCCCCGCCCTTGCCCAAATGTTTTCCTCCCGCTGTGTCTGTGAGCCTCAGCAAGTGGTCATCTGGGAGCTGGACAAGACAGAGCATCCTATAGACTGGGACAGTAACAAAAGCAACTTAAGGAGGAAAAACTTGAGTTGGGTCTTAAAGGGACAACCGGGCATTAGGGAATAGGAAAGACAACTTTATATATAGTAAAATTAGAGGATATTTACTCTATAATATTGTTATGGTTTTTACCATATTATCAACATGAGTTGGCCATAGGTATACATATGAACCCCTCCTCCCTTCTCATAGGCTTTGGGTTCCCTGTGTCATACATCAAACTCCCACTGGCTATCTTACACATGATATGTAAATATGATACAAACACATGTACAATGACAGCCATATATATGGTTATCTATGTTATATATGTATATGTCTCAATGCTATTCTCTCAAATCACCCCACTCTCTCCTTCCTCCACTGTGCCCACCAGTCTGTTGTTTAAGTCTGTGTCCTTTTCTGCCCTGCAAGTTGGATCATCAGTACTGTCTTTCTAGATGCCATATATATACATATATATATATGCATTAATATACGATATTTGTCTTTCTCTTTCTGACTTACTTCACTCTGTATAATAGGTTCTAGGTTCATCCACCTCATTAGGACTGACTCAAATGTGTTCCTTTTGATAGCTGGGTAATATTCCATTGTGTACATGTATCACAACTTCCTTCCCCATTCATCTGTTGATGGGCATCTAGGTTGCTTCCATGTCCTAGCTATTGTAAAGAGTGCTGCAATGAACACTGGGGTAAAAGTGGGACAGACAACTTCTGATGAGGGACATGACCTGCAAAGACAGGTGGCTAGAAAATGTCAGATCCTATGGCACAATGGTAAAGAATGCACCTGCCAACGCAGAAGGCACAAGAAATGTGGGTTTGCTCCCTGGGTTGGGAAGATCCCCTGGAGGAGGGGGACAACCCTCTCCAGTATTCTTTCCTGGGAAGTTCCATGGACAGCGGAGCCCAGTGGGATACAGTCCATGGGGTCACAAAGAGTGGGACACGACTGCACACACACACACACACACACACGCTCATGCACGCTGCTGGAAAGGCCGTGAGCGTAGGCTGCTGAGGACTCACTCTTCAGTCCACACACACACACACACACACACACATGCATGCACACACATGCGCACGCTGCTGGAAAGGCAGTGAGCGTAGGCTGCTGAGGACTCACTCTTCACACACACACACACACGCACGCACACGCACACGCACGCTGCTGGAAAGGCAGTGAGCGTAGGCTGCTGAGGACTCTCTTCACACACACACACACACGCATGCACACGCACGCACACGCACGCGCACACTGCTGGAAAGGCAGTGAGCGTAGGCTGCTGAGGACTCACTCTTCACACACACACACACACGCGCGCATGCACACGCACGCGCACACTGCTGGAAAGGCAGTGAGCGTAGGCTGCTGAGGACTCACTCTTCAGTCGACACACACACACACACACGCACGCACACGCACACGCACGCTGCTGGAAAGGCAGTGAGCGTAGGCTGCTGAGGACTCACTCTTCAGTCGACACACACACACACACACGCACGCACACGCACACGCACGCTGCTGGAAAGGCAGTGAGCGTAGGCTGCTGAGGACTCACTCTTCAGTCGACACACACACACGCACACGCACGCTGCTGGAAAGGCAGTGAGCGTAGGCTGCTGAGGACTCACTCTTCAGTCGCTGTGGGTAGGAGGCCTCCTGGGATTTTCTGGGATAATGTTAATAAGCTATCTGCTGCTTCTCCGGGCATCACTGTGTATATGAGGATGGGGAGGACACATCATAAGGACGGGGAGGAGACCTGTTTCCTTGCAGCAGCTCCCCCTTCCCTGCGGTTTTCTTTGGGATCTCCCATCCCACCTCTATCACTGTCCATAGGGATGGCACCAGGCTAAGCCACGTACATGTGCTAGCTCCTGTAACCCTTCACCTCTCTTGAGGAGGATCTACAGTATCCATTTTACAGATCAAGAAAGAGAGGCTCAAGGACATTAAGTCACTCACCCAACGTGACTCTGCTAATAAAATGGCAGTGCGAAGACCTGAATTAACTTCTCTGCCAAATTCCGAAGCACGCGCTTGTGACAGTTGCCACATGTGAAAGCTCCATCCAAAGCACTTCTGCTTTCAACATGAGTGGTTGCCAAATAGCCTTCACGCAAAACTGAAGTTTCTTTGAGGATAAGTATATACTTATAAGAACATCTCCACCATCAAAGCCAAAAACATATCCATCTCCCCCCAAAGTTTCCCCCATGCCCTTTATTATAATCATTGCTATTATTTTGCGTGGTAAGAACACTGAAGATAAGATCTATCCTTTTAGCAAATTTTAAATATACAATTGTTAGCTATACACACCACAGTAGACCTTCAACTTACTCATCTTACATAAATGAAACTTAGTACCCTTTGAACACTTCCACTTCTTCACAACAGAGAGAACCATCAGCAATATGACAAGACAGCCCAGAGAATAGGAGAAAATATTTGCAAGCCATCTCTCTGATAAGGGGTTAATATCCAAAATATATAAGGAACCCATACAGCTTAGGAGCAAAAAAGGAAATAACCTGATTTTTAAATGGGCAAAGGATCTGAGCAGACATTTCTTCAAGGAAGCTGTACAAATGGCCAACAAGCATGTGAAAAGGTACTCAACATCATTAACCATCAGGGAAATGTAAATCAAAACCAAAATGAGATTATCACCTCACATTTATGTTAGAATGGCTATTATTTTAAAATTGAAGATTTTTAAAGAGATGTATTGGTGAGAATGGAGAGAAAAGGGAACTCTTAATGTACTGTTACTGGGATTGTAAACTGGTACAGCCAGTATGGGAAACAGCATGGATGTGTCTCAAAAAGCTAAAAATAGTACTGCCATATGATCTATTTCTGGGCTTCCCCTGTGGCTCAGCTGGTAAAGAATCCACCTGCAATGTAGGAGACCTGGGCTCAATCCCTGGGTTGGGAAGATCCCCTGGAGAAGGGAACGGCTACCCACTCCAGTGTTCTGGCCTGGAGAGTTCCATGGACCATGGGGGTCACAAAGAGTCGAACACTACTGAGTGACTTTCACTTTCACTTTCGTTTGTCCAAAGGAACTGAAATCAGGATTTCAAAGCAATAACTGCATTATTCATAATAGTCAAGATATGGAAGCAATATAAAAGTTCATCAGTGGATGAATGGATAAAGAAAACGTAATATATACATACACATATATCAGTTCAGTTCAGCCACTCGGTCGTGTCCAACTTTTTGTGACCCCATGAATTGCCGCATGCCAGGCCTCCTGTCCATCACCAACTCCCAGAGTTCACTCAGACTCACGTCCATCGAGTCCGTGATGCCATCTAGCCATCTCATCCTCGGTCGTCCCCTTCTCCTCCTGCCCCCAATCCCTCCCAGCATCAGTCTTTTCCAATGAGTCAGCTCTTGGCATGAGGTGGCCAAAGTACTGGAGTTTCAGCTTTAGCATCATTCCTTCCAAAGAAATCCCAGGGCTGATCTCCTTCAGAATGGACTGGTTGGATCTCCTTGCAGTCCAAGGGACTCTCAAGAGTCTTCTCCAACACCACAGTTCAAAAGCATCAATTCTTTGGCGCTCAGCCTTCTTCACAGTCCAACTCTCACATCCATACATGACTACTGGAAAAACCATATATATGTATATTTAAACAAGCCAGACACAGAAAGACAAGAAGAGTATGACCTCACTTACACCCGTCTCTCATTAGAGTTTTACACTCAAACTCCTCTAATCAAATGGAGATGCATCACTTGTATTCGCAGGCCCACGAGAGATCACAGACACAAGTCAATGGAATCCAGTGTGGGAGACAAAGAAGAAAAGCAACTCAGTTGGGACTGTTCAACCCCTGCTTTATTTGCCTTTGCCGCTGACAGGTTTATTCCACAGTGTCTCACCCACAGCAGCATCTCCAGACATCCCCCTCTAAGTGACCGTGCCGACAGTGATATGCTGGATCATCTCAGAAAACAGCAGAAACTCCAAGGCAAGAGAGCTGCCTAAAGGGGCCCTTTCCCTTCCCTCCTGGTTCCTGAGCTGTTTCCAGCAGACACAGCGAGCGGCTAAATGAGCGTTTGATCAATGGAGGCCAGGTTGATATTGATAAAGCGACTGCAGTTTGCGCAAATCACCCTGCACTCATAGATACTGAAGATTAATCTTTACAAATACAGGGCAAAGGGGGAGAAAAGAACCAAGTCGATTTCGTTTCCGATTATTACTTTCTCCAGAAAGCACTGAAGAGTCAAAAGTTTAACTGATGCACATCAGAGAGGGAGACAAATCCAGAAATATCGCCCAATTACCTGGCAGCTTCTAGAGGTATTTTTCATGACAGCAGGTGGGTTTGACTTTTCTAACTCAGGAAGCAGACAAGACACCACTAGCGGGATGGAGACTTGGCCCAGGGCACAAGCACTAACCTCACCGGACAAGCTGAAGCCTGAACATTTGTCCTCAGTCTCCAGGGTGTCCTTGAAAACACATTTCCACCGATTTCCTGGTTATTTTTATGTTAGACTGCATGTATCTTTAGAAATCACACTGACAGCTCCTTCCTGAAACAAGATGAATTTATTTTTTACTACAAAGAAATCATAAATAAAAGTGCTTAGCCTCCTTAGGACTCTGATTTCACATCCTGGGAGTGGGTAGGGGCCCACTATGTAACATATAGCCCAGTTTCTCAACCTTGGGGCTACTGACAGTTGGCGCCAGGTAATTTTTGATTGGGAGCTGGATGGTGCATTGTAGAGTGTTTAGCGGTGTTTCCTAGTATCTATCCAATAGATGCCAGTAGTACCACTCCCAGTTCTGACAACCAAAAATGTCCCCAGATATTGTCAAATGTCCCCCAGGGGGTAAAACTACTTGTGTAGAGTAATGTGCAAAAACAGAACATAAATAAGAATTGGGGAAATGCATTCAAAACATCTTCCATGTTGTATTCACAGAAAGCAACAAAATCAAATTCTACACTTAATGCCAGTTATAAACGTTTCATTCACATCCATGTCATAGTCAGGGAACTTAAGGTAGAGTTTTTCAAAACGTGGATCGCAAAGCAATTTCCTGAGGTCACGACCAGCTCGTTTGCAGGGCCGGCAATTACACACAACCCAGTGCTCGGAGGGCCTCATGCCACTGCTGGCATCTGGAAATTTCTAATAATTTTTAACAAGGAGCACCCATGTTTTCATTTTGCTCGAGGCCCTGCAAATTATGTAGCCTGTCTGGGGTGCTTATTTTAAAAGCAAGCTCCTGAATGGAATGAAAACAGGATCTTGAAGAGATGGCTATACCTGCTTGCTTACTACAGCGTCATTCACAAAGCCCAGATATGGAGACAACCTCACTGTCCATCTACGGATGAACGAATAAAGAATAGATTTATATGCGATGGAATATTATTCAGCCATAAAGAAGATGCGCCTTCCCTGCTGGCTCAGACGATCAAGAATCTGCTTGCAATGCAGGAGACCTGGGTTTGATCCCTGGGTTGGGAAGATCCCTGGAAGAAGGAAATAGTTACCTATTCCGGTATTCCTGCCTGGAGAATTCCATGGACAGAGAACTCTGGTGGGCTATAGTACACAAGGTTGCAAAGAGTCTGACATGGCTGAGGAACTTTCACTGAGTTCAGTTCAGTTCAGCCGCTCAGTCGTGTCTGACTCTTTGCGACCCCATGAATTGCAGCACGCCAGGCCTCCCTGTCCATCACCAACTCCTGGAGTTCACTCAGACTCATATCCATCGAGTCCCTGATGCCATCCAGCCATCTCATCCTCTGTCATCTCCTTCTCCTCCTGCCCCCAATCCCTCCCAGCATCAGAGTCTTTTCCAATGAGTCAACTCTTCGCATGAGGTGGCCAAAGTACTGGAGTTTCAGCTTTAGCATCATTCCCTCCAAAGAAATCCCAGGGCTAATCTCCTTCAGAATGAACTGGTTGGATCTCCTTGCAGTCCAAGGGACTCTCAAGAGTCTTCTCCAGCACCACAGTTCAAAAACATCAATTCTTCGGCGATCAGCCTTCTTCACAGTCCAACTCTCACATCCATACATGACTACTGGAAAAATCGTAGCCTTGACTAGACGGACCTTTGTTGGCAAGGTAATGTCTCTGCTTTTAAATATGCTATCTAGGTTGGTCATAACCTTTCTTCTAAGGAGTAAGCGTCTTTTAATTTCAGGGCTGCAAGTCACCACCTGCAGTGATTTTTTTGGAGCCCCAAAAAATAAAGTCTGATACTGTTTCCACTGTTTCCCCATCTATTTCCCATGAAGCGATGGGACCAAATGCCATGATCTTCGTTTTCTGAATGTTGAGCTTTAAGCCAACTTTTTCACTCTCCACTATCACTTTCATCAAGAGGCTTTTTAGCTCCTCTTCACTTTCTGCCATAAGGGTGGTGTCATCTGCATATCTGAGGTGATTGATATTTCTCCCGGCAATCTTGATTCCAGCTTGTGCTTCTTTCAGCCCAGTGTTTCTCATGATTTACTCTGCATAGAAGTTAAATAAGCAGGGTGACAATATACTCCTACTCCTACTCCTTTTCCTATTTGGAACCAGTCTGTTGTTCCATGTCCAGTTCTAACTGTTGCTTCCTGACCTGCATATAGGTTTCTCAAGAGGCAGGTCAGGTGGTCTGGTATTCCCATCTCTTTCAGAATTTTCCACAGTTTATTGTGATCCACACAGTTAAAGGCTTTGGCATAGTCAATAAAGCAGAAATAGATGTTTTTCTGGAATTCTCTTGCTTTTTTGATGATCCAGCAGATGTTGGCAATTTGATCTCTGGTTCCTCTGCCTTTTCTAAAACCAGCTCAAACATCTGGAAGTTCATGGTCCACGTATTGCTGAAGCCTGGCTTGGAGAATTTTGAGTATTACTTTACTAGCGTGTGAGATGAGTGCAATTGTGCGGTAGTTTGAGCATTCTTTGGCATTGCCTTTCTTTGGGAACTTTCACTCACACACATGTATATATTTCATATAATGGAATTTATTCAGCCATTAAAAAAAAAAAAGAAGAAATCCTGCCATTTTCAACAAGATGGATGGACCTTGAGGACACTATGCAAAATGAAATAAGTCAGACAGAGAAGGACAAATACTGTATGATGTAATTTATATGTGGAATCTAAAGAATTCAAACTCATAGAAACTCATAGAGTAGACTGGTGGTTACCAGGGCTGAGGGTGGGGGAAATGGGGAGATATTGGTCAAAGATTACAAGTTTCCAGTATGAGATAAATAACTTCTGGGAATCTAATGTACAGCATGGTGAGTCCAGTTAACAGTACTGAACTATATAGTTGAAAGCTGCTAAGAGAATAGATCATAAATGTTCATACACACACACACTATGTGAAGTGATAGATATGTTAACTAACCTTATTGTGATAATCATTTCACAGGATATCAATATATCAAACCATGACATTGTGTACCTTAAACTTATACAATGTTATTTGTCAACGATATCTCAATAAAGCTGGAAAAATAACAAATAAAATACACTCAGGTTCTTGAACCACACTGTTTTTCAGTAATTCAGCTTGATGTCAAAGCCTGCAGGAGATGTTGTTTGATTCTCTGGCTTAAAAATAAAAGAGATTTCTCTCTAAAACCTAGAGAATTCCAATGAAAAGTAATCTTTCATTTTAAATGCTGAAAATGTACAGCAGAGACACATGCTGGGTTGAAAAACAAAACTCTGGCACAAGCGCAGGGAGGCCTGGCGTGCTGCAGCCCATGGGGTCGCAGAGAGTCAGACACGACTGACCCATTGAACTGAACTGACACAAGTCTGGGAGGGTTAAGTGACTTCCTGGAAATGAATACAAATATATTTAAAATATTTAAATTGTCTAATCTTTCCATGTTTACTTCTAAATGAGCTAAGGAAACAATCAGATCATTTGAGAGGAATGAAAAAGAACAAATTTTACAAAATCAAAATCACTTTCCTAAACTTTCTACTTGCATATAGGGGATGAAACTGACCTGGAATTTTCCTTGTGGGAGCAGTAGAACCCAGGACCCCTTGTAAATGCTTTGCTGGTGGGACCTTTCTGAGCACAATTCACAGTGCAGAATTTGCTGAACCAGATTCTGTTTTCTTAGTATTAATCACTTTTCACTTATATACCAACTACTATCCTCCCCCCAAAAATTAAAGCGGAGATCTAAGCTCTTGGGAACTTTTATATGAAGGGAACTTTCTAGACTGCCTTTAGATGCCCAACTTAAATAGCTATCATGAAATCAAGACAGAGAGTTCTACCAAGGATTTGACGCAGTGTAATGAATGATGCACTATAGCAAGGGTCCCCAAACTTCAAGCCTCAGACTGGTACCTGCTGTCCAATCATCAGTGGCACTAGATTAGAAATAAAAGTAGAAACAATGACAAATTTTATCTTATTGGGCTTTAGAATCACTATGGACCGTGACTGCAGCCACGAAATTAAAAGATGTTTGCTCCTTGGAAGAAAAGCTATGACAACTTAGACAGCATATTAAAAAACAGAGACATCCCTACATCCCTTTGCCAACAAAGATCTGTATAGTCAAAGCTATGGTTTTTCCAGTAGTCATGTACGGATATGAGAGTTGGACTACCAAGAAGGCTGAGCACTGAAGAATTGAGGCTTTCGAACTGTGGTGTTGGAGATGACTCTTGAGAGTCCCTTGGACATCAAGGAAATCAAACCAGTCAATCCTAAAGGAAATCAGTCCTGAATATTTGTTAGAAGGACTGATGCTGAAGCTGAAGCTCCAATACTTTGGCCACTTGATGTGCAGATCTGACTCATTGGAAAAGACCCTGATGCTGAGAAAGATGGAGGGCAAGAGGAGAAGGGGATGACAAAGGATGAGATGGTTGGATGGCATCACTGACTCAATGCACATGAGGTTGAGCAAATTCCAGGAGATAGTGAAGGACAGGGAAGCCTGGCATGCTGCAGTCTATGGTGTCGCAAAGAGTCAAACACAATTTAGCGACTGACCAACAAAAGTGCACAATAAATGTAATGCACTTGAATCATCCCAAAACCATCCCCCTCACCCCCAATCCATGGAAAAACTGTCTTCCACGAAATCAGTCACTGGTACCAGAAAGGTTGAGCTCCACAGCTCTGCAGGTCTAACATCATTCGGAGTGAGACATGCTGTCTCTGTTTTAGAAAGCAAAACACAAGCAGACCAGGCCAAATGTGTGTTCCAACCACTTGACTGTGTGAATCCTGAAACTAACCTGGCAAAGGAAGAGATGAAACTCACAGGATTTGGCAGAATCACAGAACACAGGAAAATGTTTCCAAAGGGGGCCTTCACATGATTCTGCAAACAAGATGCATGTTTTGGTCTGGTGGGAAAACATAAAAAATAGTTTTGTTTGTTCCTTTTGGCCTTTTTTAACTTGATCAAAGATGAGCCCCTTGTTTTGCTGAGGCCCTAAAGCATTTAGGAAAGGAAATTTGGAGGTGGACACTAGCAGGAAATGACTTGTACAATAAAGAGAAAAAAGGTTTTGAAGCCCTATGGGAAAGGGGAGGGACAGAGTTAGAGAGAGAATAGAAGGATCTAAAAGCCTGAGTGTGCCAGAAAATCATCCAGTCCTGAGGCCCCCAGCTTCAGTAGAGTGCCATGAACTCCCAATGTGAGAAGGCTTCCAGTAGGCATTGCAGAAGAGACCAAGATCTGTGTTTGGGCTAATGGTGGGAGGGAAGGGAACAGAGAGAGTGTGGGGGAGCTACAGAGGTGAGTGGGACCCTGAGAAGACCCCCATCCCTGAGTGAGCAAGAACTGGTTAGAGTTAATCTTACCTAGATCTTTAAAGAATCCACCTGCCAATGCAGGAGACATGGCTTTGATCGCTGATCTAGGAAGATCCCACAAGCCACGGAGCAACTAAGCCCGTGCGCTACAACTATTGAGCCTGTGCTCCAAGATCCTGGGAACTGCAACTACTGAGAAAGACCAAGTGTGATAGCTGCTAAAATCTGTGCACTCTAGAGCCTGTGCTCCACAGCAAGAGCAGCCACCAAAATGAGAAGCCCCTGCACCACGAGTAGAGAAAAGCCCACACGGCAGTGAAGATTCAGCACAGCTAAAAATAAAAAAAAAAAAAATTAAGCTTTAAATGTTTGGGAGTTTCCAACCTCGCCTCGGGACCGAGAGGCGCTGGAGGTCATCTCTGGCTATATTGATGGTGCAGTCCCTGTGGGTGCTCAGTCCCTTTGGATCTTACCACTAGGGTTCACAGCTGCCCAACTGCCAATGGGCAATCTCTACATATCTTTGCTTGGAGCAGAACCCATTGATGGTGGCCAGGGCCCACTCTGTCTTACCATTCTGCAAGGGATAAGTTCGAAGTACTGGGGAATTAATACACCCTTGGGGGTAGGGCTGACTTGAGGTATGTATAAATACCCCAGTTCCTGCACTCCCTCAGGGGAGATAACTTAAGCATGCATGTCCTCATAAACTAGGGTCAACACACTTCTTACTCAGAGGAATGAGTGAATGAGTGTTAGTTGCTCAGTCATGTCCAAGTCTTTGCAACCTCATGGATTGTAGCCCGCCTGGTTCCTCTGTCCACGGAATTCTCCAGGCAAGAATACTGGAGTGGGTAGCCACTCCCTTCTCCAGGGATTAGCCCGATTCAGGGATCAAACCCAGTCTCATGCACTGCAGGCAGATTCTTTACCATCTGAGCCACCAGGGAAGCCCCTTATTCAGAGGCCAGATAGTAATAAATATTTTAGGCTTTGTGGATCATACAGTCTCTCAGAGCTACTCCACTGTGCCGCTGTAGAATGCAAGAGCCATGGACAGTATATAAGTGAATTGGAGTGAATGTATTCCAACAAAACTTCACAAAACAGGTGATAAGCCTGATTGGTTGTGGATTGTAGCTGACAAACCCCTGTTCTTTGCCATTTTCCAGAGTTAAAAAGAGAGAGATTAAACTCTGTGACGCCTACAGTGGTAACTAGCCTGATAATGAACACTTGATCAGCCCCTTTCCCTTCCTGACCTCTCCCCTTTCCCTTATCTTGCCTAGCCTAATAGACTATTTCCACCCAAATCCTTGCCTCAGAGGCTGCTTCAGCAAGAACTCAAACTAAGACAATTAGTTGACTAAGGTCCTTTGGGCTGCGTGTAAGAGAGAACTGAACTAAAAGCGGTTTAAATGACACTGACACAGGTTTGTTATTTCTTCCACAAAAAACCCAGGCATGGGTGGTCCAGACAGGTTAATTCAATGATATCAGAGCATTAGGGGTTTTCTGATCCCTACAGTTCATTGCCAAGAAGAGACGACAGGACAATGCTAAGCCAGTCACTGCTAAAGAGAAAGAGGTGAGTATGCCTGGCTTAGGCCAATTGAGGCCCATGCCCCGAGGCCAGGGGAAGAGAGAAGCCCATCTTCTCTGGGTGTATCATCAACTGATGCATGAACAAAATGAGAGTACTCTCCGCAATGCAGAACGGGGGATGGCTGCTGGGTAGACAACCAACTCATACCCAATAGTACGTGCTCAATAAATGCTGTTTCAATAGGTGAATTCATGGGTCCCTGGATTTAGATAATGGATAGCAACTTTGTAAAAGAAAAATAAAGTAGAAAAGGTCATCCTTTTCTATGGATGCACAAGAACCATGCAGAATAGGCTTGGAGTGACTTGGATATTCAGGAGGATCTTAGAGCCTCTAGAAAGCTTGACAGCTTGACAACAAAATTGAGAGCCATCAGGAAAAAATGAAAGGAGATATGGGGGCTCTTATAAAAGCAAATACAAATGTGTTTTTCCCTGGTTAATAATGAGTATAACATTTCACAGTTCATAAAGCTCATTTCCATCCATTAATCTTATGATTTAATCCAAAATATGAACTCACACAATAGCCAGGTCAGGCACTGTAAAGTTCAAAATACTGTTGAGAGAAATTAAAGAATACTGAAATTAATGGCAGCAAGTAAGAGATAGTTCATAAACTGGAAAACTCAATATTTTTTAGACAGAAATTCTTCCCAGTTATCTGTAGAATCCATGCCATCCCACTCAGTATTCCAGCAGGGTTCTTTCTGAGAAATTAATAAAATGACCATTAAATTTATATGAAGATGCTCACAGCCAAAAATAACCAAGGCTATCTTGCTAAAAAACAAAGCTACAGATTTATACCGCCAAATATCAATATTTACTATAAAATTAGAAAATAATTAAGATGGTAAAGTGGCCCGAGGGTAGACAAATAGAACAGAAGACGAGGTCCAGAAAATGTGTGAAAAAAAATACCACTGATTCAGAGAGAAAAGACAGTCCTTTTAATTAGTGGTGCTGGGTCAGTTGAAAATCAATATCAAGTGTCAACAATGGATGTAGGGAACCATGGCTGGGGAGGGTGTAGATTGGTAGAAACTGGGCCTTGGAAAACCGGCTACCTCTACAAAAGCTGAATATATTCCCTGTAAGTCAGCAGAGTCTGAATTTGGCAATAAGAAGTTCATGATCTGAGCCACAGTCAGCTCCCGGCCTTGTTTTTGTTGACTGTATAGAGCTTCTCCATCTTTGGCTGCATAGAATATAATCAATCTGATTTCGGTGTTGACCATCTGGTGATGTCCACGTGTAGAGTCTTCTCTTGTGTTGTTGGAAGAGGGTGTTTGCTATGACCAGTGCATTTTCTTGGCAAAACTCTATTAGTCTTTGCCCTGCTTCATTCCGCATTCCAAGGCCAAATTTGCCTGTTACTCCAGGTGTTTCTTGACTTCCTACTTTAGCATTCCAGTCCCCTATAATGAAAAGGACATCTTTTTTGGGTGTTAGTTCTAACAGATCGTGTAGGTCTTCATAAAACCGTTCCACTTCAGCTTCTTCAGCATTACTGGTTGGGGCATAGACTTGGATAACTGTGATATT